>JBBBDQ010029769.1:15310000-15405000 GCA_037127315.1 Ascarosepion bandense | reverse complement strand
TGTTTCGCTGTAGACACATCCACTTGCTTCTGGCCGGGATCAAAACACACATATATATGTGAATGCGTGCGTGCGCGTGTGCGTGCGCGCGTTCGTGTGTGTGTCTGGTGTTGAATATTGTGGTAATAATCTATGTGACAATCTCTGGATGAATTTCGGACATATTATCAACAATATCGAGCAAAATACTCCACATCTTTTCAAAAAATTGTAAAAAGATAGCAAAAAAAGTTAAACCTTGTCGGTTCTTTTAAATCAGTCTTTTTTAAATTTAAGTAAAGACATATGTGTATATTTACTTGATTTTAATCATTGAAATTAATAATATATGTAAAAAATGAAGCACAATTTTCCTCGACAAAAACCATAGAAGGATTAAGAAGTAACGACGACAGTATATGTCTAAAAAACAGGAATTCTAAATTCAGGGTCTAAGCTTTCGGCTCACATAAACCATTATCAAAGAGTAAGTATTAATACACAGTAAACATAGAACATTTAAGCTATTATATATATATATAAAGAGAATTGAATTGAAAATATAAGTCCATCCCTACTGTGGCGGATGGACGAAGACAGTGACAAAATAGTGGCGTTGTGGTCCCTCGTCTGATTACAGACATTTGAGTACGTTATTGGAAATATCAAAATTGATTGTATTCAATCTTTTGTATTCAATATTTTGATATTTCCAATAACGTACTCAAATGTCTGTAATCAGACGAGGGACCACAACGCCACTATTTTGTCACTGTCTTCGGCCATCCGCTACGGTAGGGATGGACTTATATTTTCAATTCAATTCTCTTTATTGTTAATAACTTAAATGTTCTATGTTTACTGTGTATTAATATTTACTCTTTGATAATGGCTTATGTGAGCCGAAAGCTTAGACCCGATAAAAAAATCAACAATTACTGTGATTTTTTGTTGTCTTTCAACATCAATATCAAGTATATCAGACGGTATGAACGGATCCTACACAAAATTAATAGACAAAACTTGTCTATATTATTCAATGAAACCTGCATTAATGAAAAAAGGCTGCCAAAATACACACAAATATATATATATATATATATATATATATTCAGAATGCGCATTTATATTTAGGCAGAATAGCTTAGCTTTACTAATTCTGCCATAAGTTTACTGACCTGAGGCAACAACTGAGGATTTAATTCATTTTATTCCTAAATTGTCTAATTTACTAACCACTGGTCCCCAGTGGGATTGCCTTCGAAATCAGTAGGAAAATTGATTGGTCTCTTGCCACGCTCCTGCTTTCGTCTAAAAATAAGTTTTACGCTGTGTATTTTCTTGTCAAACAGCCACTCCTTCGAATTAGTAACATTTTCATGATCTTCCAACCGAATTCTGCCGTTAATTTGTTTTGTCATTTTTTAAAATACTAACCTCCATTGAACATTCTTATAGAAAACCAAGTTCATACTTGATTTCAGGGGTACGCCTATGAGTAAGCGAATATTTTGGAGACCTATTTGTCTTTTGTGTGTATAGGTTGTAGTAAGTGTGTGGGAGATAGAGAGAAAGTAAGGAATTTCTGCAAAAAATGTGAAACTCTGAATTAAGTTTTGCTTGACTTTTTCAGAATTCATCGTCATTAAAAGAAAAAGAAAACAAACGCCTTAATTCGACCCTCTGTGATAAGACAAATCCGATGAACAGGCATATTTTAAATTTGCCTCCATTACTGAATCTCGTCCTAAAGATTTTCGATTCGATTCAACCGGAATTTATCATCGCCTTTTGGATTAAGAACTTGGCGCGTAAACTTGATGACATTGTCATTGTAAGTTCAATCCCTGGTCCTGTTTATACAGACGTCAACTCAAAGCGAGGATTAGCTGAACAGTACTAAAAAGAACGAAGGCGAGATATCTGTCGACATGGGCTGAGAAATGAGATGAAATTTCTCCCATAAAATTAATTAATAAAATTAATTGTGATAAAAGCAACAAAGACGAGGAGGTTTCTTGTTATTAAAATATTATTAATATAATAATAACCACTCTCACACCGGCTTCCCTGTGCCTCTTCTATAAGTACTTTCACGGCTTCTGCTACGATGAACTTAGGTCATTGGTGCCGCCTAGGTACGAATTTGCACGAGATACTAGATGAGCAGCTAGGTCCCACCCTTTTACAGTGAAACAGATAAGATGTAACCGTAATTTCTACTCCAACAGTTTCTTTTCTCGCGCTTCCCGCCTGTGGAACTCCCTTTCACATGTCTGCTTCCCCGACAGCTACAATCTCCAGGAGTTTAAATGTAAGGTCAATAGACACTTCCTAACAACTAACTTGCATCTATTCTCTCAAACACTCCCACCATCTAACCAACCCACATTCCCGGTATCCTTACCCGTCTATCACCCTCCTTCTGATATTTCCTATATCTAACCATCCTTCTCATCACTTCCCCGACCCTATGTAGACCCCTGCGCAATAGTGGCAGTGGAATACCTTGCTCGGGGTGAAACGATTTAAAAAAATCATTTGCGAGACGCTTTTCCGCCTTTCATGATGCTGCGCCATAGGAGAGTGATTCGTTGCGCCTCCTCGGGCTTACATTATTGACTGATATCAAGTGGGGAGATTATATCGAATCAACTGCTAGGTCTGCTGCTAAGTAGGTTGGTTCACTGTGTCGTATTAGACAATTTTTCTCTTCCTAATCTTACATTATTTACATTGTTCGGACTGTTGTCCTCATCTTTATTACTATATTCATAGTGACGGCGTCTCGGTCATTGTAGCATTCTTCAAGTGATTGGAATTTCGAACCGAACAATTTATTTCGAACACTGGGGTATATTGTTCTCGTTCAATTAGACATGCCACTTCCATATGTCATTAAGGTCACTAGACACCTCCTAACACACTAACTTGCATCTATTCTCTCAAACACTCTCACCATCTAACCAACCCTCATTCTTGATATCCTTACCCGTCTATCACCCTCCTTCTGACATTTCCTATATCTAACCATCCTTTCTCATCACTTCCCCTCCCCTATGTAACCCCCTGCGCAATAGTGGCAGTGGAATGCCTTGCTCGGGGTGAAACGATTAAAAAGAAAATATGCAAATATATATCAGTTTCTAAGAACTAGTATTAGAGTTTTGAGTTTGTTTTGTTTAATGGCAAGACAACCTCGGTTTATGTAATGCCCAAAACGTGGAGTTTTGAGGTATTTTTTTAATGTTTGGTTATAGTGAGAAGGTTGATTTAGTCAGATTTTGATGAATTGTTATTTTTTAATTTTTGAAAACTGAAGATATCTTAGTTTTGTATTAAAAAATGTATTATTGGTAACAATTTTTTTCTTCAAATATGTATTATGACTAATTTTTTCCTTTTCAAAAATGTGTTATGGTAATTTTTTTTCCTTCAAAAATGTATATTTTTCTATAGAAGTATATTTTTATGTATATATTTCCATAAAAGTCTATTTTTATACTTTCATGGTGTTTTGACACCAGAGAACGAGAAACCGAGTGAGCCGAGTTCGAATTCCAGTTGAATCCATTGTATTCACTTACGCGCAAATACCCTTGGGAAAGGTATTAATCCGTCTCTTCCTTCCAGTTATGGGTTAAATAACAGGACAGACTGGGTTCTATAGCCTTGGTCGGCAACCAGTCTACCGCAGAAAGCAATGGCAACCTACTGCGGGATAATCTTCTGCCCAGTCAGTTATGTCTCTTTCGAGACATGATCGCCCAAGCGTGTATCACGTATGGCACTTAACTGACTAACTGACTAATTATACTTAATATAATAATATAATATAATCTTTCTCTTCTCTCTCCAGCTATGAGTTAAATAATAGAATAGATCGGGTTCTATAGCCTTGGCTGGCAACCAGTCTACTGAAGAAAGCAATAGCAACCTGCTGCGGGATAATCTTCTGCCCAGTTAGTTATGTCTCTTTCGAGACATGATCGCCTAAAGCGTTTATCACGTATGCCACTTAACTGACTGACTGAATATTATACTTGGAAACATAATTAAAACTTCTACTGGGCACAATGTGGGGGATCGGTTTTCTGTTGTTATGAAGTAATAAACTGTTCCCCCAATTAATTATACTTAATATAATAATGTAATATCATATCTTCTCCCTCCAGCTATGAGTTAAATGGCAGGAGAGATTGGTCGGCAACTAGTCAACCGCAGAAATAATGGCAACTGCTCAGTTAGTTATGTCTCTTTCGAGACATGATCGCCTAAATCGTGTATCACGTGTGGCAGTTAACTGACTAAATACAGAATTATTAGTCGTAGTAGCACTAGTAGTAGCGGTATTCGTATATCACTATTATAAAGAGTGAGAGTAGTGTTTTCGTGTTTGTAAAATTGGTTTGAAATACATCTTTATATTTGTTTCAGTTTTTCTTAATATTTTATAATCATTATAAATATTTATATTTATTTTATCGTTCCAATGGGTTGACGTCGCAGCCATTCACGAAGCAGACATTATCAAATGCTGTTCTTTGCCGACGTCGTTTTTATTCCGCTTAAAATGAACGCATTCCATCAAGCAGTTGGTGAATAAAATCAGGGTGGGGCTGGTGTTATAGCAAGATTTTCTATTGATAATTGTTAGTCAATGAAATAACAGACATTCCATGTTAATAACAGACTGGCCAACGTTAAACGAGGAGAGTGTGTTGGAATATAATTGTCGCCATTTGAACTGATCGTTTTGCGGGTTTTTATAGGTTATGTAGACGTGCGAGGATGTGCGCTGTGAAGCAGTGGATAGGGGCTTGTTGAGTTCGAATCCTAGTTGAATTTGTTGCATTCATTTTCGCGCAAATACCGCTGGGAAAGGTATTAATCCGTCGCTTCTCCTTCCAGCTATGGATTAAATAGCATAACAGATTGGATTCTGTGGTCTTGGTTGGCAATCAGCCTACCACAGAAAGTAATGGTAACCTACTACGGCAAAATCTTCTGCCCAGTCAGTTATGTCTCTTTCGAGACATGATCGCCCAAGCGTATATCACGTATGACACTTAATTGAGATAAACACATTACTTTTGCCTATGGGTTTCTTTTTTTTAAATCTCTCTCTTTCTTTCTCATTGCCTCTCTCTTTGTCTGTCTGTCTGTCTGTCTGTCTGTCTCTCTTTCTCTTTCTCTCTCCTTCTTCCCATCTATCGGAATGTATTTTATACGACTTTAAATTTTTTTTTCTCATATTGTGATACACTCTTAATTTAGTTTTATAATTTCCTTTTCCTTTCTCTCTCTCTCTCTCTCTTTCACTTTTTACTTGTTGCTTTCTTTCTTTTTTTCCTTTCTCTTTCTTTCTTTTTTCCTTTCTTTTTCTCTTTCCACTGCTTTTTTATTTTTATTTTTTCTTTCTTTCTTCTTTTTTTCTTCCTCTTCATTCATATTTTATCACTCTTTCTCCTTATTTTGGCTTGGAATTTTTAATCATTTCCTGATTTTTTCAAGAGTCACACGCACGAACGCTTCGATGTCGGTCGAGTGCTGATTCAAAATAGCGACCATTCATCGCAACCAATCTAAAAATAAAAATAATATTTGGGAAAAAAATAACCGTCTTTTGATCACCCATCAGAAGAGAATCAAATATAGAGTGTTCCAAAAGATCAAACATCTGAACTCATCCATTATTTTATATTCTGTCATCTATTATTTTGATAAGTGTAGATTTTGGAACAAGAGGACTTCCATATTTGTTTATATTTCTGAGATGAGACTGTTTTAAATTATTTCCATTGTTCGGACCATTGTACTCATCTTTATTGCCATATTCATATTCACGACGATTCGACTGTTGTACGCACAGGCCTTCTTCAGGTGATTAGAATTTCGAACCGAACCCTTTATTTCGACCACTGGGGTTATATTGTTCTTGATCCATGAGCCATGCCACTTGTAGATGTCTATGTTATCTCCCTTCAACTCAGTTGTTCAACACTGTTGTATCCAGGTAATTAAATAACAACTCTTTGGGTCAAGTCACTAGACCAACGCTTTTATTCACTAGGCTATGTGTATGAATTTTTGGGACTTATCAACGTAATTTCTCAGAAATTATTTTTTACCAGAGCTTGCAATCTTGAAGATAATGATTTTCTCTAGCACTGCGTATTACTGGTTCCCATATTGTATTAATTTCTATGCTTGTCCGACTTTGGAGATATTTGTGTCCTAGCATATGCGCTGATTCATTAAGTTTCGTCATTTACAGTGGCGTTATCTATTCTATTCTTTCAACTTCATCCCATAGAGGACGGCGATCCTCTGTCTCCCTCAATATACAGTACTCAGCAAACGTATTAGGACAAGAACTATTTTCTCTTTTGTGAGGCATCAAAATAATTGCGACAATTTACCAATCGCACCTAGTATATATACAGTACTGTGCAAAAGTATTAGGGAAAGAACTATTTTATCTTTTATGAGGCATATTGACAGAAAATAAACAATTTAATTAAAGCCATTCTATTGGATTTACTCAAGAAATTCTTTAACAAGAAAAAAAGACTTGTTAAAAATAAGTTTAATATTTAATATAATAGCCTTTTGCTTTGATCACAACCTTCATTCTGTCAGGCGTTGACATCACAAGCTTCTTCAATGTATCTAATGGTATCTCCTGCCAAGCAGCTTGTATTTGTTCCCAAAGTGTGTCTTGCGAAGTAACATTAGATTTATCAATTCGAGAGGTGGGGGGGGAATAAGTAAAAAGTCAGCCTTATCCAAACTTGTTTAATAGAAAATAGGAAAAATTAAATATAACTTCTTTTTAATACATTTCTTTTACACCTAGCTTTAAATAATCAATATGTATTAGCAATTTACTTGGCTTTTCAACCTGTATTTGAATTTCAGTGAGGTTTGTCGGAAAATCACCCTTGTCCTAATACTTTTGCACGCTACCGGTAATGTGCAAAAGTGTTAGGACAGGTGTGATTTTAAACTTTATTTTGATGCCCCATAAAAGATAACATAGTTCTTGTCCTAATACCTTTGCACAGTACTGTACAATATATATATATTCAAGACATCTTATAGAAAAATATTTTATTGGAGACTATATTTATAAAGTAATTTTATTTGATTTACTCAACAAATGCTTTAACATGAAAAATACTTGTTACAAAATGAATTTAATATTTCGTATAATAGCCTTTTGCTTTGATCACAGCCTTTATCCTGTCAGGCATTGACATCACAAACTTCTTCAATGTATCTAACGGTATCACCTGCCAAGCAGCTTATTTGTTCCACAATGAGAAAAATGTCAGTTATGTCCAAGGATAATAGAATAATGAGTAGTTTCAAAATAACTTGTTTAATAGAAAATAGGAAAAATTAAACATCTTTTTAATATATTTCCTTTACACCTAGTTTTATATATTCAATATTTATTAGCAATTTACTTGATTTTTCACACTGTATTTGAATTTCAGTGAGGTTTTTAGGAAACTCACCCTTGTCATCTTTCCCAAGGGTACGCGCAAATGCCCTTGGGAATGTATTAATCCGTCTATTCCCTCCAGTTATGGGTTAAATAACAGGACAGGTTGGGTTCTATAGCCTTGGTTGGCAACCAGTCTACCGCAGAAAGCAATGGCAAGTTACTGCGGGATAATCTTCTGCCCAGTCAGTCATGTCTCTTTCGAGACATGATCGCCCAAGCGTGTATCACGTATGGCACTTAACTGACTGACTGACCCTTGTCATCATACTTTTGCACACTACCGGTAATGTGCAAAAGTGTTAGGACAGGGGTGGTTTTCAAATTTATTTTGATGCCTCATGAAAGATAAAATAGTTCTTGTCTTAATACCTTTGCACAGTACTGTGTATATATATATATATATTGTATGATCAGCAACGCTTGATCTTTTTTCTATTTCTCCTCGTGTTACGGCCTTGCGATGTTCTCGCAGCCTTACCTTACTGGGGTGACCCGTTTATATTTCCTTCCACTGTTATATGGAATTGCGGACACACTGTCCTTAGCCATGTCCTCCTCTATTAGCGGTATTACTCGGGAGAGGTATCTGTGAAATGTTGAACCACTTTTGATGGTCGTCCTGATGTTATATGAAACACCGATCATCTGTATTTTCTCCGATAATCCCTTCACATAGGGTAAGTAGGCAGGGTTTTTTGTGAGTGTTGTTATCCTTATCTACCTTCCCCTACAAGTTTCTTGGAGCTGTTGCCACTTATCATGGCTTGTTGTTACGTTGTAGTGTACTGCTTATACTGATCATTTCTTGTTCATATGTCTCTGGATCGCCGCTTATGACTTGTATGCAGCGGACGAGTCCTTCCTTTACATTTTATGGGTGGTGGGAGTTGAAATTTGGGTATTGTCCGGGGAATTTTTGTTTGCTATATATGGGTGTATTGAACCCATCCTTTTTTTCAATATATTAGTACATTTAAGAACGCAAGATTGTTTTTCTTTTCTTATTTCATTACGAACTGTATCAATGATCTTTACATGGTGTAGTTGTAGCTTAACCACTTTACATGGTGTAGTTGTAGCTGAACCTCTTTACATGGTGTAGTTGTTGCTGAACCTCTTTACATGGTGTAGTTGTAGCTGAACCTCTTTATATGCAGTTGTAGCTGGACCTCTTCCTGTTGTGGCCAGAGTATGAAGGTGTCATCTACGTATCTCAGCGATAGAGTTTGCTTTAGTGATGTCTATTCTAAGGTCATTTCTTCGAAGTATTCAATATAAATGTTAGCCACTGATGGTGATAATGGCGAGCCAATTGCTACGACTTCATCCTGCCGATATGCGTCTGATCTGATTCGAAAGTATGTTGTTACTTTGGTAGGTCCCCCTAGGGATGAATCGTAGGCCAGTCTGTCCCTGACTACCGATAGTCTCTCCACCGTGGGTATCTTGGTGAACAGACTCACCACATCTAGGCTCGCCGTCTCGTTGTCGATCTGTGTTCAATGTTGGTTTTTTTCACTGGTACCCACTATACATGAATTTACTCGAGCTACAAGATTAGCAACTAGGTCCCACCCTTTTACTGTGGAACCAATAAATTGTAAACGAAAATTCTACTCCACTGGCTTCTTTTCTCGCACTTCCCGTCTGTGGAATTCCATTTCGTTTACTTGCTTTCCCGACAGATGTAATCTCCAAGAATTTAAATGTAAAATCAATAGTCATCTCCTATCTCACTAACTTGCATCCTCTCTCTCTCTCTCTCTCTTTCATGTTCTCTTCTCCGTTCACTCCACTCTCATCACTATTCAAATCCTTCTCTTACCCCCTTCCTGACACCCCCTGTTACCTGTCACTCTTTCTGATACGTAACCCCGTAAACCCTAGCTCAACAGTGGCAGTAAAATGCCTTGCTTGGAGGGACACGATTACAAAAATAAAAATAAGTGTTCTAAGACTGAAAATAGTGATTCCACTTCACAGTTTAAATATATATGACGAAAGAATATATACTAATAAAAATCTAAAAGGCTTCTATAAAACAATCTGTAAGGCATATTTTAAATTCAAATTGGTACAGAAATATTATATTGGAATAGGAACTTTTAGTCTATGCTATAAAAATGACATTTGATCCCGGTACACGTTTCAAATTTTTGATGACAGGAACATTGTTAATAAAAAAAATAAGTGTGTTTTTCTTTTTATACAATCTAGAGTTTTTATTCAGTGAATACGAAAATAATATGAAGTTCTAAAACTGAGCCAGTATTAATATTTCTGTTGAAAGGAATACATTTAATAAAAGTGTGTGCGTATAAAAACGGACCTATATGACGACAAGTTTTAATATTTTGTCGAAAGAGAAATTAATAAAGATCAATAGAGATTTTTTCAACAAACTTTTAGATCAATGTTGTAATAAATATGAAGTTTTAGTTTATGTTGTATGAAAGAGACTGGAACTTAACCGTTTTTTCATCTTTGTTATGAATGAAAGACTTAATATAAATTAATACAGGTTTTACTCAGTAAGTCAGAAATTAATATATTTCAGCGGGTGTTCTTGTAGCGGATAAGAAAATAATTAAAATCAACCTTCTTCTTCACTTTTACAAAAGTTCACAATAACGTGTGAAATCCTGGATTTTCACAAGCAGAAAAAGGATTGACTATGTGCTTAAAGAAAAAGTCCACCCAGATTTCGCAAGGAAGTGTTAAAATGATTTTTGACCAATGGGAGCGACGAGTTCCTTTAAAAAAATTATATCTTAAAATGCAAAATGTATATTTTATTCTTCTTACGCTATTCCACACAATTCCACATATTCCAACCTGCCGACAACCAACCTACTGATGATTATAGCAATGCATAAAAGTTGTAAGTTGTAGGGAGTTCGGTTAAGTCTGACACAAGGCCGAACCAAGAAACATTAACCAGCTCTCTACGCTACATTCTAAGAATTAACTGAGACCCCAATGCAGTTTGACTATTTTTGTTGTAAATCAATAAAGCTTCAATAAAAATCATTCTCTAAGATTTTAGAATTATGAGATCTTAAGTATGAGCTAAATATGCGAACGTATATTTAATGTGGATGTGCGTTGTGGTGAAGTGGAAATCGCCTTGGAACGACAAATCGAGGAGCAGAGTTCGAATTTCAGTTGAATTCCTTTGCGCAAATACCCTTGGGAAAGGCACTAATCCGTCCCTTCCCTCCAGTTATGGGTTAAATTACAGAACATATTGGGTTCTAAAGCCTTGGCTGGCAACCAGTCTACCGAAGAAAGTAATGGCAACCTACTGCGGGATGATCTTCTACAAAGTCGATCATGTCACTTTTGAGACATGATCGCCCAAAGCGTGTATCACGTATGGCACTTAACTGACTGACTGATATTTAATAGATATGATGAAAGAAATCGACAGACATTTCATAAGAATCGTGTATTTATTTCAAACAATCCCAGTTCCACAATGAAATAGAACCATTCATTATTCAGTCGGTTAAAATGAGCCAAGCTTCTATATATAATAATTCCTAACAGTAAAAATATATTTCACGGCCTGACGAGGTGCTAATAAGATAGTACCGAAACACCGAAACACAAACGACCCTTGTTTTGCAGTAAACTATATTTATCATAATAGAAATATTACTATATACAGCCTTTCACGGCGGTCGAGAGCGTGGGAAAATTTACTCGCCCCAAAATCATTTTACTCGACCGACTCCATTTTCTTCAGAGTCGCCTTACGTAAATATAGCGTGAATCGCTGACAAAAACAAAAAATAAAATCTTAATTTAAATCCCGGACGTGTCAGAAAGGATGTAATTTTTTTTTAGAAATAATAACAACAAAATTCGATCTTTCATCTTAATAATAGCATAAACATTTTGATGATAAAACTTTGTTTTTATTAAGTTTGAGCCCTTTTAACATCATGATATGGTCATTTTTTTTTTTTTTTGGCAATTGAGTGGAATTTTTTTTTTATCATATCACCCCGAGCAAGGCGTTAACGCCACTGATGTGCGGGAGGCTACGTAAGAGTGAAAAGATTAGAAAAGAGAAAGCCGGAAACCACTTCCTAAAAAGGGAACAAGGGATGAGCCTCTTCACCTATTCAATAGACGTGGGTGGAGTGTGAACCGGGCGATAGTTTAGTCAATCTACTCCAATTGAAAAAAAAAGAGAAAGGAGTGAAAAGATTGAAAAAGAGAAAGCCGAAAACCACATCCTAAACAGGGAACGAGGGATGATCCTCTTCACCTGTTCAGTAGACGTGGGTGGAGTGCAAACCGGGCGATAGTTTCGTCTATCTACTCCAATTAAAGTCTATCTACTCCAATTAAGTTGCTAAATTCGTAGTTTCTTTCTTCTGTTTGACTACAAGCTCTATCTCATAGATGATAAAAAATTACAAACCTGATTTTCTCATCGATTTTCTATAAAATGATTACTTACTTGCATAATTTATTTTTCGGTGTGTGGCTGAAAGAAGTATGAGTATTTTTCTTTTTTTTCAAATGTTCGTTTTTATTTTTCGTAAGAGGGGAGGAAATATTGAGTTAAGGATAATATTTTCCCAAATGAGTTTCTAAAAATCTGTGAGTATCTTTAATCTGGGCGACAGAGACATTCTGGCTCCACGCTAGGAGCATTAATTAAACGAATGGTTACACTGGCCGGGACGATAAAAGCGAGATCAAAGAGTTCATTGATGTCATTTTAGCTCATTCTAAGTTAATTGTGAATCTTCAATGGCGTATTTTTCAGTTGTAAAATGAATCAGATTTCCTTTTGCTATATTTGAACAGACACGTTTCATTGCGAGGTTTTTAATCTAACGCGGGCGAGTAAACCAAGAAACTTTAATATCCCAATTAGGTTTTTAATCGACTGAGTCGATCGGTTGAGTAAAATCTCAAAGGCTGGACTCCTGAGTATGACATTCGGATCATGGTTTTGACGATAAACTGCACCCTAATTGGGAAGATTAGAGGAACAAGGTACCACCTTTTAATTGTTTTTGTTCCCAGGTTCATCCACACTCGGGGTGTGATATATCCCGAAAAGAAATACAGTATAAAAATAATCAAATATTGAGTCAAGGATAATATTTTTCCAAATGTGTTTCTAAAAATCTGTGAGCGTCTTTAATCTGGGCGACAAAGACATTTTGGCTCTACTCGTTAATTAAATGAATATTTTACACTGACCGGGACGATAATGTCATTGTAGGTCATTCTAAGTAACTTGTGAATCTTCCATGGCATACTTTTGGGTTGTAAAAAGAATCAGACTTCCTTTTTCTACATTTGAATGGACACGTTTCATTGATAGATTTTTAATCGACCGCGGGCGAGTAAAGCAATTAACTTTAATCGCCCAATTAAGTTTTTAATCGACTGAGTCGATCGGGCGAGTGAAATCTCAAAGGATATATATATATATAAATAAAAAAAAATTATTCGTCATCCACATCAGTGTGGCTAGACAAGTCCACTTGTTTCTGATCGGGATCGAAACTCGACCGATTTCGTGTCAGTCGGAGTCGCTACACCCCTAAGCCATAGGCGCATCGAATAAGTGAAGGGAAATTTTAATGTGTTGTATATAAGCAGTGTTTACACACACCAGTCACCGAAAGAACTCAATTCATTCCTAAGGAGTAATGCATATATCGCAGAAATGGAAACTGTTTTTAAAAGTTTTCTTCTCTAGAGAGCTCAATCGTAATAAGAGCATAATATATTTGTCATCCTCATACAAGCCAGTTTCGCTGTATCACAGCTCATTAGTGTGACTAGACACATCTACTCGCATCTGACCGGGATTGAAACTCGACTGATTTGGTGTCAGTCTGAGTTGCTACCCTCCTAAGCCATGGGCGTATGGAATCAGAGAAGGGATATATTATCGCGTTGTATATAAACAGTGAATATACACGCCAGTCACCGAAAGAACTCAATTAATTTCTGAAGATTATATATATGTATATATATATATATGTGTGTGGGGGGGTGGGGGTGTGTGTTATAAACATATTAAAACTTTCCAAAAACGAATGGCCATTTCAACGAGGGAATTTAACATCCGTCTTATCAGCCATAACAAAACAGTATGATGGGGTAAATTTATTTCTTTGGGTGTGTGTAAAAACGGAATTAAGGGCAGTTAAAAAGAAAAAGGAAGAAAGAAAAAAGAAAAGGAAAAATGTAAGTTGCCACTTGTTGACAGAATCGAATAGAGTTACATTAAAATAAATTAAAATTAAAAATTAAAATATATATATAAGAAAGAAATGGGTCAGACAATATAATGGCCTTACAAGGTTTCAAGATTACAATTAAAATGTTCCAAATCTGTGCAGGACCAGGGAGTTTTTCCCGTCTGAAGCCATCCTGCACATATACAAATCTACCATCCGCCCGTGCGTTGAATACTGCTGCCATATATGGCCAGGTGCTCCTGCATTCCACCTAGGTGTTCTTGACAAAATCCAACGAAGAATCTGTAATGTGATCGATCCCGACTTGGCAGCTAGGATACAATCGCTTTCTCGCCGGCGCAATGTGGCTTCCCTGTGTCTCTTCTACTAGTAATTTCAGGAGTTCTGCTACGATGAACTTAGCACTCTGGTTCCCCCTATGCATGAATTTGCTCGAGTCACAAGATTAGTAACTAGATCTCACTATTTTACTGTGAACCCAATAAAATGCAAACGCATATTCTACTCCATCAGCTTCTTTTCTCGTACATCTCGCCTGTGGAATTCCCTTCCGTTTACTTGCTTCCTCGACAGCTACAATCTCCAGGAGTTTAAGTGTAAATTCAGTAGTCATCTGCTATTTTGTTAACTTACATCTTCTCTCTCATGCTCCTTTCTCTGGCCATTTCACTGTCAGTATTTTAACTTTTTCTCTCACTCTTTCTTACAACTTTCCTCCTATGTAACCCTGTCTACCAGCGGCAGTAGACTACTTTGCTTGGGGCGATATGATTTTAAAAAAATATTAAAAATAAAAAATTAAAATAAGTTTTGAACGGGAATTTATTATACAATTAAATTATATAGCTAATTAGAAGAAAAAAACTATTTTAAATAATTTCAGATTAATTATGAGGAAATTAGATTAAAACGAATCTAAGATGGCATTAATATAAAAATATTATCCTACGTGTATAGCACGACTCGGAGTTTTGTGCACTCTGTAATCATCAGATACTTCTTATGAAATGACCGTTCCGTGGTGATGAAATCTAAGTTTTCAAGCCATGTTATAAGATTCAGCCCAGAAGATCACGACAGTTTGTTAATATTTATTATTAAACAAACTCTATCGATAATATATCGTAGCTATTTATTTCCGCAAACTGTATATTGGATTTTAATTGAAATCCGAAGTTTATCGGCACCAGAAGTATAAACATAGAATATCCCGACACGCTGTTAATATTTGTGATGAAACGAACACTATTAACGAAAACTATAGGGAATTTATTCAAATCGATTGGACATATATCTTGCAGTGAAATATGTAAATCCAGTGCGGGCCCTCAATATGAGCCGAGTATATATTGATGAACTCTTAACATTTGCCATGAAAAGAAAACTATTATAAAAATAAAGAATTTCATCAAAGAAATGAAAGCTTCCGTCATCGTTCTCAGTATGTGCTGGGAGAATTCAGACACTCTTTTAATGTTCGTGTAAAAATGAACAATATAAAAAAACCAGTAAGGCTTTTAGAAAATTCAGTAATATTTTTATTAAAGAAAATGTACGTGAATTTAAAACGAAATATGAAATTTCAGTGGTTTGCCTAAAATTCCCAATGAAAGAAACCCAATGAAGTAAGATAAAAATAAATAGAACATTTACTCAACAAATCTTTACACCGATTTTGCAAAGAAATAAGGATTTTCAGTGTGTTGATTAACATGCACAATGGTTCAACGATCAAGAATATTTTACAAGAATCAATGGGGCCTTTGCTCAAAAAATATTTCACCGATTTTGCAAAGAAATATGAAGTTTCATTCTGCCTTTTAACATTCTTAATATAAGAAACACTATTGAATGATCAACATTGTTTTTATAAATGTCAACTCAGTAAATCATTACACCAATTTTACAGAGAATTATACATTTTTACTTTGTCTTTTAATAAGCCCAATAAAAGGAACGATGTTCATCGTCCAATTGTATTTTATATATAAATCAACTAGCAGTATAGCCCGGCGTTGCTCGGGTGTAATGAAAGCTTTAAAACTAATTCATGGTCCTGGAGCTCAGACTCTTTAGACGTTGGCACGAAAGACAAAAAAGCAATAGTTGTTTCCAGTTAAAGCAAAACCGTAGACTGAATGAAAAATGAATGAATGGATGTAAGTCAAATTTTGATTTCCTGGTATCGATATCAAATAAGTTTTTTCGTCGTAAACTGAATTTTGAAGTCCAAATAAGTTATCTGAGTAAATGGTATCATGGCTGAGACTAAAAACTACAATTATACCTACTTAGAGCCAAACCCGAAGCAAAAACTAAAATATAAGAGCTGAAAAAATTCAGACATACAGGCAAATAAACAGACACATACACAAACATCTTGCCTTTTATATATATATATATTATCGATTTTATGCACTCTTGTAAGAACTGCAACCTTGAAACTTCTGAATATCGTTTCTTATGTCTTTGTCTATGAGCGTATCAAATTTGATTAAAATCGGACTACTCCTTCTATAACCCGATTTTTTTATTATCGATTTTCGATATTTATCGGGGTTACCTCGACACAAAACCTAGCTAAGAACACTCGCAGACGCTTATAGTACAACTGTCTAAATTTTCAAGAAAATAGGTTCAGCCGTTTTGGAGTCTATAGGTAACGGACTCTGTCTCTCTCTCTCTCTCACACACACACACACACACACACACACACACACACACACACACACACACAGTTCCATTATAAATAAGTTTAGATGTGGCCTTTAATCAAGAATAATTTCTTCCAATTTTGCAATGAAATATTACTTTCTAGACTTTCGTCTAATATAGCCAATGAAAAGAACACATTTTTAATGTTGTTTTTTTCTTTTTAATAAGAATCAATGGGGCCTTTACTCTACAAATCTTTACGCCGATTTTGCAAAGAAATATAAGTTTTTAAATCTGTCTTTTATATTATTAAAGAAAAGAACACAGTTTAACAATAAATAGTTGTTTATTATAATAATCAATGGGGCCTTTACACAACAGATCTTTACATTGATTCTTTAAAGAAATAGAACTTTTCAATCTGTTTTTTTAATATTCCCAATGAATAGAAATCTGTTTAACGATCAATAGATTTTTTTTTGTATATATATAAAAATCACTGGGACCTTTGATCAACAACACTTTTTACTGATTTTTCAAAGAAATATAAGTTTTCAATTTGTTTTTTAATATTCCCAATGAAAGGAAACTTGTTTAACGATTAATAGCTTGGTTATAAAAATCATTTCGGGCTTTTGCTTAACGAAACTTTAAACCGATTTTGAAAAGAGAAAAGACCTTTTGCCGGTTTTCTGACTCTGGCTTAAATGTTGCATCAGGTCGAAAGTATGGCGCGCTCAGTGAGGATCGGGTGAGACAAGATTGCTAACCCTTTACACGATGTCGAACACCCTTATGAGTTCTTACGTTTGGGTTCAACAATTGTAGACACTGCCCAAATGTTGGTTGGCTGATTTTGTTTACTGGTATATCAACACCTCTATCCGTTTTTTTAATGCCAAAAGCTAAATATTTGTACGCAGCTTTATGGCTTCATCTAAGGATAATATATATATATATATTATCTAAGGATAATATATATATATATTATCTAAGGATAATATATATATATATATATATATATATATATATATATATCAATCAATACATACATATATGTATATATATATATTGATTGATTGATTGATTGATTGATTGATTGATTGATTGATTGATTACTTAGTTTTTGGTCATAATAAAATTATTTATTAAAAAAGGTTCAATATAATTATATTGTAGAACTTATGAATATTCTTCATTTGTAAACGAGTTATTACGCGACCTAGATTTCTACCATGTGGTGTCTTCAGTCGATTTGCAATAACTGATTTGACCGTTTTTTTTTAAGAACGCTCACGTAATGTTTTTTTTTTTTTTTTTTTTTTAACGCTCACGTAGCGGGTAATTTTTGAAAGCACAATTTTTAGAATTACAAGAAATTATGACGTTTTCATCCATAATTGTATGAACCTAATAGGTATTTTTTGTTATGGTCACACTTAGTCATAATTTCTGTTCTTTCATTTAATAATTCATTTTTTGGGGGGGAATAGCATAATCGCTAATTTTTCTTCATATATATATATATTTATATATATATACTAATCCGCAGAGAGATCTGTTTCGCTGTATCACAGCTCATCAATACGGTTAGACATCTAATCGCGCCCAGACAGGATTGAAACCCGACCGAATTTAAATCAGTCGGTGTTTCATATATATATATATATATATATATATATATATATATATATATATATATTTCTTTAATCCGAAGTGGAAGAGTAGGGAGGTAAATTCCAAGAACCTGATCCTAATCAAAATTTAGAATTTTTAATATTAAAAAGAGATGCAGGCAGAGAGCTCAATGTATTAAGAATACAGAGCCAATATAAATTAGAGAAAATTTTCAAAATTCAAAGATGTCGGATATATATATATATATATATATATATATATATATATATATATATATATATATATATATAAGAGGTGCTAGTGCTACCACCCCTCAAATGTTATTGATCGTGCACATTCAACCATACTTCGAATAATATTCAATATCTAGGCGGTTGTAGACGTGTCGTATTTACCATATTCAAATTCTTCCGAGATATAAGTTTAGTTAAAGACCAGAGGAAAGACATTTTTTGTTTTTTTTTATTTAGTTTATTTTATTTAGGGACGGAGTTAAAATATTGTTCTATGTCTAGTGAGTTCTTTCGGCTTTCTCAATCTGTTATAGAATGAACTGATAATGGTATGTCTATAGAAAGGTTTTATGATTCATTTTATTTTTAAATATCACAACTTCACACATATTTGTCCACTAGATTTTTGCTTTTGATTTTTAAACATCGCAGCTTCTCGCGTCAGCTTGCCACATATTTAGCTGCGAAAATAGTTAAGGCTATGTTTTGTATATATATATATATATATACGAACGCACCTATCTCTCTCTCTCTCTCTCTCTCTCTCTCTCAATATATATAGATAGATAGATAGATATAGAGAGAGAGGTGCGTTTGTGCCCGTGTGTGTGTGTGTGTGTGGTTGTGTGTGTCTTGCAGTCGTCATCGTTATGGCGTTGCAAACGAACAAACGAATATTGCTGGAAGCAGTATCCATCTGTTGCCTGGTCGTTCATGGCTGACGAATCTTTTATGGGACATGACAATTTTTACACAAGGGTCACAGAATAAAGACTAGCAGCATGAAACATTTTCAATTATAGCCCGGCTGTCTCATCTGTTCAGCTCAGTAAAATAGGATTTTTCGTAGGCGGTATATACGGAGGTAAGCCATATGTCGAATACATACGAGGGCGTGCTGAATGTTTTTTTTTTTTCGATTTGACCAAGAAGATTTTTTTTAATTATAACATTTGGACATTTAGTCAGAATTGGGTCTGACCGAAAATTATTTATGCATTTCAAGCATGTGTTCGATGTTTGAACTAGGACAACCATTTCAAAAGGGGGATTGGCCCAACACAGACTTTCTTCATCTGATTTTTGTGCTGAAATATGTATACTTTTATTTCTTAGATTAAGTATTATCGCTGGGATGGGTGTGCAAAATATAATAGACATGTGCGTGAGTAGGTGCGTGTTAGAAAGTCCCAAATTTGGTTGAAATACATTGATGAGCCTTTACTTTTGCATGCATACGTAACTATCCAAGATTTTAATGTCTGTATAATCGTCCGAGACCTGTTTTGGTTGTGGTCACATTCATGTTTCGGAGTGAGTGTGGTTTATAGTGTATGTATGTATGTATGTAAGTATGTATGTATCTGCGTTTGTTTGTACTTTCGTATGCGTGCGTGGGTGACTTTAATTTTGTGTAGAAATGTCTCTTCTTCTTCTATGTGACATGTCCCTTCAGGACGTAGGCGATCATGGTTCTCCATGTCTCCCTATCCCTTGTGGCTTTTAGTATGTTTACACCTGTTGCTCCTGGCAACCCCCGTTCCGTCATCCACCTGATCAGGCCCTGCAAATATGTTATCCGCTGCCTTCCTCTGTCTCTCTTTCCTTCTATCTGGCCTGTTAGTATCAGGTTCTCCAAGCTCTCCTTCCTCATTGCATGTCCCAGGAACATCAGTTGTCTCTTCCTGATGCTCAGTATTAATTTCCCTTTTTGTTGCCATTCTTTCCAACACCTCATCATTGCTTGCATGCTCAGTCCACGATATCCGCAGCATCCTTCTGTAGAACCACATTTCCGCTGCTTCTAGTTTTGTCCTCATTTTCGGTGATATTGTCCAGCATTCACTGCCGTATTGAAGAACTGACATCACGTAGCAGTCCAGCACTCTCTTCTTTGTTTCTAGGGAAATTTTGCTGTGTGTTAGTCATTTACTCAACTTCTGGAACACTTATTTTTACTTTTTTTGTTGTTGACTATCTATGGCCGGATGTATCAAGCCGGTTCTCGCATGTTTATTTTTTTACACTTTGTCGACATCATTTACGGCCGGAGATACATAATTATTAGGCTACCCCAGTTTTTCTTTTAAAGAAATTATTTATTTCATACTATTTTTAGTATTTATTGCCAAGTGGATAAATTCTAAATGAAAATAGAATGGTTCTTTTGTTATTATTACTTTGCAAAATTTTACAAGGCAAATAGCGACAATTTATTCATCGCACCCTGTAGATTTAATATATATGTTTATATATACGCTCCGGCCATAACTATTAGGCGACCCCAGTTTTTTAAAAGAAATGATGTATTTCATACTATTTTTAGTATTTATTGCCAAGTGGATAATTCTAAATGAAAATAGAATGGTTCTTTTGTTATTATTACTTTGCAAAATTTTACAAGGCAAGGAAGCAAAGATGAACTCGTCCGAATCACTCCAAATTTTCTTCAATCTTTCATTGATAAAACTGCAATATAGGTAATTATTAAATATTTTTAAATTCCTTTAATGCACATCTTATTGTGCAATATTAACAAAAGAACCATTCTATTTTCATTTACAAATAGTCACTTCGCAATAAATAATAATAAATAATATAAAATACATCATTTCTTTTAAAAAAAACTGGGGTGGCCTAATAATTATGGCCGGTAGTGTACATACCAACCACTCTTGTCCTTTGTTGACTTTACATATTACCGGATGTAACTATCAATCAACTTTTGCCGTTCAAGGTAATATATTACACTACTATTTGCTCCTGTCTTAGAAATAAGTCTGATCGGTTTGATTAGGTCAGATGACAAAAACCACCTACATTCAGTTGTCAGCAATGGCTTATTCGTTTTTTACGCCCCAGAATAACATCATCTAAAAGAATCATTTCTGCTTTCTATCAGCATGTAACGTACTGCACCTTTTTTCGGGTTAACTTTTTTAACGTAGCCTAGGTAAGGATGTGCGTTGTGGTGCAGTGGATATCGACACGGAATGAGAACTCTGGGTGCCGAGTTCGAATTCCAGCTGAATTCCTTGCATTCACTTGCGAGCATATACCCTTAGGAAAGGTATTAATACGTCCCTTCCCTCCAGTTATAGGTTAAATAATAGGACAGATTGGGTTTTATAGACTTGGCTGGCAACCAGCTTACCGCAGAAAGAAATGGCAACCTACTGCTGGATAATCTTCTGCCTTGTCAGTCAATCATCTCATTCGACTCATGATCGCTCAAAGCGTGCATCACGTATGGTACTTAACTGATGATAGATAGATAGATAGATAGATAGGTAGATAGATAGATAGATAGATAGATAGATATGAACAGACTGAGATAGATAGATAGATAGATAGATAGATACGAACAGACTGAGATAGATAGATAGATAGATAGATAGATAGATAGATAGATAGATAGATAGATATGAACAGACTGAGATAGATAGATAGATAGATAGATAGATAGATAGATAGATATAGAACAGGCTGAGATAGATAGATAGATAGATAGATAGATAGATAGATAGATAGATAGATATGAACAGACTGAGATAGATAGATAGATAGATAGATAGATAGATAGATAGATATGAACAGACTGAGGTAGATAGATAGATAGATAGATAGATAGATAGATAGATAGATAGATAGATATCATCAGTTTCAGATATATTTAAAAACTTGTTGTATGCATTCTCAACGTGTTAAAACATAAGTATGCTCTTCGCGTTAATGGACGTAATTATCTATCAGCGAGCGTTTCATCAATGTAAGAATAAAGAAAATTTAGGGAGATTCAGTCGAGTTCATCTTTGCTTCCTTGCCTTTTAAAATATTTGCAAAGTAATAATAACAAAAGAACCATTCTATTTTCATTTAAAATTATCCACTTGGCAATAAATACTAAAAATAGTATGAAATACATCTTTTCTTTGAAAACACTGGGGTGGCCTAATAATTATGGCCGGTAGTGTAGATCAAGCGTTGTCTCACTCTGTCCCTCTTGCTTTCGATCTGTCATGTGTGTAACAAAATATATGGCAAATCTACAAGGTGCGGTGGGTAAATTGTCGCTATTTGCCTTGTAAAATGTTGCAAAGTAATAACAAAAGAACCATTCTATTTTCATTTAGAATTATCCACTTGGCAATAAATACTAAAAATAGTATGAAATACACCATTTCTTTTTAAACACTGGGGTGGCCTAATAATTAAGGCCGGTAGTGTAAGAAGTTGTAAGGTTGTAGAGGGAAAAAATCCTTAATCCAAGATGTCGCGTAAACCCTTTTAAATTCTATCAAGCCTTGACAGTAAGGATTGGTTTGTAGTCGTTTTCGCAACTGGGAATACAATTTTGTGAGACAATAAAACATAGACATTACAAGGTATGTAAAAATCTCTGATCCAACGAATCGTTGTTCTTTGGATCGATGGTTTACATCAAGGTGAGAAACATTGAAGTACATAACATGCACATAATCTTAATCGAATAGAATACATTGAGTTGCATTTGAGCTGATGGCTTAAATCGAACCTAAATTTCTTCTTCTTCTATGTGCCTTGTCCCTTCAGGCGACGTAGGCGATCATAGACTTCCACGTCTCCATATCCCTTGTGGCTCTTAGCACGCCTTCTCTTGTAACACCACGCAACCCCCGTTCTGTCAGCCACCTTCTCAGGCCCTTCAAATATGTTATCCGCTGCTTTCCTCTATCTTTTTTTTTCTCTGGCTTCAAAGTATCAGGTTCTCCAAACCCTCCTTCTTCATTGCATGTCCCAGGAACTTAAGTTGTCTCTTCTTGATGCTCAATATTAATTTCCTTTTTGTTTCCATCCTTTCCAACACCTCATCATTGCTCACATGCTCGGTCCATGACATTGGCATCATCCTTCTGTAGAACCACATTTCAGTTGCTTCAAGCTGTTTCCTCCTGATTTCATGTCCTTGGAACATAAGTTGTCTCTTCCTGATGCTGAATATTAAATTCTTTTTCCTTTCCATCCTTTCCAACACCTCATCATTGTTCACATGCTCGGTCCATGACTTTGGCATCATCCTTCTGTAGAACCACATTTCACTTGCTTCAAGCGGTTTCTTCCTGATTTCATGTCCTAGGAACTTAAGTTGTCTCTTCCTGATGCTCAATATTAATTTCTTTTTCGTTTCCATCCTTTCCAAAACCATATCATTGCTCACGTGCTCGGTCCATGATATTGGTATCATCCTTCTGTAGAACCACATTTCAGCTGCTTCAAATTTTTCCTTCATTTTTGATGATATTGCCCAGCATTCACTGCAATATTGAAGAACTGACATCACAAAGCAATCCAGTAAATAACATAATTCTCCCGAATTGTCTCCAAGATAAACTTGCTAACTTCTAATCCGATTAAGACCTAAATAAATCTAGCTTAGTATGACAAAAGGTCACAATTTTGTTGTTCTAGGTGAAGACCGCAAACAGTGTATCTGCATTGCTATCTTTCTACCTATAGCTTCACCTTGAAATATCACAAGCACCTTCCTTCCTGTTTCATTGGGTTCAAAGTCAGTATCATATTATTGTTCAATTTGTTCCTTAGCGCGTATATTACACACTGTCATTACCTCAGATAACCAATGGGCCATTCCTGGTTGATTTCAATCATAGACGGAATTAAAGATATATCATGCTGTTTCTTATTTAAAGAAAGGAACTCATATAGAGGAGACGATAAAACTCTTATGTATTTAACGTCTGTTTTAGTGAAATAGAAACACTTGTCATTTTCGAATCTTTTCATTTGTACTCTCTTACTCCTTTTAATAATAAACTGTATTCATATTTATGATTCTTATTGTAATATTATATTAAAGTTCATAACATCAAAATTCTAACGAGACAATCAGGTAATTTCCATAAGAATTTTATACTCCTGACACGATCAAACGGTTTATTAACCTAAACTTAAATTAAAACATTAACTTAAAAATTAAGGCAATCAGAAAATACAGAAATGAAAACCTTGATGTTTTTAAAGGTATCTGTAGTATTAAATAATGGAAACTAAGATATGAAACAAAGGCATCATTGTCAGATTAATGATATTGGAGCAATAAAATCTTCGTTTTAAGATGAACGAACTCAGTAAATGGCAAACTTACGCAACAATAGGATAGCCTTGTGGTGCAGTGGATATCGACACAGAACGACAAATCGGGGAGTCGAGTTCGAATTCCAGTTGAAGTCATTAAATTCAGTTACGCTCAAATTTTGGAGAAAAAATATTTAAACGGCATGTGCGTTGTGGTGCAGTGGATATCGGCTCGGAACGACAAATCGGGGAGCCGATTTCGAATTCCAGTTGAATTCTTTGCATTCACTTACACGCAAATATCCTTGGTAAAGGTATTAATCCGGCTTTTCCTTCCAGTTATGGGTGAAATAACAGGACAGATTGGGTTCTATAGCTTTGGCTGGCAACCAGTCTACCGTAGAAAGCAATGCAAACCTACTGCAGGATAATATTCTGCTCAGTCTAACAGCCACAAGACGTGGAAGGCCATGATCGCCTACGTTGCCTGAAGGGACAAGGCACATAGAAGAAGAAGAAGAAGAAGAACAAGAACAAGAACAAGAAGAAGAAGAAGAAGAAATTTAGGTTCGATTTAAGCCATCAGCTCAAATGCAACTCAATGTATTCTATTCGATTAAGATTATGTGCATGTTATGTACTTCAATGTTTCTCACCTTGATGTAAACCATCGATCCAAAGATCAATGATTCGTTGGATCAGAGATTTTTACATACCTTGTAATGTCTATGTTTTATTGTCTCACAAAATTGTATTCCCAGTTTCGAAAACGACTACAAACCAATCCTTACTGTCAAGGCTTGATAGAATTTAAAAGGGTTTACGCGACTTTGTGGATTAAGGAGTTTTTCCATCTACAACCCAACACTTCTTACACGACCGGCCAAAATTATTAGGCCAACCCAGTTTTTTTAAAAGAAACGATGTGTTTCGTATTTTATTTAGTATTTATTGCCAAGTAAATAGTTGTAAATGAAAATATAATTGTTCTGTTGTCAGTATTACTTTGCAAAGTTTTCCAAGGCAAGGAAACAAAGATGAACTTGTCCGAATCACCCTAAATTTTCTTTATCCTTTCATTGTTTAAATATAGGTGATTATTAAATATTTATAAAGTCATTTGATGCACATCGCCAAAGCGTGTATCTCGTATTGCATTTAACTGACTGATAAAACAATAAAAAATATTGGTTGCTTTGAAATATCTGAACATTTGTCGCGTTATTTAATATCGAATCATTTATGGTGCACAGAGTGAGGATCATAGTCATTACGCTATACTAATGGCCAGTCAGATTAAACTTGCCAGTTATTATGGCAAGCCGAAGCAACTAATAAAGTTAAATTTAATGACCGATCACAAAATTAGAAAACTGAGAAAGATTACTTTCTTCTTTTTTTATTCGAATCTTTAAAAAAAAGATGAAAATGAAATTCTGGGTGTCAAAGAAGGGTGACTCAAATGCATTCTGATAATGAAGATGTCTATTTAGCGTTCAAATTCTCCTGTTAAAAGTCCTTTATTTAATAAAATGTCCCTCTCACACTTATTCTCTCTTTCCTTATATGAAGTAAAACTTAACACATCATCAAAAGTGGTTGTTAATTTTTTTAATTACTTACTTAATTTATTTATTTAATTAATTATTTTATTTAATAATTTAATTTATTTATTTAATTATTATTTATTTAATTATTTAATTTATTGATTGAATTATTTATTTAATTTATTTAATTATTTAATTTATTTATTTAATTATTTAATTTATTTCAACGAGCTAATATGATCACCACTTCAGAACACTAAACGAAATCGTGTTCTGAAAAGATGAGCATATTTGCTCGTCGAAATAAATTATAATTTATAGCCATTTTAGATGATGGATTAAGTTTTATTTCATGTATAACATATTGCTCTGGATAATATCCATTGAGCTTTCTATAGAGATCCATTGCTCAATATTTTATATTAAATAAAACTTTTTTCGATTATTATTTCGTTTTTATCGTTTACGGAGTTGGCATCATCACAATACGGATTCCGCGTTAAATCTGAAAAGTGTGAATTTTTCTGGGACAAAATCAAATACCTTGGTTTTGTATTTGACAAAAATGTTAGAAAATCATAACCAGAAAATACCTAGTCAATAAAAATATATCGGCATCAGCAAATGTAGAAACGTTATGTTCTTTCCTTGGCTGGGTTGCCCACTCAGTCATTTAAGTGCCATACGTGATACACGCTTGGGCGATCATGTCTAGAAAGAGACATGACTGACTGGGCAGAAGATTATCCGGCAGTAGGTTGCCATTGCTTTATGCGGTAGACTGGTTGCCGACCAAGGCTATAGAACCCATTCTGTCCTGTTATTTAACCTATCACTAGAAGGAAGAAACGGATTAATACCTTTCCCAAGGGTATTTGCGCGTAAGTGAATGCAATGAATTCTGCTGGAATTCGAACTCGGCTCCCCGGATTCTCGTTCCGAGCCGATATCCAATGCACCACAACGCACTTCCTACTGGGTTGGCTACTACAGTGCTTTTATTGTCTGAATGTGATCGAGTTTGTTCTGCCCTCAACAATCTTTTGAAAAAAGATATTACACGGGACTACTCTGATGTATATCAGTCAGCTTTCAGAAAGGTAAGGTCCTTACTTCCTTCAAATCTGTTGCTGACACACTACGACCCATCCATGGATGTTGTCGTAGTCTCAGATGCTTCTAGTTATAGTGATGGAGCTGTCACGTTGGTTTTAGTGATGACCGTCTTTCTTCGCACCTAGTCGACTGACGCTACAGAAGCACACAAAGAATTTTACCAAAAATATCCCAAGTAGGTATGTACGCTGATGACACCACAGTTTACTCTCGCCTCGATCAAAAATCTGGTGTGGGCGACAAAGCTAACCTTGCAGCCGAGCTTGGAAAGGACCTCCAATCCGTAGTGGACTGGGGTAAGAAATGTCTCGTAAATTTTAATGCTTCTAAAACGAAGTTACTATCAATTAACCATCATAGACAACCGCACCTACCTCCCATTAGCATGGACCAGGCTTGCCTCCCAGAGAGAAAAACACTACGCCTCCTTGGTCTCACACTTTCAGCGGACCTCAAGTGGAATGACTATATCGAATCCATTGCTAAATCCGCTGCTATGAAAGTCGGTTCTCTGTGCAGGGCCCGGAGTTTTTTTCCGTCTGAATCTATCCTGCACATTTATAAATCTACCATCCGCCCGCGAACTGGCAGCAAAATCTCCCAGGAAAACTACACTGAACTCCTGGCCTATCCCTGAAACACCCTGGTCATGCCTTCACATTGATTTCGCTGGACCTATCAATGAAAAGTGTTATTTTATACTTGTTGATGCTTACAGCAAAGGAGCGGAGATTTTTCTAACGGGTCGAATCACTGCAGGTGAAACAATTCTACAGTTGAAATAGATTTTCGGTTGCTTTGAAATCCCATAGATATTAGTTACAATCTCCAAGAATATAAATGTAAAGTCAATAGTCATCTCCTATCTCACTAACCTGCATCCTCCTCTCTCTCTCTCTCTCTCTCTCTCTCTCTTTTATGCTCCCTTCTCCGTCCACTTCACTCTCATCAGTATTCTCATCCTTCTCTTACCCACATCCTGACACCCCTATAACTTTTCATTCTTTCTCATAACTTTCCTCCTATGTAACCCCTGCTGAACAGTGGCAGTAAAATGCCTTGTTTGGGGCGATATGATTATACAAAAAATATCAATACTATTATAATGTGAATATAAAATGAGGGATCAATTCTACATTACAATCAGTATTTAAACTGATCCCTCACTTTATGGCCACATTCATCCTTTTCTTACCCACTTCCTGACACCCCCTATGATCTGTCACTCTTTCTCATAACTTTCCTCATATGTAACCCCCTGCACAGCAGTAAAATACCTTGCTTGGAGGCGATATGATTATATAAAAAAATAACACTGCATTCACTTCAGCTACATTTTCAAATTTCTGTGCACTTAATGGCATTCAACGTATTAGAACACTACCTTTTCATCCACAATCAAATGAACAGGTGGAGCGCTTTATAAATACTTTTCGGAGAACACTTGTTAAAAACAAAGAGGAGGGAACCACACAAGAAATATGAGAAATATTCCTTAGTAGTTACAAAGCTACTCCAAATCCCAACACAACTAATGGTAACTCACCAGCAGAAGCACTGATGAATCGTAAACTTTCGTTGCATATGAATATCATCCGTCCGACTCTAAAACATTCCCCAAAAAGCATCATGATGATGGAGAAACAATTTAACCAACATCACAAACGCATTTATAAACCATGACAATCCGTACTTGCTAAAGACTAACACAATGACAAAGAAGAATGGATTCAAGGGCGCATTCTACGTCTTTCTAGAAATGTTATATACGATGTAGATATAGAGTCTACATTTTGGGTTCGACATGCAAACCAATTATGATCCTCTTATTTTGCAGAGACCAAATCAAACTTCTCCTTACCGCTAGATATCCTATTAGACACCTTCCAACTGCCTATATAATGTTCCCAAGATAAGCCAAAGGATAATACTAGGACTTCACCAAAACGTGTACTTAGGAAATCGTATAGACTTCGGAGAAAACCCTATCGACTGCAAAGAAATATCTGAAATAAGTTATTCGAACAAAAGGCTAAAAAGGGAGATGTTAGGAGAGACAACTCCCACCCCACTAACGATTCATTAACTCTTCATAAAAAAAGGTAAGTAAGAACAACAACATGGCTGCTTGACAATACACCAAGTGTAGTCAGTAATTTGTTATCCAAACAAATCCTGCTGTATCCTGGTCGGTGAGAATAAATTACAAAAAAAAACAAAAAAAAAACGAATATTTTTGTGATTCAAAATATATTTAACTGTGTTTGTTATATTTGTTGTTCCTAATATTTGGGGTTACAACAGAAATTAAAAATCGAACTCTCATCTGTACATTTGCTGTGGAAATAGCGATTATTCGTAGGAGGTTGCCAATGTTGTGAGGACGAAAAATTTTAGTTATTGTAAATCGCCTGAAGATACCAAATGGTAGAAACCTAGGTTGCGGAATAACTCGTTTATATATATGATAAAATAAAGAATAAATAGGAAACGTGCAACAATCTAACACGTTTCACTTTTATTAAAGTTTCGGTAGAGAATAAGAGAAATGAAACAAAGAGACAACCTTTGATGAAATTCTAAAAAAAGAAAAATCATGTTCGATTGATACACATTTCCGTTTTGTTCTTGATTTTATTTATTTTTGATCTGCATTTGATCTTTAACTCATAGATAGATAGATAGATAGATAGATAGATAGATAGATAGATATGATCAGATAGGGATAGATAGATAGATAGATAGATAGATAGATAGATAGATAGATAGATAGATATGATCAGATAGGGATAGATAGATAGATAGATATGATCAGATAGGGATAGATAGATAGATAGATAGATAGATAGATAAGGAATTATGAAATCACACTGGTAAAGTGGCTATTTAATCCCTATTGCAAACGTATGTTCATATTTTCGTTTCTTTTCAAAAGCCAACCTATGCTTTATACTGCAACGATGTTGGCCTTAGTTAAAATTTCTAGGAGTGAGCATATCATTTGTCGTGATCATTAATTCAAGAAGGCCAGCACGCTCTAACCATCGGTGACTTGGGAAAATCCGTTATATGTTTTTTTTATTATTATTTTTAAGAACGTTCCATGGCCACAGCACGTGTGGGTCGCCTCTATATGCTGGCCTTATCATCTGCTTATCAAATCGTCTAGGGTGACATTCGCACACGGATTTCGTGATCGAAAGGCGGAGGTTCGAACCACTTGGTCACACTAATATTAAGTAGAGAGTACAGGAAATATTTGTCAATTTTTTTGTCAAGTTTCTCCTTTGCGAATAATTTGTTTACTTTCGTGTGGAAATTTATAAATGGATACGGTTAATTCATATTTATATTCCGAGAAATTTATATTCCGAGAAATGAATGAATGTGTGCGTGAGTGTGTGTATGTGTGTGTATGTGTTTGCGTGTGTATACATGTGAGCAATGCACTCTGTATGTGTTTAAATATCTCCTTTTGCCTGTATACAAAGACAGAAATATATGTGCGTATATGTGTTTGCGTGTTTATGTGTTTGTGAGAGAGAATGTGTAGGGATATGAAAAATACAATCGTGTTGTTTAGTGTCTCTACCTACACGCTCTTTGCATGGGCATTCGTGCATATATATATAAATATATATATTTATCTCTCTCTCTTTCTCTCTATCTCTCTCTCTCTCTCTCTCTTTCTCTCTGTGTGTGTGTGTGTGTGTGTGTGTGTGTGTGTGTGTGATTGAACGAACTTCGAAACGCAAGTTATGAGGAATAGCCTTATCTACTTCCGGAGCGAACATCTGTTGCCTTGTCCATGAATGTCATTTGTCTTTTCCCGAAGTATATCAAGTAATAAACAATAACAATGATGGTGAAAAAAGTGAAAGAAAGGTTTTTTTCAAAGGAGAACGATCAAACCAGAGCAAAAGAGAGGAGAGGTGCTTTCGCAAGGGAAAGAAAGGCTAGAAAGAAGCAGGGAGAAGTGCTGGAGAATTGCGAGTAGCGGAAAGAGGTCAAAGTAAACAAACAAAAACTGCGAGTTAGACATTGAAACGAAGTTTGGCAAGGGAGATAAATCTTGTCTTCTGGTCTTGCTCGATTTTTTCACATGATTTTTTTTTTTCTCGAATTTTTATTTTACTTTTTCATACTGCTTTTCGTAGGAGAACAGCAAGCTACTAATCCAATTTGTTTGACAGTTTCGTCTTTGTTGGGTGTCCGACAAATCTGTTTTGGTGGTTTTAAGGGAGGGTCAATATTTAATTTAAGCCAAATAAAAAAAAAAAGAGCAATATTATCTTGAGTTCATTTTTTTAATACTTTAAAATTTGGCTTTCAATACGTGTTTTGGTTCCGACTACAGACCTGCAAGAAACTATTTAAGCTGGTACCTCTATTCTTCTTCTTCTATGTGACATGTCCCTTCAGGACATGGGCGATCATAGTTCTCCACGTCTCCCTTTCCCTTGTGGCTCTTAGTATGTTTGCTCTTGTTAATCCTGGCAACCCCCGTTCCGTCATCCACCTGATCAGGTCCTGCAAAAATGTTATCCGCTGCCTTCCTCTGTCTCTCTTTCCTTCTATCTGGCCAGTCAGTATCAGGTTCTCCAGGCTCTCCTTCCTCGTTGCGTGTCCTAGGAACTTCAGTTGTCTCTTCCTGGTGCTCAGTATTAATTTCCTTTTTGTTGCCATTCTTTCCAACACCTCATCGTTGCTTGCATGCTCAGTCCATGATATCCGCAGCATCCTTCTGCAGAACCACATTTCCGTTGCTTCCAGTTTTCTCCTCATTTTCGATGATATTGTCCAGCATTCACTGCCGTATTGAAGAGCTGACATCACATAGCAATCTAGCACTCTTTTCTTTGTTTCTAGAGAAATTTTCCTATGTGTTAGTACTTTATTCAGCTTCTGGAACGCGTCCTTTGCTATGCCAATTCGCCTTCGGATCTCTGTGTCGCACTTTCCATCTCCTGTTAAAACACTTCCTATTAATTCGCTGAAAAAAAAACAACAACAGCAGAAAAATATGAAAGAAAAAGGCTTTAAACCTAATAAAAATGATATTTTTCCATCAAAAGGTTTATATCATTATTAGGAGAGATCTGTAGTGAACAAAAAAGATCTACATTTAAAAATTCAAATTTAACTCATTGTTAGAAACAAACGAATTTTCTCGAATTTACAAACTTTGCTTAACACACACAAAATTCGCGAAATTTCTGACCTCGATGGGAAATGTTTGCCGTCCAATAGAAAGGCCAGAATCCCACCCGGGAGTGAATTCCCCAATGAAATAAAAGACGAGCAAGCTCGTCCGTAGTGTCAGAGATTTAAGATGATGAGCAATTAACACATACCCTTGACAAACGTCAAGCGATCGTATTATAATTGTCTCTATCTTTCTCTCTCACCTCTCAACTCCCACCTCCTTTTTACTTCATCGTTCACCCGTGTTCTTGATAACTCTACGGAACCCTTTAAGTCAGAGCGGATACTTCAAAGACACTCCTATCCAACCACAACGCTCATACATACACACATACGTTCCTGCCTACGTACACATAAACTCACTCGAGCAAGGACTACTACGAACTCTTTTTTTAACTTCTTAACTGTTTCTCTTGGAACGTTTAACTTCTACCAATTCATGTTGTTCATTCCTATTGATAAAATTTTATTCCAACTTGCAAAAGGTTTTTATTCTTTCACAAATCCACACATTCCAATCTCCAACCTGCTGATAACCTTCTGATAATTCTGGATAAAACCTGTAAGTTGTAGGAAGTTTGGTTATGTTTGGCACAAGGCCGATTCAAAAATAACATTAACCATCTCTCTAGAGCTTCACTGGTAATGATAGCGAATAATCCTAAGTTGTGGGGAGCTTCATTATGTATGACACAAGGCCGATCCAATAAACATTGACTATCTTCCTATCGCTTCAGATCAGGTAATTTTTCATTATTTTGAAAATTTTTAATCCTTTTTAACACGTTGGAAATTTTGGTAAAATCTTGTTTTGATTTTCGCTAACGGGTAACAAAACCATTAAGAGGTTTTACAATGGATTATCTAATGTTACATAACACAGTTTTTTTTTCGGTAAAATAAGTAAAAACATTAATTTAGAAATTCTTGCAAAAATCAAATAACTGTCAGATCTTAAAAAAAAATTTCGGGACATATTAAAAAATGAATGATATTGCTTCTGAAATTATAAATTTTTTAGAAATATTTGTAATTTTTTTAACCTCCACGTAAATTCATGAAATTTCAATAAATGAAATTTTGTAGCGAAAATTTGTTTTATTAGTTAAACGCAAGACTCATTGGGGAATGTAAATTACCTCTTAAGTTTTTCAAGCATTTGGTCTTTTTTCTGAAAATCTGCTCCCAATAGTAAAAGAAAACTTTGACATTATTTAATTAAATAAGATTTTAACTGTTTTAATAAATTATATATATTCAGGACATTGTAGACTGAAGAATAAAGAATTTCGATGAATAATGAAATTTTGAAAGAATTTTTTAAACATTTTTTAAATTATAATAATTTATCAAATTCCAAAATATCTTTAAAAACTTCTACAAAACCTTGTGACGGTTAGGTTATTAAGCGAAGAAAATATGTACTCATTGGTAATTGAAAAGTTTAATACAAATCGTCGAGCCATCGTATTTTTAAAATAATTTTTAATTGCTATTTTTCTCTTTTCCAATCTTTTCACTCTTACGTAGCCCCCTGCACACCAGTGGCCTTACCGCCTTGCCCCGGGTGATATGATTAAAAAAAATATGTTTCACAAGTTCTTCCTCTTACAAGAAAAAAAAATTGATCAATTATTCCAATTCGGGTCAACCATACTTAGCTGATCTGGCAGTCATCACACCGCTGGCTGTCATCACACGTTAATCTTTTACGGCAAAGATCAGTAAAATCAACGCCCCATGATTCAAAAATAGTTTTATTCTAAATTTCACCCTATAAATAATATTTGTATAAATCAGATTAATTTAAGATTAAATTTGCTTATTTTCCAAAAATAACATGTCACAGATGTATATTTTATTTTTGCAAGATTTTTAAAATCAATGACTAACTTTAGTTTTAATGTAATGAATATGTGATGTAATGAATATGCACAAACCTTGGTTCCCCCTCACAGTAATATGATTGGCTGATGTCAGCCATAAGTACAGACTATTAGTCTACGTCTATTGGTCTACGTCTATTGACTACGCCTATTGCATAAGCCTACGTTTCAGCATACTGCATACGACTACGACCAGTACCGCTCCATTACGGCTACTTGCTAGATTGCCTACCCGGTTACATTTGCCAAAACCTCTTCGCTACTTCGAATATATATATATATATATATATATATTTTAATTCAGATACTTCAATCCAAGGGAAAAAAGCAGGAAGGTAAATTCCAAAAAACCGATCCTAATTAATATTAAAAATTTATTTTAATATTAAAAAATGATACAGGAAGAGAGCTCCATGTAATAAAATATTACAGAGCAAATATATATTAAAAAAGGATTTCTGAAAGGTTTCTGAAAGGTTTTTTTCTGTTGCTGAGGTGATGTGTCGTTCCCCGTGGGGATCTTCATATCGAAATGGCCATTCAACATCTTTGAATTAATCCTTTTTAATATATATATATATATATATATATATATATATATATATATATATATATATATATATATATATCCTTGAATTAATCCTTTTTTAATATATATATATATATATATATATATATATATATATCACTTTCCGGGACATATGAAGTTGACAAACGTGTCGATTGCTTAAAAATGACCGAAAAATTGAAATTTGTTAGAAATCTCAAAATTTTAGATTCAAATCAATATAATTTCTGTTTGAAATACACCAGAGTATTTTGTTTACTGGAAATAATAAATTTAATAATCTAGCTTTCAACTAAAAGTAAATTAAAATCCAAGAATTTTTTTTTATTTTTAAAAGTTCAATTTCATCTTAGTTACCGAAAATAAGTGACAGTACCTTTATTTAAGCTACATATTCTTTTGTTTGATATCTTTTTTCAAAACGTGCGCGATCGTTACTCTCCAAACTTCTTATCCTTTATAGCTCTTAATATAGTTTGTCTTTCGGCTATCCCCTCTGCAATCGCTACCTAGAGTTAAATCTAATCTATATTTACCGTCGGAATGTTTTAAAATATTTGCCTTGCTATCCGGTCGAGTATATTCATCTTGTGATCGAGTATACGCATCTTGTGATGAATTATTGTAGTGCAGGCAATATCGGTTCGGAACGGGAAATTCGAATTCCAGTTGAATTCGTTGGTTTCACTCACGCGCAAATAACCTAAGGAATGGTATAAATCTTTTTATTTTCCCTCCATCTATGGGTCAAATATCAGAATAGCCTGAATTCTAGAGCCATGGTTGGCAACCAGTCTACCACCAAACAATAATAGCAACCTACTGCGGAAAAATCTTCTGCCCATTTAGTCATGTCCCATTCAAGAAATGATTGCCCAAGCGTATATCACATATTGCACTTAAATGACTGAAACTTACAACGTTTCGGTTACACTCCAGCCTTTTTCGTCTTTGTACTCCGTAAACTTTTTGAATTTTGAACCGAACCCCTTATTCAATCCATGAGAAAACATTGGTCTCATTGCACTTATTCAATCCATGAGAAAACATTGGTCTCATTGCACTTTCTATGCTAAAGGGAGATAACTAATGCTAGTTAATACTCGCTTATTTAAAGTCACCCTATGTTGTGGATTCCGGGTGAGGAACCGCACAAAATAATGAAAAACAAAAACAGATATTGAGATAGAAAAGTAGGTTATATTGAACGTAATATACAAACTTGAACGCAAGTTAGTAAATCCAGGAATACTATTCGTAAGAAATAAAAATATACAAGTCTTGAAGTGAAGTCGTTGGAAATAGTATATTATTCTAGCTGAGTGGAGCTCAGAGCTAGTCTGACGTCTGATGCGGTAGTCTCTGGGTAACTTCGGTATCTCTCGGCAACTTACGTATCAGTTCCTGTACTCTCCGATAGCTAATAGATCTCTATGATTACTCTCAACTACTATTCTCTCTATGGCAGGATTATATGGATACTTAGTCGAGTCCATTATCATATACAAAGGTAGATCCCACAACACCCTCACACTTTTACTCCAACAGTTTCTTTCCTCGCACTTCCCGACTGTGGAATTCCCTTCCACACGATTGCTTCCCCGACGGCTACAATCTCCAGGAGTTTAAATGTCAGGTCAATAGACACCTCCTAACACACTAACCTGCTCCCATTCTATCAAACACTCTTCCCATCTGCCCAACCCTCATCCTCGCTATCCTTACTCATCTGTCACCTTCCTCCTGACATTCCCTATGTCTAACCACTCCTTCTCTTTACCTTCCCCTATGTAGCCCCATGCGCAAACTGAAAAAAAATCTCACCAAATTGCATTCTCTCTCACTCATGCTCCTTTCTCCGTCCACTCAACTCTCATCAGTATTCTCACTCTTTTCTTAACCTCTTCCTGACACCCCCTGTAAGCTGTCACTCTTTCTCACAACATTCCTCCTATGTAAGCCCCTGCACAACAGTGGCAGTAAAATGCCTTGCTTTGGGCGATACGATTATAAGAAAAAAACCCTTTGTTTCCCCTTATCGTCATTACTTTCCTTTCTCTTCCTTCGCTCTGTCATCTCTCCTCTATTAATTTCCCAAGAGGCTTGTTTTCCCCTCTAAATTCTCTTCTTGGACCTTTACGTTCTCATCCTTCGTCTCTTTCCTTTTCTCTCTTCACACACATATTTCTAGTCTCTCTCAATCCTTTTTCAAATCTCCATTGTCTCCGATTGGTTAGTTCGCTACTGACGTCATAGTAACCACTATCAGAAAGGAAACAGTAAGTGGCTAAAACTAGACAATAGATAATCGCACGCCAAATGTAAAATAGATAAATGGAAGGGCATTGCATAGCGTGTGTCGAGCCGGCTGTCGTGAAGAATTTGCTCAAGAAGGAAATCTGGGTCATAGCAAAATATTGACACCATGTTAAGGATCATATGTCAATTGCAAAGAGAACAATTTTAGCAAACGGTACATATCCCTATCTCTTTCTGTCTTTCCGTTTCTTTCTCTCTCTACCACTCACTCTCTTTCCCCCTCTCTCTCTCTCTCTCTCTCTCTGCCGCTATCTCTTTCTTTACCCCTTTCTCTCTTTCTCCCTCTCTCTTTATATATATATATATATATATAGATATACAAATGAATAAGGAACGAAGAAAATATTAATAACGTTCAAAACATTAATTTAAAACAGTGCTCAGTACAGAAATAAACAATGAATATATATTATAAATTATAGTTTAGTACATGTAAAAACTACGATCTACTACAAAAGACATTTTTGTAGTAGATTTTAGTTACTACATGTTCTAAGGTATATATATATATATATATATATATATATATATATATGTATATATATATATATATATATATCGGGGTAACTTTTAAGTATCATATGTCCCTTGCACGAAGGAGCAATTTTGGCAAAAGCTACATATCCCTCTCTTTGTCAGTCTGTCTTTCGCGCTCCCTCTCTCTATATATAAACATACGCAGACAGATCTGTATCACAGCTCATCAATACGGTTAGAAATCCGATTTCTTTTTACCCAGGATTGAAACCCAACCGAGATGGCGTCAGTCAGCGAATCTACCTTTGAGCTATGGGCGTTCGGTAGAAGAAGGCAAACTTTTTAGCGTGTACATTATCATTATACACACGCCCAATAGCTGAGAGTGTTCTAATTCAGTGAATGAACGATGCATAGATGCTAGAGTAGCTATTGTTTGAAAATTGAAAATTTCTATGTTTCGAGATAGGTTCTCATCATCAGGCTATGTTGATGTGGTTGTACAGATGATTTCATGTCGCAATGTAAAATTGATACATAACGATATAATTAAATTATATTAAGCTCTATAATACTCATTATATTGAGCACTGTTTATAATAAAATAAATGCCAGAGTACTCAAAATAAAAAAAAAACCTTGAGTCCTCTTCACTGGGAATTATATATATATATATATATATATATATATATATATATATATATATATATGTGAGGTAATATTTATATATATATAAATATATATATATATATATATATATACACGAGAAAAAATCGCAAGATCGCCAAGACCTACCGCGGTTTCGCACAACGGCTCGTCAGGGCCGTTGTGCGAAACCGCGGTAGGTCTTGGCGATCTTGCGATTTTTTCTCGTGTGTTTTTGCTCTACGTCACTGCCCCTTGGTTAATCCTTTTTGGTTAGTTTTGTATCGAGCACTTTTCTTTCTTTGTGTTTCGTTCCGTTTGAGGGTCTTTTTTCTTTGCTGTGAAGTACTGTATGTATTGTCGGTGCTCCGCAGTTTTCTTTTTTTTTCCCCCTCATTGTCCAAAGCTTTATAGCGGCGGACAATAACGGAGTTAGATTCTGCCGGTTATTCGTGGTCCTAAAAAATTACTTGTGTAAGATTTTAAGATTTGGATACGTACAGAGTCGATTTTATTATTAATATATATATATATATATATATATATGTAGTATTTATATATATATATATATATGAGGTAATATTTATATATATATATATATATATATATATATATATATATATATATGAGATAATATTTATATATATATATATATATATATATATATATGAGGTAATATTTAATGATATATGTCATTCGCATGGAGAACAATTTCAACAAACAGAGGCGTAACATCTAACATTCTTCTTTTGTATTTCTTTTTATCTTCTTGCATCTTTTTATCGTTTCACCACAAAACAGAGGGGGTTGCAGTGAGAGGAGAGGAAAAAAGTGAAGGTCGAGGGATGTCGTAGAAAGTATAAAAGAACGGTTCTTTTGTTATTATTACTTTGCAAAATTTTACAAGGCAGCCAAGAAGCCTTTGCTTCGGCCAGCCAATAAAAAGAAGAGACTAGCATAGGGAAGAGAGCACAAAAACTGGACACCAGAACAGTTCATTTGATGTACATGTTAATGTGCAGTATTAACAAAAGAACAATTCTATTTTCATTTAAAATTATCCACTTTGCAATAAATACTAAAAATAGTATGAAATACATCATTATTTTTATTTTAAACTGGGGGGACCTAATAATTAAGGCCGGTAGTTTATATACATAGTTTTTAATTTTTTTTTAAGAATAGACTGACACATACTCGATGCCCAGCCGAGTGCGTCACGTGATAGCTTTAAAGAATGATCTTCTTCAAAAACATGATTAATCAAAACATGAGAATAAAACAATAGCCTTGTTGAAAATGTCCAATGAAGTTGTTAAAAGCGCTTGGAAAGTCCATAATTATTGAACATTTTTACATTTCGTATCTTTATCAAAAAGAAACAGTGTAAGAATACTGGAAGAATTAAACAAAAAAATGAATCAAATCTTTCTTGTCCGTCGTTTTTAACGAAACATGTTTAAAAGAAAGATTTCTTCCCATATATATATATATATATATATATATATGTGTGTGTGTGTGTGTGTGTGTGTGTGAAAATTGTAAAATCTTTTGTACAATAAAAACGAAAGCTGAAGATGGTTTGCCTGAAATAGGATTAAACTTCCATTAATCATGGAATAACATGTCTGTTTTTATTTTTATATATATTTGATCTATATGTATTTATATACATATATATTTAAAGCTCTCCTAGAAAGTTATCCTACCACTTTATATACAGGACACTCCTTTGGATTCTTCTATATCTACACGGCACACACACACACACACACACACACACACACACACACACACACATATATATATATATATATACATATAATTGTCTCTGGAATTTGAATATAAATTGCATTGAGCCCTTCACCTTGATGAATTTGAATATTAATGTAATTAATATTAATTAGGATCGGGATTTTGGGGATTTACCTACCTGCTTCTCCTATTGGATTAAAGTTATATACAAATAATAATTATATATATATATATATATATATATATTGGGCTGGCAAATGTTTCAGTAGACGTCCTAATTTCTTATTTATTTCAAACTGTCGGAATTACGTCTATAGGCTTGCACATTCGAGAGACGTGAAACAGCAAATGACCTTGAGACATTCGCTGAGGTTCGAATTTATCATATTTATGAACGAAATAATAAATTTGCTAACTAGTGCGTGACCGCAGACGGCCAATTGTAAATAAATAATACTTTCAATCTCTCTTCCTTGTCTCCACTCTCACTCTCTCTCTCACTCTCTCTCTCTCTCTCTCTCTATATATATATATATATATATCTATATATATATATATATATATATATATATTAAATTTGTTTTTTTTTTAACTAAAAATTAATATAGTTTATATTCAATCAGTTAAGTGCCATACGTGATACACGCTTGGGCGATCATGTCTCGAAAGCGACATGACTGACTGGGCAGAAGATTATCCCGCAGTAGGTTGCCATTGCTTTCTGCGGTAGACTGGTTGCCGACCAAAGCTATAGAACCCAATCTGTCCTGTTATTTAACTCATAACTGGAAGGAAGAAACGTATTAATACCTTTTCCAAGGGTATTTGCGCATAAATTAATGCAAAGAATTCAGATGGAATTCGAACTCGGCTCCCCGATTTCTTGTTCCGAGCCGATATCCAATGCCCCACAACGCACATGGAAATTTCTGTTTCCAGATTTTTACCTCGTCATCAATCAATGTTAGCTCATTGGTGTGAAAATGATTTTTATTTAAACACACACATAAATTTTTCTCTCTTCCAACATCCATAAATAACAAACGTATTGTTTCTTATATTCAAATGAAAATCTAGAAATTTCCGTGTGGCAAGGTAAACTATATTAATTAAAAATAAAAATAAAAAACGAATTTAATTATATTATGCTCCACAATATTTGTTGGACTGAGCACTTTAAAAAAAAAATAGGAAGTGCCGAAGAACTCGGAATTCTAAAACTGTTGGTTCTCTTCACCTGGATATATATATATATATATATATATATATATATATATATATATATATATATATATATATACTAGCTGTATAGTCCGGCGTTGCTCGGATGTAACGGAAGTTTTAAAACTAATCCATGGTCCTGGAGCTCAGACTCTTTGGACGTTGGCACGAAAGACAAAAAGCAATAGTTGTTTCTAGCTAAAGCGAAACCGTAGACTGAAAGAAAAATGAATGGATGTAAGTCAAATTTTGATTTCCTGGTATTGATATCAATTTTTCTGCACTATTGTAAGAACTGCAACCTTGACAATTCTGAATATCGTTTCTTATGTCTTTGTCTATGAGTGTATGAAATTTGATTAAAATCGGACCACTCCTTCTATAACCCGATTTTTTCGATTATTGACTTTCGATATTTATCGGGTGTACCTCGACACAAAACTTAGCAAAGAACACTCGCAGATGCTTATAGTACAACTGTGTAAATTTTCAAGAAAATCGGTTACGCCATTTCGGAGTCTATAGGTAACGGATACACACACGCACAGACAGACACACACAGACAAAGATCCATTTATAAATAAGTTTAGATATATATTGATTGTTTACTTCTAGTAAGTTTCTAGTCATAATAAGATTAGACCAGTGCACATTGTATTAAAAAGTATTTAGTACAATCATATTGTAGAGCTTTTGAATATTTTCCATTTTAAACGAATTATTACGTGACTTACCTTTCTACCATGAGTCTTCAGGATATTTTCAATTACTGATTTTACCGTTTACCATTTTTTTAAGAACGCTCACGTAAAGGTCTTTTTTTTAATGTTCACGTAGCAGGGAATTTTTGAACGCGCAATGGATGAAAACGTTAAAATTACTTTAAAATTTAAAAATTGTGAGTTAAAAGATTCCCTGCAACGTGAGCGTTTAAAAAAAAACGGTGCACGGTAAAATTAGTTATTGCAAATCGCCTGAAGTCACCACTCATGGTAGAAACCTAGGTCGCGTAATAACTCGTTTATAAATGTAATATATATATATATATATATATATAAGAAGAAATCGATTTTTTTATTTATTAATATATATATATATATATATATATATATATATATGTGTGTGTGTGTGTGTGTGTGTGTGTGTGTGTGTGTGTGTGTCGATATCAGAGTTAAAATGCTGACAGTCAATAAGATTGACAGAAAAGCTTTTAAAGCAAGCTGTTTTTGCAATAAAGTGCTTGATATCGAAGACAAAGCGTTAACAGGATTAATATAAATAGAATTTGTCACTTTGTCACAGTTTGGTCAACTTTATACATATTAATTTTTTTATGCACTCACACACACACACACACACACACACACACACACACACACACACACACACACACACACAAACAAAGCTTTTTCTAAGAAACAACTATTATATCAAATTCAATGAAAATACAAAGGAATGAAATATTTGAAAGAACTTGTATATATATATATATATATATATATATATATGTGTGTGTGTGTGTGTGTGTGTGTGTATTATGTATGTAAATCGACTCTCAGCTTCGTTTGTAATGGTTGTTATGTCTGTAAAATGTTAAGATTAATAAGATCCTGAAACTGAATATACAAGTCCTTTGTTTTTTCATTGCATTAAATGCGACAGTTGTTTCTCAGAATAAATCTCTTTTTTTTTTTCAAATGACCCAACCAATCAGACTTTTGGAAGTGAGTTCCTGTTGCTTTCAGTACTTTAAGGATCGTGTGAAAAAGAAATTAGCTAAGCGTGTTCAAATCCTGGTTGGGGTAATTTATCCTCATTTTTCTCTGTTACGCTTAGAAAGGCATGAAAGCATATTTTTAATCATTGTTCTCTGATGTTGTAAGTGGCGTTTACTTCGACTACTATTTCTTTGGCTTTGTACTCGGGTCATTCAATAAATAAGGTAAATTTTTCGGTATAAGGACTTTTAATACAGATAGAAGCTTACTTTTTTTTCAACGTAGTCTCCAAGCAGTGTCACACACTTTCACATCTGTGCACAAGCTTCCGTATTCCCTCAGCGTAAAAATCTTTGGACTGATGTCTCAGCCAATCGCTCACAGCACTTTTGACTTCATTATAACTTTCAAAATTCGTGCCTCTCGTAAAAGCTTTCAAGGGACCAAACAGGTGAAAGTCTGAAGAGGCAAGGTCTGGGCTGTAAGGGGGATGAGGGAGCAGTTCCCAGCCCATCTCGTTGATGGTCTGCACCGTTTGGGCTGCTGTGTGAGGCCTTGCGTTGTCTTGATGCAAGATGACTCCATCATGGACAATTTTGTGTGCTGTCCCAACAGATAGGCTCAAAGTCCTTACATTGTCATTCACTGTCACCCTTCTGTCAAACTGAATGAGGTCAGTGACTGATTCGATCATCTCAGGAGACCTCACTTCTGTAGGTCTTCCAGGCCTGTCTTCATCCTCAACACTGCTCCGTCTTTCTTTAAACAATTTAGCTCACTTGTAGACATTTTTTGGCTGAAACATGTGGCACCATACACAATTGACATTCTCCTCTCTTCAGAAACCAAAAACTTGATAAATGACCTCTGTTCAATCCTGGAGCATGCTTCTTGGTCGGCCATTTTTGTTAATCTCCAAAACTCTCAAAGTTTTTTTTTTCAATCTGAAAGAAAAGTTAAATCCCCTTGAAAAAGAAGTAAAGGAAAAAAAATTTAAAAAGTAAGCTTCTATTTGTATTAGAAGTCCTTATACCGAAAAATTCACCTTATTTATTGAATGACTCTCGTAGATGTCTTTATACCGAAAAATTCACCTTATTTGTTGAATGACCCTCGTAGATGTTTTTATACCGAAAAATTCACCTTATTTATTGAATGACCCTCGTAGATGTTTTTATACCGAAAAATTCACCTTATTTATTGAATGACCCTCGTAGAAGTCCTTATATGGAAAAATTCACCTTATTTATTGAATTACTCTCGTAGAAGTCCTTATATGGAAAAATTCACCTTAGTTATTGAATGACCCTCGTAGATGTCCTTATACCGAAAAATTCACCTTATTTATTGAATGACCCTCGTAGATGTCCTTATACCGAAAAATTCACCTTACTTATTGAATGACACTCGTAGAAGTCCTTATACCGAAAAATTCACCTTATTTATTGAATGACCCTCGTAGATGTCCTTATACCGAAAAATTCACCTTATTTATTGAATGACCCTCGTAGAAATTTTTATACCGAAAAATTCACCTTATTTATTGAATGACCCTCGTAGATTCATATAAACCCAATTACAAACATATAACGCAAATTCTACTCCATCAGCTTCTTTGCTCACTTGTGGAATTCCCTTCCGTTTACTTGCTTCCCCGACAGCTACAATCTTCAAGAATTTAAATGTAAAATCAATAGTCATATTCTATCTCACTCCTCCCCCTCTCTCTCTCTCTCTCTCTCACGCTCCTTTCTCCGTCCATAACACTATCATCCTTCTCTTACCCACTTCCTAAAATAGGTGATTTTCATCATATTTTCAACGAAATTTTATTCCTTAAAAAATCCTTCAAAAATAAAATACATATTTCTGAATTTTCTTTTTTTTAAATTATCTGATTTAAAGCTTAATTACTCAGACTGAAACAAATATTACCTACTTTTAGTTTAAAATATTGCCGAAATATATTTTAAACACAGAGGTGGGTGTTTGTAGAAGGTGGTGACAACTACTTTGATAAACTTCCGTTTGGAATTTTTCTGCTGGGGACATATCGGTAAAATTTTTTTTTTTTTTAATCATATCACCCCAAGCAAGGCTATAACGCCACTGATGCGCAGGGGGCTACGTAAGGGTATAAAGAATGGAAAATAGAAAACCGAAAACCGCATCCTAAACAGGAAACAAGGGATGAGCCTCTTCACCTGTTCAATAGATGTGGGTGGAGTTTGAACCGAGCGATAGTTTAGTCTATCTACTCCAATTGAAAAAAAAAATAAAATAAAATAAAATAAAAGAGTGAAAAGATTGGAAAAGAGAAAACCGGAAACCGCATCCTAAACAGGAAACAAGGGATGAGCCTCTTCACCTGTTCAATAGATGTGGATGGAGTGTGAACCGGGCGATAGTTTAGTCTATCTACTCCAATTAGAAAAATAAATAAATAAAAGAGTGAAAAGATTGGAAAAGAGAAAACCGGAAACCGCATCCTAAACAGGAAACAAGGGATGAGCCTCTTCACCTATTCAATAGATGAGGGTGGAGTGTGAACCGGGCGATAACTTCACAAATATAACGTGTGCGCCAATTATATATAATCTTATCTACACAGTATTCCTAAAAATTTAGGAAAATACTCTAAGTAATCTAACGTTTATAGAATTTTAGGCTTTAAATTTACTATTGTTGCCTCTCTTATTGATAAGGTATGAACGCCCGTATTTCTAAAAATTGACTGTTATACATACAAACAAAAAAATGGAAAGGCGTTCTCCATTGCAAACGGTTTTAACATTAAATTAGCATTACTACAGATGTTTACTGCTTGCAAGTTGATGAGATAAATGATGTTAAAATTGCTCTGATTCTTTAAAAAGGAAACAGTTCTTTCCCCATATAATAACACAAGGGCTCTCAATTCTGCAAAACAAGCCCAAGAAAAAGTAAGATCGTTAGGATGAGAGTTCCTTCAACATCCTTCTTTTTTACCAGGTTTTAGAACCGAGGGATTTTCAATCATTTTTGAATACCAGAGAATCAGTGGGAAAAAAACATTCCGAAACGAAAAAGATAAAAACACGTTTTTCGTTTCAAATAAAAACTCAGATTTCGTTAGACTTAGAATAGAAAATCTGCGTTCCGTCTGGGCTTCAGTTGTTGAAATGGAAGCCGATTATATTAGGTTGTCTCAAAAGTTCGTAAACACTTGCGAAAAATTGAATTTTTGTGCAATTTTGCGTTTATATTGTTATAGTGACCTTCATCTTTGTATTCCAGATGGCAATTGATAAAAGTGAGCTATATATATATATATATATACAACTTGTCGCGCATTTTCAGTTAGTTGTCAGCAGTTCCATTAAGCAAGGCAGTAACAGTCACAGCTGCCCGCGATAACACACCGGAGTCGCGTTCTTCAGTATCAAGTAATTCTCTCACACACCTGCACTGATTGCAAGACGCAATTAGATGTCTTTTATTTCTTTAAATAACACATGTACATATTATTACAGTTGGCACCAGAATTTCTTACGCACACATCATGTCGAACGATACAAGCTTCAAATCCAACTCACTCCCTCATACAATTTCATTCTTTTGTAAAACTACAAAATGAACGTTATTCATGAACTCTCAGATTTGAACAATTCATTTTAGCAATAATTTTCCTTACACAAATTTCTTATCACACTGATAAATCTTTCAACAACAATGGACATTTCAACTTACGTTAAAAGCTCGAACAGAAATTTTCATACAGTTTATGAAAGACAATTTCAAACAAACAATTTCACATCATTTTCAACTTCTATGTAATTTATGTGTTCTTGTTATTATTTGTTAAATACACTGTATCGTTGCAAATTGATGCTTTGTGAACTTCATTCCACTTTCTATCTGCTTGTTTAACGAATGATTTTCAACGCTTATAAAAATAATGGTGGTATGTAAGGATTTAGTTAGGAAGCTCCTTTGGGAAGTGGCCTTGTGCCATGTAAAAATCTAACAGAGAAATTAACCTAAATTAGCCTTGCAGCAGACGCCTCCACAGTATCATTCAAACGAATTGACTGATTTCTGCAAGAAAACATATTGACTGCGATGAACCTAGCTGAATCAGATTGTTTGAATGAATTTTATCGCGCATAAATGTGTGTGTCTATGCCAGTTTATGCGTCTGTGCGTACTCAATTATAGTTTTCTGATTAATTTGTCCTCTTACGATTGACAAACTAGCTTAAATGACAAAAACATTTTCATAATTATATTAGGATTTTATTGGCTGAATTTTCATATATGTAAAATCAAACCACAATCGCGCTTCCCACAATTGTTAAATAACAGATCTTGGATATTCTAAATCAAATATTGTTGCTGGGTTTTGATTATTAACCCACTTTAACCCAGTGTCCTCATTTGAGGGCAGCATAAAGAACTGTAAAAAATAATGGGTATAAATCATTATATAAAACCATTATTATATATAGTTAGTGAGGATATATTGATTCATCAATAAAATTACCTTCCAAATATTGCCCTGTTGGAAGAAAAATTATTGTGATTTGTAAATGTATTTAATGTTCTAAAACCTGAAATTAAACTAAATTAATATGGGTTAATAACGAAGAATAAGACTACTGGTGGCTCTGTAAAATTGTGCTGAATAACAGTAAACCCTCAATGCCCCATCTAATCAATGAATTTGAGGTCGTCACCTCTTCAGCGGACAAGGCAGAATGCTTTGCTCGCAGATTGTCCACCAATTCGACACTGGATTTGTCTGGAGTATCTGTACCCGACTTTCCTCTAAGAACTCAGGCCCAACTGAATGACGTCCGCATTACCCACTCGCTGCTCTCTAATATAATTTCAAAGCTTGACCTATATAAAGCGAACGGAATCCCAAACATAGTTGTGAAAATATATGCCCCTGAACTCTCCTCTGTCCACTTCAAACTATATAACTACTGTCTATATGCTTCTTGCTTCCCTGCCTGCTGGAATTCCTCCTCTGGGGTTCCTATATTTAAGAATATTGGAGATCCCTCGGACCTAGCTAATTATTGCCCTATCAGCCTCCTTCCTATTTTTGGCAAATTGTTCGAAGCCATTATCAACGCCAATATGGTTCAACATCTCACAGCTCACAGTCTCTTCTCTGACAAGCAGTATGATTTCTGCTTCACCAGGTCTACTGCTGATATGCTAACGACCATCACTGAGTATATATACCAGATTCTCGACAAGAAAGGTGAAGCCCGAACTGTTGCTTTGGATATTTCCAAAGCGTATGAATGTTTAAATGGCATATATATATATATTGATTGATTGATTGATTGATTGATTGATTGATTGAGTGTTTAATTCTTAGTTTTTGGTCATAATAGGGTTAGACAAGTACACATTTGTATTAAAAAGTGTCCGAGGCAATTATATTGTAGAATCTTTGAATATATTCCATTTTAAACGCGTTATTTCGCTGCCCAGGTTTCTAATATGAGTGGTGCTTTCAGGTGATTTTTAATAACTGTTAATAATAATAATAATAGTTATTAAAAATCGTTTGAAGGTAGTATTCATGGTAGAAACCTGGGTAGCGAAATAACTCGTTTAAAAATGGAATATACGCGCTAAAAAAGTCTGCCTTCTTCTACCGAGCGCCCATAGCCCAGAGGTAGAATCGCCGACTGACGCCAATTCGGTCGGGTTTCATTCCTGGGTTAAAAAGCAATCGGAGTCTAAAAGTGCTGATGAGCTGTGATACAGCGAAACAGATCTGTCTGCGGATGACTATATATATAGTAAAATTATTGTTTTCGTCACGTGGGTTGTTGAGTTCCCTAGATCTTGTCGTTATCAGTATCCTCTATAGCCTACCTTCCCTGAGGATCCGGTTAGGTGAAACCTTGGTAGGTTTGTTGGCTTTTTAGGTTATTTAGGTTGTTTACCTAAAGTGGCGTCTTCAGGCGATTTTTAATAAGTATTAATAATAATAATAATAATAATAATAATAATAATAATAATAATAATAATTAAAAATCGTTTGAATGTACTCCTCATGGTAGAAACCTGGGTAGCGAAATAACTCGTTTAAAAATGAAATATATATATATATATATATATATATATATATATATATATATATATATATATATATATATATATATGTATATATATATAGTAAAAGTTTTGTTTTGGTCACGTGGGTTGTTGAGTTCCCTATATCTTGTCGTTATCAGTATCCTCTTTAGCCAAGCTTTTTGAAGATCCGGTTAGGTGAAACCTTGGTAGGTTTGTTGGCTCTAGGTTATTTACTAGTTCTGCTCTGCTTACGTATTGAGCGCTTTTTTATTATAGATTACTCTTCTTGGGCTTTTTGACTGATATTCACGTGCTTACCTCTTTCTTTTTTACAACCATTTTTTATTTCTGCGCATACACTAGGAGCGTTTTTCGAAACGAGTATAGCGATAAGTTTACATATATATATATATATATATATATATATATATGTCTTTATATGACATTTAAACATTCATTTCTAATACATGAATTATTTCAACTAGAAATATATAAATAAATAATTGAAATTATGTATAATTTCCAAAATTTACAAAAACCGGAATAATCAAGAAACATATGGTCTGGTCTGTGATACTGGAAATAACATTGTTATATTATCTTTTGACGCTCAAGGCCGAAAGTTCAATAAAAGAAAATAGAGGAATAATGAGAAAGTACGAAGAGACAAGAAAATTACGTAAGGAGAAAATAAACCACAACATCCTACACATGTACGCATGCGCACACGTACAGGCGCACATACATCACTCACAGACACACGAACATATACCCACATAAAGAGACAGGCAAATGAAGCAGAATAAATAAAAAAAAACCCTTGCAGGAACATGTGAGCAATTTTTAGGTTTCCTTAATGAGAAAGAAAACTTTTTTAGGCATTTTACTGCCACTGTTGTGCAGGGGGTTACATGGAAGGAAAGTTATGAAAAAGAGTGACCGGTTACAGGGAGTGTCAGGAAGAGAGTAAGAGAAGGATTAGAATATTGCTGAGAGTGAAGTAGACAAAGAAAGAAGCACGAGAGAGAGAGAGAGAGAGCGAGGGGTGGGGAAGCAAGTTAGTAAGATAGTAGATTACTATCGAATTTACATTTGAATTCTTGAAGATTGTAGCTGTTGGAGAAGCAAGTAAACGGAAGGGAATTCCACAGGCGGGAAGTGCGAGAAAAGAAGCTGTTGGAGTAGAATTTAGGTTTACAATTTATTCGTTTTACAGAAAAAGGGTGGACCCTAGCTGCTAATCTTGTGACTCAAGTAAATTCATGTATGAGGGGTATCAGTGTGTTAAGTTCATCTGAGCAGAAGCCATGATAGTTTTTGTAGAAGAGACACAGAGAAATTACATTGCGCCCGTGAAAAAGTGACTGTATCTGAGCTGCCAAGTCGGAATCAATCACATTACAGATTATCCGTTGGATTTTGTCAAGGACCCCTAGGTGGATAGCAGGAGTAACCGACCAGATATGGCAGCAGTATTCAATGCAGGGGCGGATGGTGGATTTGTATATGTGCAGAATTGTTTCAGACGGGAAAAACATTCTGGCCCTGCACAGAGAACCGACCTTCTTAGCGGTAGATTTAACTCTGGACTCTATAGTCATTCCACTTGAGGTCTGTTGTGAGAGTTAACCCGAGGAGGCGTAGTGTTTTACTTTCAGGTAGACTAGACTGATCCATGTTAGTGGGGGTTAAGAGCAATTGTCTGTGGTGATTGATAGATAGCAGATTCGTTTTAGAAGCATTAAAATTTACGAGCCATTTCTTACCCCAATCCACCACGGATTGGAGGTCCTTTTCGAGCTCGGCAGCGACGTTTGCTTTGTCAGCCTTGGCAGACTTTTGGTCAAGGCGAGAGTAGAGTGTGGTGTCGTCTGCATATATACCTACTTGAGATCTTACTTCATCGAGGAGATCATTTACGTAGATAAGAAAAAGAGTGCGACCTAGAATAGAGCCTTGAGAGACACCTGCGTTCGTTTGATAGTATTGGGAGGCATGTCCGTTCAATACTACCTTCAAACTCTGGAAAATCTGATACTCACAGGGCGGATAGACGGAAAAGCAGCGTGTAACAGACCAGCAAATACCTAGTAGGATCATACAACCATGAATAAAAACGTTCTAATTTCTCTTAATTTTGAAAATTGCGCGTTTATTTAAAAAAATGCATGTAACTTATGCGTTCTTAAAAAAAGGTAAAATCAGTTATTAAAAATCACCTGAAGACACCGAAAGGTAGAAACCTAGGTTGAGTAATAACTCGTCTATAAATGAAGAATATTCAAAAGCTCTACAATATAATTGTATTGAACACTTTTTACTACAAATGTGCACTGATCTGATTTTATAATGACTAAAAAGTAAGTAATCAATCAATCAATCAATCAATCAATATATATATATATATATATATATATATGATTAATAAAATACATAATTTGTCACTTAGCAGATTGATGTTTTTTTCAGCAACCTAATTTTGTTTATTAACCTTTTATTATTTGTTAATAAATAAAGAATGCTTATATATATATACATATATAGTCATCCACAGACACATCTGTTTCACTCTATCACAGCTCAGCAGTACGGTTAGACATCCGATTGCTTTTAACCCAGGATTGAAACCGACCGAATTGGAGTCAGTCGGCGATTCTACCTCTGAGCTATGGGCGCTCGGTAGAAGGAGGCAAACATTTTTGCGTGTATATTATCATTATACACGCCCAACCGCTGTGAGTGTTCTAATTCATTGCTGAATGAACGATGCGTAGATGCTAGAGTTTCTACTGTTTTTCAAAGTCTACCATTCTTCCAGAGTGCTCAATCAGGGTGTTAGAGCGTAATATATATATATATATATATATATATATATATATATATATATATTATAATGTAGATAATTTTATACCTGAAAACGCTTGTATAAATAAAATATTCGGATTTAAATAATTTATGTCCTCAAAAAAAAAAAATTATTTTAAAAATTAACCACAACACGCAACTTGTCTGTTATTATTAACGAAACTTTTGAGTGAATAAGTACAATACATATATATATATATATATATATATATATATATATATATATATATATATATATATGCGTATCTCGCTATAATAAAATAGAACACAAAATTAAACAAATCTTATATTTTTTTAATCAAACCTGTTTGAAGGAATACTCACTGCCTAAATATACCTCATTCTTTCTCTCAACACGCATACGCACACACACACACACACACATATATATCTGTGGACAGATAGATTTTAACAGACTAAGCTAGCACGACCGAAATACAACACGCTCGTGAATGTCCCCAACCTATAGAAAGAATACACTAACAGCCTGAAAAAACATATACGAAGAACAAATTGGAAAAAGACATTTGAAATGGAACTCACTAAATGAACTCTTAGTGACATCAGCAAATAACGTTGCCCCAAAGGAAATCAGACGCAGAAGAACAAAGGAGTGGTAACTGAAGAGATTTTCGACATGATGCAAAGAAGATAGAAAATGGCGCCAAGATATGGAAAGGAATACAGGAAATTACACAAGGAAATAAGGAGCAAATGCAGACAGGTGAAAGAGGAATGGCTCAACTACAAATGCACAAAGGTAGAGAGACTGTGCAGGAGAGAATAAAGCAGAGATAAGAGAATTGACAGGAAAAATTCTGCTCCACAACAGGATGTATAAAATCCAAGGATGGAATGATCATATTAGAGGAAGAAGAAATACATATAAAAGATTTTTTCCATTACAAGCGAGACCAACCGATAATAGACAAAGATGAAGACGGACAGGAAATATTAAAGTCCGAAGTGGAAGCTGCAATGGCCAAACTGAATAGAAACAAAGCAGCAGGACCAGACAGCATTGTAATAGAGATACTGATAGCCTCGGAAGAATTTATCATAGAGAAAATTACAGAAACAATAAATTTATAATAGTGGTATAATACCAGACGATCTATGTAACTCGAATTTTATAGCAGTTCCTAAAAACGTAGGTACAGACGAGTGCGAACTTGACAGAACTATCAGCTTAATGAGTCAAATTACAAAACTGATCGTCCGAATCCTGATGAATACAGCGAGAAGCAGAATCAAGCCAGAGATAAGACAAGAACAGTACGGTTTCGTCTGAAACAAAGAACGCCATATTTATGATTAAGATACACTCTTTGATTATGCGAAGGCGTTCGATAAAATACGCCACAAAGAATTGATGGAGATGCTCAGCAGCCTCGACATATTTGGGAAAGACATAAGAGTAATTAAGAATCTCTACTGGCAGCAAACTGCCTGCATACGGACAAGTAACGAATCCAGCAGATATACAAAGATAGAAAGGGGCGTAAGACAAGAATGCGTCTTTTCACCGGATCTATTCAACTTATACAGCGAGACTGTTTTGAGGACCCTAGATGTTATGCCAGGATCTGTCATTGGAGGCCACATATTGAACAAAATAAAGTACGCAGATGATTCAGTGCTGATAGCAGACACAGAAAGGAAACTACAATACCTTCTACAGAAGGTGGCTGAAAAGAGTGAAAAAAAGGACTACAAATAATCTGCAAGAAAACAGAATGCATGGTCATCATCAAAAAGAGCAACCGAAAATGTCAAATACAGGTGGAGGGATACGAAAATCAAGCAGGTACAAAAATTTAAATAACTGGGAAATTGATGTGGGCTTGGTTTAAGACCACTCAAAGAAAAACACGAACGGTTTGGTTACGTCCATATATTCAACAATTCAAGTACAGAAGAAAATTTCATATATAAGATGGTCAAACCAAGTATGGCGCTGGCCGAGTCTTGCTGTATCGCGATAGTGCTACTACCACTACGCGACCGAGTTCTAAACTAAATACTGTCTCATGGCTTTGGGTGAGTTCATTCAGATCTGCGGGTAATGCTCCCACAACAGAAACAAAAGACAGAAAGTGCGACACAGAGATCCGAAGATCCGAAGGCGAATCGGCATGGCGAGAGGTACGTTCCAGAAGCTGAGTAAAGTATTAAGAGACAGGAAACTTTCACTAGAAACAAGTACTAGTTTGCTATTTGATGTCAATTTTTCAATATTGCAGTGAATGTTGGACAATATCAGCAAAGATGAAGGAAAATCCTGAAGCAACTGAAATGTTGTTCTACAAAATGATGATGCCAGTATCATGGATCGAGCATGTGAGCAATGATGAGGTGTTGGAAAGAATGGAACGAAAAGGAAATTAATATTGAGCAGCAGGAAGAGATAATTGAAGTTTCTGGGACATGCAATGAGGAAAGAGGGTTTGAAGAACCGATATTGACAGGCCAGATAGAGGCAAAAAAGACAGAGGGAGGCAGCGGATAACATATTTAAAGGTCCTGAGCAGGTGGATGACAGAACTGTGGTGGCGTGGTGTTACAGGAGAAAGCGTGCTAAAAGCCACAAGGCTAGGGAGATGTGGAAGGCCATGATCGCTGACGTCCTGAAAGACAAGGTACATCGAAGAAGAAGATACATTTGAACAGATAGATAGATAGATAGATAGATAGATAGATAGATATAAACAGGCTGAGATAGATAGATAGATAGATAGATAGATAGATAGATATGAACAGACTCAGATAGATAGATAGATAGATAGATAGATAGATAGATAGATAGATAGATGTGAACAGACTGAAACAGATAGATGTGAACAGAGTGAGATAGATAGATAGATAGATAGATAGATAGATAGATAGATGTGAACAGACTGAGATAGATAGATACATAGATAGATAGATAGATATGAAGAGACTGAGATAGATAGATAGATAGATAGATAGATAGATATGAAGAGACTGAGATAGATAGATAGATAGATAGATAGATAGATAGATAGATGAACAGACTGAGATAGATAGATAGATAGATAGATAGATAGATAGATAGTGAACAGACTGAGATAGATAGATAGATAGGTAGATAGATAGATAGATGTGAACAGACTGAGATAGATAGATAGATAGATAGATAGATAGATAGATAGATAGATAGATAGATAGATGTGAACAGACTGAGATAGATAGATAGATAGATAGATATATAGATAGATGTGAACAGACTGAGATAGATAGATAGATAGATAGATAGATAGATAGATAGATAGATAGATAGATAGATGTGAACAGACTGAGATAGATAGATAGATAGATAGATAGATAGATAGATAGATAGATAGATGTGACCAGACTGAAACAGATAGATGTGAACAGAGTGAGATAGATAGATGTGAACAGAGTGAGATAGATAGATAAATAGATAGATTGATATAACGATATCGCGCCCAGTGAGAGTCTAAATCATTCACAAAATGATTTTGACTGTCCACTGTTTTACTCCAGCGTGAAGGCACAACGTGACAATTAATATTCCGTGTTGCAGTGAACGTTATAAAAAAGATCCCGTCCCTCCTGCTAGACATCGAATAGAACGTAGCAGTAGATTTCACGTGTATTGAATTCATTCCATGCCAGGTAAATCCGTCTCAGACTAAAGACACGTGTCTGATCTTCACCTGCAGAACTCCGAACTGTCGTTTCCTGTCGCATTTTCCCTCAACAAGACAACGTGGTGTCGTGGGAAGGGCACTTAGATGAGATTAAAAGCGGTGTTATTTATACAAGTCGAGAGTCGCCTGAAAGAATTTCAAGATGTTTCTTCTTTGAACTTTAATGCAATATCAATCTAAATTTAAAACAATTGCGACTCGTGATTAAAACTGTATATATATATATATATATATATATATATATATATATATAAGTGAATAAAGAATGAAGAAGGTATTAACAACGTTCAAAACATAAATTTAAAACAGTGCTCAATATAGAAATACAGCTATGAATATTTATTGTAAGTTAATATATAATTAATAAATAAATGAATATGTTTAAAAAATAAAACAAAATTTCGATATTTAAATACGTCGAATAGCCATTTCTACGAGGAAATTCTCGCTTTTTCATCAACGGCGAAACGAAAATTTTATTTACTCAAATTCAAATGTATTAAAAGATTTTATACTGTTAGACGCCCAAAAACAAAAACAAAAAACATCCATCCACTGGAAAATAAAATGGGGTGGGATTAACAATTTTTGAATTAAGGAAGTAAAAGGGGGAAAGCAGACAGATACCTCTGTCTCATATTAGAAGACATACCCCTCCCCCATCCCTGATTCAAGAGTTTAAAAGTTAAAATTTAGCCATGTTAGAGGGATTGAAATGGTAGGGGGAACGAAAGGAAAAGGCAAAAAAGGGGGAAGGGATGATTGACTGGGAAGTAAGCTAAGAAAATTATATATATATATATATATATATATATATATATATATATATTACGGAAATGAACGAATTTTTACGAAACTTGGATATAAACAACCGACAATTTGAAATGAATTGTTTGAACATTATTTATTATCGATACTCGTATTTAAGTAGATATTCTGTTTTTTTTATTTTTTAATTAAACAGTATTATATATTTATATCTACCGGCCTGATTATTTACGATAAATTGTTATTACGAAAATGTGTGCCATTCGGCAGGATTCGAACCTGCCACCCCTATTTACATAGGGGAAGCTACCATTTGATCTCGCCTGATCACAGAAGTTAAGCAACATTTAGCATGGTCAGTAGTTAGATGAATGACCGCTTGGGAACACCAGCTACTGTAAGCGTTTCTTGACGGATGTACGTTTAATGTCGACTCGGAACGAGAAATCGGGGTGCCGTGTTCGAATTCCAGTTGAATTCATTGCATTCACTTACGCGCAGATACCCTTGGGAAAGGTATTAATCTGTCTCTTCCCTCCAGTTATGGGTTAAATAACAGGATAGATTGGGTTCTATAACTTTAGCTGGTAACCAGTCTACCGCAGCAGGTAGTGGCAGCCTGTTGCGGGATAATTAAAAAAAATGCCTGAGGTCTGTTGTCTGCTTCATCTGTGGCATTTATATGCACCGACTGAATGTATCAATACTTCCGAAAAAACATGGATGGTTCTGCACAAGCCTTCACCACTTTAATCAAATCACTTGTGTGGGTCTTCTGGCGGTTTGCCTAGACCTCATAACTGAAACAATTAAGCTGCCAGATCCTCATACGTCGAATCCGATGGGAGAGTCCGTTATATTTATTACATGATTATCATTATTAATTATTCCTAAATCGTTAGGGCTGCCGGTTATGTTTAGCCTCATTATTCTTATTTCTGAGATAATCGGTTGTCATTTAAGTGCCATACGTGATACACGCTGTGGGAGATCATGTCTCGAAAGAAACATGGCTGACTGGGCAGAAGATTATCCCGAAGTAGGTTGCCATTGCTTTCACTGGTTGTCAACCAAGACTATAGAACCTACTTTGTTCTATTATTTAGCCCATAACTGGAGGAAGAAGAGACAGATTATATTACATTGTTATAGTAAGTATAATTAGTGAGGGATCAGTTTAATACTTCATAATAACAGAAAATCGACCCCCATTTTATGCCCAGTAGAAGTTTTAATTATGTTTCCAACTATTATATTCAGTCTGTAGGTTAATGCCAAACGTGATACACCTTGGTCTCACACTTTCAGCGGACCTCAAATGGAATGACTATATCGAATCCATTGCTAAATCCGCTGCTATGAAAGTCGGTTCTCTGTGTAGGGCCCGGAAGTTTTTTCCGTCTAAATCTATCCTGCACATTTACAAATCTACCATCCGCCCGTGCATTGAATACTGCTGCCATATCTGGTCGGGTGCCCCTGCTGTTCTCCTTGGGCTTCTCGATAAGGTTCAGAGGAGGGTCTGTAATGTGATAGATACCGACTTGGCAGACCGCCTGCAGTCTCTCTCCCACCGGCGAGACGTGGCTTCCCTGTGTCTCTTCTATAAATACTTTCACGGCTTCTGCTCCGATGAACTTAGATCACTGGTGCCCCCTAAATACGAATTTGCACGAGATACTAGATTAGCAAATAGATCCCACCCTTTTACAGTGAAACCGATAAAATGCAGCCGTAACTTCTACTCCAACAGTTTCTTTCCTCGCACTTCCCGACTGTGGAATTCTCTTCCAAACGATTGCTTCCCCGACGGCTACAATCTCCAGGAGTTTAACTGTAAGGTCAATACACACCTCCTAACACACTAACCTGCTCCCATTCTATCAAGCACTCTTCCCATCTGCCCGACTCTCATCCTCGCTATCCTTACTCATCTGTCACCTTTCTCCTGACATTCCCTATGTCTATCCACTCCTTCTCTTTACCTTCCCCTATGTAGCCCCATGCGCAATAGTGGCAGTGGAATGCCTTGCTTGGGGTGAGATGATTAAAAAAAAAAAATGTCTCGAAAGAGACATGACTGACTGGGCAGAAGATTATCTCGCATTAGGTTGTCATTGCTTTCTGCGGTAGACTGGTTGCCAGCCAAGGCTATAGAACCCAGTTTGTCCTGTTATTTAGTCCATATATAGAGGGAAGAGATGGATTAATACCTTTTCCAGTGGTATTTGTATGCAAGGAATTTAACTGGAATTCGAACTAGGCACCCCTGTTTGTAATTCCGAGTCGATATCCACTGCACCACAAAGCACATCTAAATCTGTTTCAGATACAATAAATCAATGTGGCTCGATCAAATTCTAATTCCTAGCATTTATAACTTGCATTAAATACCGTTCTGCTCTGATACATTTACTTGAATTTCGCTAACGAAATAATTTCTTGTACTCGAAAAGTATTTATTTTTATTGTTTGGTTAGCTACTGTTATATTGTATAACAACGTTTATCAACCTTTCTACATTCTTTGAACCCTTGTAATAATTTTCATGTCTCGGAAACCCCTGCGTAAAAATTATTACACACCAGTGTTAGTATTTATATTTTCTATCCATTTACTACAGTTAATGTGGTAAACAGAATATATGGACTCCATGCATGGGTCCAGTACTCGAATGAGTCAAGCGATGAGACATGAATCCACTACGTACAGGTTTTGTCCACAAATCAGTGCAGGCGATTTTATACTGGCACTATACAGAAATCGGATGTGCATTGTGGTGCATTAGATATCGGCTCCGAACGAGAAATCGGGGAGCCGAGTTCGAATTCCAGCTGAATTCATTGGATTCATTTACGCGCAAATACCCCTGGAAAAGGTATTAATCCGTCTATTCCCTCCAGTTATGGGTAAAATAACAGGACAGATTGCGTTCTATAGCCTTGGTCGGCAACCAGTCTATCGCAGAAAGCAATGGCAACCTGCTACGGCATAATATTCTGTCCAGTCAGTCATGTCACTTTCGAGACATGATCGCCCAAGCGTGTTTCACGTATGGCACTAAACTGACTCATACAGAAATCGCTTAATAAATTCCCTGTGATTATTATGTTTCTAAATAATATAAGAAGTTGAGGCATTTATAACAATAGACATGGATTTTTTAACATTAACAGAAATTACTCGAAAATGCTTTCGACTATTTATCGCTGTTTCTCGTGGTAAACATCATACCCCTCTAGTGTAACCCAAGGGTTTCCGAGGAACTAACCAACATCTATATCCACTGAGCCATGTGTTCTTAAGGATGTCGAAGTTGGGTAGTTTCTGTGATTTGACCCAAAGAGTTGTGAGTTCAATACAAGGCTACAGCAGTGGTGAACAAGTAACTTGCAAGGTTAGAACGAGATAACTCATGACTTCCAACCGATCCTTTACGCAAGTAATGAGGATGATATACCCCAGCGATTGTAATAAAGGGTTCGGTTTGAAATTCCTAGCACCTGAAGAAGGCCGGAGCGTACAACGGCCGAAACGTCAGATAAATGGCAACAAAGATGAGGATAATAGAACGAATAATGTAAATACTGTAAATACTACCTCATCTCAGAAATATACCCAAAGGTTTCATTAAAAATAACGGACAATATATTCTTTATGTTTTTATATAATTTTTCATGTATCCGTACAAAATTGTTTTTTGTTTTTTTCGGAACTTAAATTATATTAGAATTGTCCAAAGTTTTTGTACTTTCGAGTGCTTTCGGCTATACTTTTAGCCATTATCAAGAATTAATTTTGTTTTACTTGTAAATAACCATGGGTAAAGTTTATGCATCTAGAGTTTGTATGTTAAGTTCCGAACACGGTAATCACATTTTTATCGTGTTTATAACTGATGTTATTTAGTGTAGGATTTCCCTTTTTATTAGAAATGCCTCCATTAATTTTATCTTCATTTACATGTGGATGATGTTCAGTATGTACTATAAACGAGGATATCACGGATAGGTCCTGGAAGATCTCGATGTGTGTTTTATATGAGATCGGATGTAACTGCTGTGAGAAAGGTGTAAGGTCAATCTTCTCGTCAATTTTTGGGTGGTAGAGCCAATGTAATTGTTTACGGATTTGGATCGTTGAGGAACACAGTTCTTCAAAGGACATATCAATTCGTAAACGACACAGGTTCTCTGCAGTCTAGATTTTGCAGGTGAATTATTATTATTGAAAATGAAGTTGGCAGTTTTTATTTTTTATAATAGATAATTAATTTAATTTTATCATAGATAATTAATTTATAATTTTTATAAAAGATAATTTAATTTTCTTGTTCAAATTGTGTTACATAATCTCGGATGATATTGCGAAGTGAAGATTCGTCCTGTTTGTAGTTATTGTGCATTTGATTTTTGTAAAAAATATTAATGTTGCTGTTTTTGTCCGTGTGTTTGTAGTTGCCATTGGTTACGTACGAAGAAACAGTTTGATATGGTAATCAAATAAATAATTTAGAAAGCCGTTGTTGACAAGCGTTTGCTTCAAATTGTGTATTTCTTTAAATAAAAGTGGTTGGAAAGATGAATTCTCGTACGCTATCATGAGGAATTTTTGATAACACCAATTTTATATCGAAGAGTCAGTCAGTTAAATGCCATACGTGATACACGCTTGGGTGATCATGTTTCGAAGGAGACATGACTAAATGGGCAGCCGATTATCCCGCAGTAGGTTGCCATTGCTTTCTGCGGTAGACTGGTTGCCGACCAAGGCTACAAAACCCAATCTGTCCTATTATTTAACCCATAACTGGAGAGAAGAGACGGATTAATACCTTTCCCAAGGGTATTTGTGCGTAAGCTAATGCAAGGGATTCTACTGGAATTCGGACTCGGCTTCCCGATTTCTCGTTCCGAGCCGATATCCACTGCACCACGACGCACATACATTGACTAATAAAATTAAAGTGGCAAGAATTTTTGTTCGTGCGTTTTTATATATGCTGAATTTGTGAAAGTATTATAACTAGAAACTACAAGAACATCCAGAAATGGAAGATTTTTTTTTGTTCATATGTGAAGTTGAGAACAGAATTTTTTTCAAAATGAGTTTTAAGATGATAGATTTCGTTTTTGTTGTCAGCTGAAATGAAAATATCATCAACGTATCGAGCATATACTTTTGGTTTTGTAACTTTTTAAAAAACTATGTTCTGAACATGGGTCATATAAAAGTTTGAGAAGCAAGGACAAGAGGATTTCCCATACTTACAACATTAGCTTGGGTGTAAATTTTGCCAAGATGATCGTAAAAAGTTACTTTAATGGTGAAAGCAAGTAAGAGTTATTTAAAAATTTTGAAATTGATAATGATAATTTTGGAATAATTTTAGAATTACTAATTGATATTGGCTAAATGTATAGTCGAAATCGCTCAAAAGTACAAAAGCTTTGGACAATTCTTATATAATTTGAGTTCGGAAAAAAATTACTAACACATGAAAAATTATATAAAACAATTAATCGTAATAACTTGTCTTTCATTTTTAATTAAACCTGTATAAAAGAGAGATTGTTGCTCAAATACACAGTATATATATATATCATCATATCGCTCCAAGCAAGACATTTTATTCCCACTGTTTTGCAGGTGGTTACATAGTAGGAAAGTTATGAGAAGGAGTCACAGCTTATAAAAGGTGTAAGAGAAGGATGTTTCTTTTTTATAACATTTAATATGAATTTTAAATCTTTACGTTTTCATAAAAGTTTTTTATTTGCAAAGTAACGTAATTTTTATTTTATTGTAAACGCGTCCCAGTTATTACGTTATTTTGTTTCGTTTTTAATGTTAGTCAATTTGATCTATTTTTATCGTTTAAATTTTCAAATTCACACATTTAATTTCGTGTTGTTTATTCCGACATCCAATGTGGTTATATTATATTTTTATTTAAAAGAGAATGAGTTAGCCATTTCAAAGGCTTTTCGTTTATCTTGAGTTTTCTTTAACGGGCATATTAAGTTAAAACTTTTATATATATATATATATATATATATATATATATATATATATATATAAGCCTATGAAATGGCTAACTCATATATAGATATGTGTGTGTGTGTGTGTGTGTGTGTGTGTGTGTGTGTGTGTGTGTGTGTGTGAGCGATAAACAATTTCTTTTAAGGTAGGCTATATTGATGAATGTTTGTTGTGGTGCGATGGTGCGATGGTGCGACTCGGAATGAGAAATCAGAGAGCTGGGTTCAAATTCCACCCGAAATTCTTTTCGTTCACTTGCGCACAAAATACCCTTGAGAAAGGTATTAATCCATCACTTCTCTTTTTCCTCTCATCTATGGTTTGAACGGCCAGACAGATTGTGTACTACAGACTTGGTTGGCAATCTCATGGGGGAAAATCTTCTGCATAGTCAGAAGTGTATAGCGTATGGCAATTAACTGACTGACTGCACGTATATTAATGGGTTCAACTGCTCAGTACCTGGTATAGAACGTATGGCCAGAAGATTGCGTTCACCTTGGTGTTCACTGTTATATATATATATATTTATTATTATTATGTCATTTTTCATTATAAATCGATTTCTGCTATGGACGCACTACCGACCAAGTCTGCGGAAAGACCTAAAGCAGGTCGTGGTGTGTTTTTATGGCTCCATTTCATGTTTTTTTCATATCTTCCTAACATCCCTAGCGTTACATAGACAAAGTTCTCCTTAGTGTGCGGGCTGTACTTAACAAGACAAATTGTATATCCCTTAAGCTTAAGGGATTCTTTCAATGTGTTTTTTGTTCCATTTTTTAATATTCCAAGTGCACCTGCTATCACTGGCACGATTCTTGTTTTCAATTTCCATATTTTTTTCTATTTCAATTTCCATCTCTACTTATTTTGACAGTTTTTCGAATTCCTTGGTTAATAATAATAATAATAATAATAATAATAATAATAATTATTATTATTATTATTATTATTATTATTTCCAAACATACGCACCGTAATGGGGGCGCTAGAGAGTGTCGTCAGTGATGTCATCGCGAGGATCACGAGGGGGTTTCGGGTCTTTCAACATCATACCCCCCTCACCGCGCCGACCCGACCAGAGATGATCAGCCTCCGGCCCACCCTCGATAAGCGCTTTCAGACACTGGAAAATTACGTTTAGGCCCGGTACGAAACCATGCAAATCGTTTCCAGTGATTTAGTGATTTAGATAGTTGATGTGGTATTCTGGATGCAAATCAATAAATGATATGATTGAATAACTAAGCGCCGCTTAGATGTAACAGAAGGCCGAATGAATGGGGTACCCAGTGAGGATCGAACTCACTACTCAGCTTGCTGAATATTACACCACTCAGAGGTGCCCACCAATAAATGACATTGACTTGGAGGACATGGCAAAAATGGAATCGCCTGAACTGTCTTCACATTCATATTTTAAAGATGATTTTATATTCTTCTGCAACTTGAACTGCATTGGGCAACTTTCCTAGCGAAATAGCGTGGCTTTTACCTCATTGTTTGGATGAGGCAGTATTCTTTTCTACTAATTAATTATAATTAAACTGGTTCTAAAATTTAAATGAAGTGACGTTTCAAACAAAACTCCTGCGTGTTAAAAATTTGAAAACTGAAAAATAACAATTGGCGTTCCTTTCTTCAGAAGTGTATAAATATAAAATCTGGTATTGAGTTCCATAGATTTATCAAACATCTGGCCCTGTCAGTGGCGTGCAAATATCTGGTAGCGCCCTAGGATTGTGAAGGGCACCCCCATCCACACCCCAAACAAAATCGCAACAGTATTCTTAGTTATCATGGATAGAGCATGTGAGCAATGATGAGTTTTTGGAAACGATGGAAACGAAAAGGAAATTAATATCGAGCATCAGGAAGAGACAGCTAAAGATCGTGGGACATTCAGTGAGAAAAGAGGGCTTGGAGAACCTGATACTTACAGGCTAGATAGAGTGAAAGAGAGACAGGAGAAAGCAGTGTGTAACGTACTTGACTGGCTTGAGTGGATTGATGGCAGAACGGGGGTTGCGTGGTGTAACAGGAGAAAGCATACTAAGAACCAGCAGGGATAGGGAGACGTGGAAAGCCATGATCGGCTACGTCCTGAAAGGACAGGGCACATAGAAGAATATATATGCCAACTGTTTATAAGAAATTATAATGTGGATAGAATATGGGGAATCAATTATATATTACAATCAATATATAAATTGATCCCTCATTTTGTGGCCTTGCTAGGTTCTATGCATTTATATTCTACATTTATGGCATTGGGCTAGTGGATGGCAGAGCGGGGTTTGGGTGGTGTAACAGGAGAAAGCGTGCTAAGAGCCACCACGGACAGGGAGACGTGGAAAGCCATGATCGCCTACGTTCTGAAAGAACAAGGCATATAGAAGAAGAGACTTAATGGCCAGCCAAACTGATCACCGCCAGACAACGCTTTTGGAGACATTTTTTTTCAAAATATGCTGCCGTTTTTTGAGGCTATCGAAAATTTTCTTCACAGGTTTGGCCAAATTAGCAGCAGAAAAATACAAGCATTTTAAAACTAAAATTAAAAACTATTTTATTTATTTTATGGCTTCTGCTCGGACGAACTTAAGTCACTGGTGCCTCCTCAACAGATGTTTACTTGTGCAACCAGACTGGTAACTGGGTCCCACCCATTCACAGTCAGGTTAGCCAAATGTAGATGACAATTCTACTCCTGCAGCTTCTTCTCTCGCACTTCCCGCCTGTGGAACTCACTCTCCTATTCTTGCTTTCCTGACGGCTACAACCTCCAGAAATTTAAATGCAAAGTCAATACTCATCTACTAACCACTGGACTCTAGCTCTCTCTCCACCCCCGTATAACCTTTCCTTTCTCTCCACCTATGTATCTGTCATCGCACCTGCTTTCTCAGCTTTCTATTGTTCCTTTCTAACTAGTTTGTACTCCTCACTCTTTTCTAATTAATCTTTTTACAGTTATGTAGCCCCCCGCACATCAGTGGCATTTCTGCCTTGATCGGGGTGAAATGATTAAAAAACACATCTTATTTAAGGTGTATTTGCTAAATAAAACAAAAAGTGATATACTTTAGAGGATTATCTGTTTCCCAGGGAGTCCAATCAGGCTTTGCACTTTGCACGGCACTGGCCCCTGGTGAGCGTTTAGGTGCGAACCAAGTGAGCCGATCAACCAGATATGTCATTTCGGTTTTTCTTTATTTAGTGAATATTACTACTACTACTACTACTACTACTACTACTAATAATAATAATAATAATAATAATAATAATAGATAGATAGATAGATAGATAGATAGATAGATAGATAGATAGATAGATATGAACAGACTGAGATAGATAGATAGACAGATAGATAGATAGATAGATAGATAGATAGATAGATAGATAGATAGATATGAACAGGCTGAGATAGATAGATAGATAGATAGATAGATAGATAGATAGATAGATATGAACAGGCTGAGATAGATAGATAGATAGATAGATAGATAGATAGATAGATAGATAGATAGATAGATATGAACAGGCTGAGATAGATAGATAGATAGATAGATAGATAGATAGATATGAACAGGCTGAGATAGATAGATAGATAGATAGATAGATAGATAGATATGAACAGGCTGAGATAGATAGATAGATAGATAGATAGATAGATAGATAGATAGATAGATAGATATGAACAGGCTGAGATAGATAGATAGATAGATAGATAGATAGATAGATAGATAGATATGAACAGGCTGAGATAGATAGATAGATAGATAGATAGATAGATAGATAGATAGATAGATAGATAGATAGATAGAAGACTAATGACCAAGTAAGTCTAACCCGAAGAGTCATAACTTTCAAATAAGCATTTCAAGGATGATTTTCATGTCGTTGATGACGTCTAAAAATTGCTAAGACCAATGAGGGATCTGCCAGCCATTCTACACTGTGTGCAACGCAAGTTTTTCAACGAGAACCTGATCATCTAGATGTTTATTTTATGCTGTTAACTAAGTCGACTGTCTGACTTATACACTTTGTTACAAATGCTGCTTGAATAAGACTAACGATTACCTTGCAAGTATTTATATTAAAGGGGAAAGTAACTGAAGTCGAGAAGCCAGGTCAGGACCAATAATATTGCTGATTCTTCTTTGGATTTTATCAAGGATCTCTAAATATACAACAAGAGCACCGGACCATATGTGGCAGCAACATTCAAAGCCTGAACTAATGGTAGACTTATAAATAACTAAGATAGATCAAAGAAACAGTAGATAATAATGTCAGTTGGATCCAGTATCTTGACCCGAAGAATTGGGAGTTCAATACCTGGCTACAGCAGTGCTGAACAAATAATTTAGAGGTTTGAGTTAAAGAAAGGTAACAATTTTTTTTTTAATCGTTTCACCCTGAGCAAGGCATTGCGCAGGGGGCTACATAGGGTCGGGGAAGTGATGAGAAGGATGGTTAGATATAGGAAATGTCAGAAGGAGGGTGATAGACGGGTAAGGATACCGAGGATGAGGGTTGGTTAGATGGTGAGAGTGTTTGAGAGAATAGATGCAAGATGTTAGGAGGTGTTTAGTGACCTTAATGACATCTGGAAGTGGCATGTCTAATTGAACGAGAACAATATACCCCAGTGTTCGAAATAAATTGTTCGGTTCGAAATTCCAATCACTTGAAGAATGCTACAATGACCAAGACGCCATAACTATGAATATAGTAATAAAGATGAGGACAACAGTCCGAACAATATAAATAATGTAAGATTAGGAAGAGAAAGATTGTCTAACACGACACAGTGAACCAACCTACTTAGCAGCAGACCCAGCAGTTGATTCGATATAATCTCCCCACTTGATATCAGTCAATAATGTAAGCCCGAGGAGGCGCAACGAATCACTCTCCTGGGGTTAGCATCATGAAAGGCGGAAAAGCGTCTCGCTATTAATTTTTTTAAAAATTTTATCACCCCGAGCAAGGCGGTAGTGCCACTGATGTGCAGGGGGCTACATAAGAGTAAAAAGATTAATTAGAAGAGAGTGAAGAGGAAGACGAACTAGATAGAAAGGAGCAAGAGAAGAATGGGAATACAGGTGTGATGACAGTTGCAAAGTTGGAGAGAAAGGAAAGGATATAAAAATGTGGTGTAGAAAGAACTAGAGTCAAGTGGTTAATAGATGAGTATTGACATTGCATTTAAATTCCTGGAGGTTGTAGCCGTCAGGAAAGCAAGAGCATGGAAGCAAGTTCCACAGGCGGGAAGTGCGAGAGAAGAAGCTGCAGGAGTAGAATTTCGTCTGCATTTGGTTAACCTAACTGTGAATGGGTGGGACCCAGATGCCAATCTGGTTGCACGGGTAAACACCTGTTGCAGAGGCACCAGTGACTTAAGTTCGTTGGAGCAGAAGCCATGAAAGTATTTATAGAACAGAGAAAGGGAGGCCACATCTCGTCGGTGGGGAAGTGGCTGTAGTCGAGTCGCCAAGTCAGTACCTATCACATTACTGATTCTCCTTTGGAACCTGTCGAAAACACTGAGATGAACAGCAGGGGCGCCTGACCATATATGGCAGCAGTATTCCATGCACGGACGAATGGTTGATTTGTATATATGCAGAATGGATTCAGGCAGGGAAAATATCCTGGTCCGACACAGTGACCTAACCTTCTTAGCAGTGGATTTAGAGACAGAGATGTTGAATTCTGAGCTTTCATTCTCTTAGACTGCTAGGCGTACGGACGTATCACGTTGAAACACCGATTCTTGTACGATCGCCGAAGTTTAACCACGTTGAGCTGAGTGAGTATCTAAATGGGTGATCGTTAAAGAATACCAGCTGCAGTAACCTTGGGTGTGTGGGTGATGCAATGGATAACAGTTCGAGATTAGAATTTAACGAGCCAAGTTTCGATTCCAATCTCTTCTTCTACAGCTATTGGTTAATTTGTAGGGCTTGTATCAGTCAATCTTTTTTACTGCACATACATTCGTACAATATAAGATTATTTTCTAGCTTTAAATAACCTGCGAAATGTTGATAAACCGTTAAAAAATAACAAATCTCTCAATCAATCTCTTAGACTGGTTTCCATGTAAGTCTAAAGAGTCGTGTCTATCCTACTATCCTATAGCATAAAAGATGAATTCATGCCTTTTCCAAGTGAATTATTGCTACAGTAATTTTTACAGTCTAGACTGAAATTTGAACTCAGTCGCTCGATTCTAAATCTGCGCCGATAACGCTTACTCTACCTGCACATTTAGATGTATCCATTAAAAAATCACTTCGGAGAACTGTATAAACAACGATAACCTGTTTTGATACCCCCCAATAATTACGTAAATGTTAATTTGCCAAGGTCGACAATAAGTGCAGCAGGTATTTACTGCAATTATTGTTTGAACAACAACTTATTGGAGGCTTTAATTTTTATTATGCTAGTAAAACTACTCTTTTATTTGTCAACCAATGGAGTATGTTAGGACGTGATATTTATTAAGACATCTCGAACTGGGACAAAAATTCTCTCACGCTGACCTCAAAAGAAATACGAACCCCATTGACTGAAATCTTGTTTCTATGTTGGTAACAATTATAATGAGAGTTGTGATGGCACAGTTTTAAAATCCGCCGCAAAAGTTCAAAATCTGGATTTAACAAATTTTAGAACACTGCGCCTCCTCAGGTTAACTCTCAAAACATACCTCAAGGGGGGTATGACTATACAGAATCTGACTGTTCATTTTATCATCATTGGTTTTTCCTTATCACGATGAATGGTGCCCCAATCAAGGAGACGAATTGAGTTGTACGCCTATTGGGCCTCAAATTTATTCCAGACCTCACATGGAGTACATCACTTTGCTAAAGATACTAGATTCGAGATATGATCTCCCAAGCATGTCTCACGTATGGCAATTAACTGACTGATATGAATTAATGCCATGAAAGTTTCCATATTGATTTTTGGTTGATTGGTTGGTTGGCTTTGTTGATCAGCATATCAACCGCTATAGGTTATCTAATGCTGAAATCTAGATAATCTGAACGTAGCTGTATTAAATGTAGGATGTGCGTTGTGGTGTAGTGGATATTGACTCAGAACGAGAAATTGGGGAGCCGAGTTCGAATTCCAGTTGAATTCATTGCATTCACTTACGCACAAATACCCTTGGGAAAGGTATTAATTCGTCTCTTCCCTCCAGTTATGGGCTAAACAACAAGAAAGATTGGGTTCTATAGCCTTTCTACCGCAAAAAGCAATGCCAACCTATTACAGGATAATCTTCTGCCCAATCAGTGATGCCATTTACGAGACATGATCGCCCAAAGCGTGTATTACGTACGGCACTTAACTGATTGACTGACTGTATGAAATATATTGTGGGTCATTTTGCTATAAATATAATTTTTTATATTTATGCTGTTTCTGTTTGAGGGTTCGGTTTGGGAGATATGTCAGGAGGAGGAATTGAATAATTAAGAGTGTGTGACTCACCTACGCAAGAATGTTTCCAAATAACGTCCAACTGACAGAAAAAAAACAGAGTTGTAACTCAAGGTCTCTCTCTTCAATCACCATAGGATGGATATTGTGCTAATATGTATTGAGCACAATCTCCACAATAGAATCATCAGCCAATCAGAACCTACAGAATAGACTTGCCTGGATAGTAAAGTGGAATCTCCCAGGCTGTTATATAAAACACATACCAATTTGCTGATAAAACCTGGTCAGATTCAACTACAGTTGATTACTGTCTGTTGCTATTTACCAATTCTACAGAAATGTCCACGTCATGGAACTCATGGAAATGTCATGGAAGTCCATGCTCGCCTACGTCCTAAAGAAACACAACACATAAACAAGAAGACTGAACGTTTTGAAGAAAAGATAGAAGCTGAAAAAGATGGCAATTGACGTTGCATTTTCCTTTTTGAACATTGTAGCTATCAGAGAAGCAAATAAACGAAAGTGAATTCCACAGGCACGAAGTGAAAAAATAGTAAAAAAAAAAAAAAAAAAAGGCGGGGAGACCTAGATACCAGTCTAAAAACACACTAAAAAATTAAGATTGCATGGTCTGGAAAGCATCCTTGTGGGATTTTGTTCTACAAGAACAACAGTTCTAGAGAAGAAATTATCTAAAGGCAGTTTACTGATTACTAAAAGTTAAGAAGGGAATGTGGGGGGTTTGCCTCAATATCCCAGGTGTGGCCGATTTAATCCCATGGGATTATCGATAGACTAGCGAGAGGCACGCTGTGACACGATTTAAAAAGCGCTAGTTAATTTAAGAGAAAATAGAAGACAGGAAAAACGCTAATTTTTGATAGACTGGAGATATACTGATGACTAGACGAAAGAAAAACGGATAAAATGAGAATTAATTTTTTTCATTTGCCGGAAAGGTTAAACAAATGAACCATCTGGCTTTGGTCAAGACCATGAGAAGCGATACCATATTCTAAGGACCTCCAAAAGAAAGAATAGATAATATTTTTACGACCTTTGGGTGGGAAATTCGATAGAACTAGCTTTTGTGGGTGGACAGTTTTCCAAAGAAAAATACAGACAGAATAATAATTAAATTCTTTGTCTGCTGAAATGCGATAAATTGTTTCAGTTCAAAGGATTGCTTCCCGCTTTTTGTCATTTGTTGGCAAAAGGGTTAAAATGATAAATTCCTGGTCTGAAAACGACTACACACAAAAGAGAGTTTTATGCTATAATTGAAATGTAGCCGTTTGGGCTAGACCATGTCCCTAGAACAGTGATGGCGAGAGGCACTCGCACAAAACAGAAGGGAGACGGATTTGATCATGTGACCAAAACAAGGAGGTTAAGGTAGCATTTTTAATATTTGGTTATTTGCAGGGAGAACCCTTACTGATTGTTTGAGAACATTGGCATTCCCATAGCGCATCGTTTCACTCCAGGCCATGCGCAGGGGTACATAAAATGAACAGAACGTTCAGGATAGTTAGTTCGGCCGGCCCTTGAGAGAGAGAGAGAGAGAGAGAGAGAGAGAGATAAATTCAATAGCGAACCCTGTAGGCGTTCATTGCACCTGGACACGTGGCCGCCCTTTTCTGTTAAAGAGATTCAGCGTGAAGAGATAAAGTCAGACACATGGCGGAGACCAGAACGGAGACACAGAGGTGACAGACCGCAGAGACGCGGTGTAGTGATGACACACAAAGGCATTAAACAGCGGAGGTTAAAAGGTGGACTAGAGACCGGAGAAGAGGTACCAGAAACTAGGGATATCGGAAACCTGGGGGACGATGGGAGGTAGAAAGACGACGGGAACAGACCGGATACTAGAGACCGGAAGAAACAGAGAAATAGTTGGAGAGAGAGAGAGAGAGAGAGAGAGAGAGAGAGAGAAAGTGGTTCAGTCGGCCAGAGATTTGACGACAGATTTGAAGAGACACAAACCGGAAACCAGAGACCCGAGAGAGACGAGAGAGACGAGACCACCCCACCGCCTGATCTGATGTGATTTGCCGCCCGAAAGAAAATAATTCAAGAGGATCCAGCTTGAGTACGAACCGGCCGCGGGATGGATATCATAATGCAATATTTTGTTAGGGAGAAAAAAGAGGAAAACAAGTCATCACCCAAAAGGCTGCGTAGATGCTTTTGAACTGTTTATACTTGTTTGGTTTGTTTTACGGCATATCAACCTCAATGAGTTATTTACTGTTGACAGGATTTTTAAATATATATTCTTTGTGAGAAATAAGTTTACAGTTTAGGCTTCACTAATGTAGTTTTACAAAAGTGGGCCCTGTTGTTTCAATCGCGTTACAACATTCGCCCTCAACATCTATTATTCCCTGTAATCAACTGTATTTTTGTCTTCGTCAAAATATATACCAACGATTCCTCTGAAGATATGTTGGTCTGAATGGATTTCTTAAGGTTATATATATATATATATATATATATATATATATATATATTAGGTTATACCAAAAGTTTGTAAACACTTACGAAAATTTAAATTTTTATACAATTTTGCGTTTATATTGTTAGAGTGATCTTCATCTTTGTATTCCAGATGGCAATTGATAAAATTGAGCTGGGAGATTTGATTCGTTACTGCTGGAAGCGAGGTCTTTCAACCAGAAAAGCTGCAGAAGAGATTTGTGCTGCCGAGGGTGAAGTACTATTGCATATGCGGCGATCTCAAAGTGGTACAAGCGTTTCGAGTCTGGCGACATAATATAAGCCTCGTTCGGGACGGCCGTTAAAGTTGGATGATGGAGACTTGCAAACCGGGTTGGACATGGCGCCTTCATCGAGCACTCGAGAATTGGCTGATGAGCTTAGAGTTGATAAATCAACAATTCACCGACATTTGAAGCAACTTGGTTTTGTTCACAAAAAGCCGCGCCAAGATCCGCACGAACTCACTGAAGCACAAGCCAACAGATGAGTTGAAATTTGCCGTCAATTGCTCAGCAATCCATTGGACGAGCGTTTTTGGAAGCGCATTGTGACATCCGACCGAAAATGGGTCTATCTGGTCCAGCACAATCGAGACAAGCTTGCAGATCGATGGCAGAAAGTCTTGGAAACTGAGGCTCTTTATTTTGAGCAATAATTTTTGTTGATTTTGCTAGTAAAATTTCAATTTTTTGCAAGTGTTTTCTGGTAAACTTAGATTAATTGACGAGTAAAATTTCAATTTTTTACAAGTGTTTACGAACTTTTGTGACAACCTAATATATATATATATACTACGGCCATAATTATTAGGCCACCCCAGTTTAAAAATTGACTTATTTCATATTATTTTTAGTAATTACCAAGAGGATAATTCTAAATGAAAATAGAATGATTCTTTTTTAATACTGCACAATAACATGTGCATCAAATGAACAGTTCTGGTGTCCAGTTTTTGTGCTCTCTTCCTCATGTTAGTCTCTCCTTCTTATTGTCTGCCCGAAGCAAAGGCTTCCTGGCTGCCTTGTAATATTTTGCAAAGTAATAATGACAAAAGAACCATTCTATTTTCATTTAGAATTATCCACTTGACAATAAATAATAAAAATAGTATAAAATACATATTTTTTGAAACTGAGGTGGCCTAAAGTAGATAGATAGATAGATAGATAGATAGATAGATAGATAGATAGATATTGCCATGTGTAATTAAACAAATGCAAGAACCAGATTGAATTGCAAGCAGTACGTATACAACTCATGTTTTGTGGTTCTGAATACTAAATATCTCTTTTTATTTTATTTTTTTTCAATTGGAGCCGATAGACTAAACTATCGCCCGGTTCACACTCCACCCACGTCTATTGAACAGGTGAAGAGGCTCATCCCTTGTTCCCTGTTTAGGATGTGGTTTCCGGTTTTTCTGTTTTCCAATCTTTTCACTCTTTGTATTTTTTTCAATTGGAGCTGATAGACTAAACTATCGCCCGGTTCAAACTCCACCCACGTCTATTGAACAGGTGAAGAGGCTCATCCCTTGTTCCCTATTTAGGATGTGGTTTCCGGCTTTCTCTTTTCCAATCTTCTCACTTTTTTTTCAATTGGAGTAAATAGACTAACTTATCGCCCGGTTCACACTCCACCCACGTCTATTGAACAGATGAAGAGGCTCATCCCTTGTTTCCTGTTTAAGATGTGGTTTCCGGTTTTTCTCTTTTCCAATCTTTTCACTCTTTTTTCTTTTTCTTTTTTTCAATTGGAGTAGATAGACTAAACTATCGCCCGGTTCACACTCCACCCACGTCTGTTGAACAGGAGAAAAGGCTCATCCCTTGTTCAGTGTTTAGGATGTGGTTTCCGGTTTTTTTCTCTTTTCCAGTCTTCTCACTTTTTTTTCAATTGGAGTAGATAGAATAAAGTATCGCCCGGTTCACACTCCACCCACGTCTATTGAACAGGTGAAAAGGCTCATCCCTTGTTTCCTGTTTCGGATCTGGTTTCCGGTTTTTCTCTTTTCCAATCTTTTCACTCTTTGTATTTTTTTTTCAATTGGAGCCGATAGACTAAACTATCGCCCAGTTCACACTCCACCCACGTCTATTGAACAGGTGAAGAGGCTCATCCCTTGTTCCCTGTTTAGGATGTGGTTTCCGGTTTTTCTCTTTTCCAATCTTCTCACTTTTTTTTCAATTGGAGTAGATAGACTAAACTATCGCCCGGTTCACACTCCACCAACGTCTATTGAACAGGTGAAGAGGCTCATCCCTTGTTTCCTGTTTAGATTGTGGTTTCCGGCTTTTCTCTTTTCCAATCTTTTCACTCTTACGTAGCCCCCTGCGCATCAGTGGCGTTTTCGCCTTGCTTGGGGTGATATGATCAAAATTTGTTTCATAATATTAAATTGTTAAATGATAAACACTTTTGCTATGCTTCTAAAATTTTATTTCGAACTGATTAAGGAGTTTGTAATGGCGAACTCAAAAAGAGGCACCAATCGAGTAAGTTAATTTGAGTCGCACCTGCTCAAAATCAATCTTAGGCAATAAAAATAATTTAGTGTTTGTTTAAAGTACTTATGATCATTTCCCTAGAGGAACTGCTGCATATAATTGTTTGAACAAGTTTTATTTTATTTGCTACTTTTAAAAATATCATCCAAAAATATAAGAGGCTCCAACTTGACGCGGAAAGATGGAGAAACTCGTTTCCATCGAAATTTCAACTCAACTAATCGCCTCTATGAACCCAAAATTGTTTGGTTGCTTTTTATTTTTAGTGTTTTTGCATTCATTTCCTATGCGTTTTTCATTTCACAATAATAAAAAATAAAACAGTAAAACTAAAATAAATTAATACACGGTCAAAATTATAATATTTATTACGCTTAGTTAGAAATAATTTTGGTTATATATATATATATATATATATATATATATATATATATTGTTTTATTATAGGTAGACGCTAACGCGATGTCTAGTCGCGCTCATCACGTGATAACTTTTAAAGTACGCTCTTTTTCAAAATCACAAAAATTATGGCACAGTCAAAACATGAGAATAAAATAACAACCTCGGAAAAATAACAGCCTTGAAAATGGCCAGTGAAGAGGCTGAAAGCTCTTGAAAAGTAAAGAATTATTGAAGATTTATACAGTCTTTATCTTCAGCAAAAAAGTATTGGGTAGATATGGATGGAATAATATTCCGTATCCAAAGAAACGCTATTCTTAAAAATGTTCTCAATACAAATTAGGGCTAATAATATCTATTCAGAAATTATAACATGAATATGTTATAATATCACTACAAAATAGCTATTTTGTTTCGACACTTCTTGTGTCTTATCAAGTGATAAATAATAATTACAATAATAGACAATGGCCAAATTGAACAGAAACAAAGCAGCAGGACCTGACGAGGTTGTGATAGAGATGCTGATGTCCTTAGACATCTTTAGCATAAACAGGATCACAGAAATAACAAACGAAATCTACAACAATGGCAATATACCAGACGACCTGAGCAGATCAATTTTCCTCGCTCTACCTAAGAAGCCAGGTGCAAAGGACTGTGATCTCCACTGAAGAATCAGTTAAATGAGCCACATAACAAAACTCATTATCCGGATTCTGATGAACAGAGCATGCAGCAGAATCAGCCCAGGGATAGGACAAAAACAGTGCAGTTTCGTTAAAGAGACCAGAACAAGGAATGCAATATTCATGCTCAGGATGCTATTTGAAAGAGCAATAGAAATGCAGAAGGGACTATATTTGTTTGTTATATACTACGCAAAGACTTTTGACAAAGTAAGGCACAAAGACTTGATGGAGATGCTCGACAACCTCGACATTTTTGGAAAAGACGTTCGGATAATCAAGAATCTATATTAGCAGCAAACCAGTTGCATATAGATAGGAAGTGAATTCAGCAGGTATACAAAAATAGAAAGGGATGTAAGATAAGATGGTTTTTCTCACTGGATCTAATTAACTTATACATCAAAACAATTCTGAGAGTAATGAAATCCTTGCCAGGATTTGTAATTTTTTGATGCATTAATATTAATATTAATATTTGATTAAATTGAGATCAGCATTATTAATTGACTATTAGATTCACTTTATTTTTGTTGCGAATTTTAACTTCTAAGTTTAACAAATTATTTAGAATGTCATTCCTATATTAAACGAGTAAAGGAATGAACGCACACATCTACAAACATCCACAAATGGACAAATAGAGGAGTATAGACACACATACTAGCAAACAGACACATATACAGATTAATATAAGCAAGCATATATACATACACAAATTTGAAAGTTTTGTTTTTATCGTCATTTTGTCTGTAAAATTTAAAGCTAGATTTGGAAACTGACTGTAAGGGCTACAATACTGGATACATGTAAGAGCAAATTTGTAAGATGATAAGAGCCTTGAATGAATGAGGTCAGGGTAGACACAATCGTATTTCATTGCATGAACACATAAACATAATTAGATATATACTCACGCAAATACACAAGCTAAAATCAAAAACGCACACGATTAAAAACTCCACAGATAATCATATACAAAATAAAGAATATAACCACAGATATGAAAATTCTTATACAAACATCTCGCATAAACATACGCATATAAGAAGCATATACACGTATATAAACGTGCATAGACAAGAATATATATATATATATATATATTTATATATATATTCTTGTTTTTATATATATATATTCTTGTCTATGCACGTCTATGTATGTGTGTATATATATATATATATATATATATATATATATATATATATACATATATATACACACATACAAATATACATGCACATACATATATACAGACACGCATACATGGACATTTGAACATATATACATACAAATATGAATACATACATATATATATATATATATATATATATATATATATATTATAAATTATGTTTTAGAACATGTACATTATTTTTTAATATATTATATATTAAAATATATTAAAAAATAATGTACATGTTCTAAAACATAATTTATAATAAATATTCACAGCTCTACACATCATATATCGAGCACTGTTTTAAATTAATGTTTTGGACGGAAAAAATTCTTTCTTTGTTCTGTACCCACTCGGATATATATATATATATATATATATATATATATATATATATTCTTGTCTATGCAGGCCTATATATGTGTGTATATATATATATATATATATATACATACAAATATACATGCACATACATATATACAGACACGCATACATGGACAGCTGAACATATATACATACAAATATATATATATATATATATATATATATATATATATATATAAGCATACATATATATAAGATATACACATACATACAAATATATGCATACATATACATATACATTAGCAAGTAAAAGAATATACCAATATGTCTACTAGTACAAAAAACCCAGATATGCACATATATACATACATACACTAATACTTAGACATTTCAGTCAGTTAAGTGCCATACGTGATGCATGCTTTGGGTGATCATGTCGCGAAAGAGACATGACTGACTGGGCAGAAGATTATCCTGCAGTAGGTTCCCATTAATTTCTTTGGTAGACTGTTTGCCTGCCAAGGCTATAGAACCCAGTCTTTCCTAGTATTTAACCCATAACTGGAGAGAAAATACGGATTAATACCTTTCCCAAGGTTATTTGGGCGTAAGTGAATGCGAGGAATTCAACTGGAATTCGAACTCGGCTCCCCGATTTGCCGTTCCGTGTCGATATTCACTGAACTACAACGCACATCCACTTAGACATTTATTTGCCTTTATTTAGTGGATACTTCCATTCGACCCGGACGCTCCAATGAATTTCTCCCAGGTATTCACTCCGGCAGCTATTAACACACTAACACCCGGCAAGCACCAAACCCAACACTGACCGCCAGCCATGAGCCATGAGACACCCAATCCGACACCGATTATCGCGCCAATACTCCACATACCCCAAAACAGCACATACCATCCGGCCAATGCCGAAACGTTAATGAAAATGCAAATGTCCAGTTGAAAGAGTTTGGAAAACCGAATACGTTTTCTACAGAGCAGAAGTCAAATATAAAATATAGTTAGGATGAACTGAAGGTCGTTTTAAAATAGGTAGAATAATTACGCGTCAACATTCAAATTAGAAAAACATAAAAGTGGCTCCAAACCAGCTAACTACGGGAATCCCCAGCGTGGCGTAACGTCGGGGAAAATACTAATAAAAAAAACAAATTTTGCAACGATGGTGATATCTGCAGATTGTGCCAAGAAGAAAAATTGGATTTACTATTGTTTCCAGAAAGACAAAAGCTACTAAATGAAGGTTCCGAAATAAAATGCCAATTAATATCCTGATTGCTCTTCTGGTGTCCTCGCTCCTAATAATGCGTTTCTAATTGCTAATGCTTTCACACCCAGTAACGACATTGGAACTTAGTGGCTTTATTGCCTTTCATGGACTGAATTCTTTCATATATATATATATATATATATATATATATATATATTAAGTAATTTATCGAGGTTTTATTCCACAGAATGCCGAAAAAAGCACTGGACGGCCGTTGCCAATACCAGAAATTGAAACCCAGGCAGCTGCGATATTAAGCGACCGTCATACCAACTGTACCATGACGAAGAGGCAACGAATTAAACACGATATAGCGTCGCTGATTCACATTCGTGGTGGTGAACCTCACAGAGTTAATATCAAATCCTCCCAAGGGTTCTCTCTGTCTATCTATCTATCTATCTATCTATCTATCTATCTATCTATCTATAGATAGATAGATAGATAGATAGATAGATAGATAGATAGATAGATAGATAGATAGATAGATATGAAGAGACTGACAGATAGATAGATAGATAGATAGATAGATAGATAGATAGATAGATAGATAGATAGATAGAGAGAGAGAGAGACTGGGATAGATAGATAGATAGATAGATAGATAGATAGATAGATAGATAGATATGAAGAGACTGGGATAGATAGATAGATAGATAGATAGATAGATAGATAGATAGATAGATAGAGAGACTGGGATAGATAGATAGATAGATAGATAGATAGATAGATAGATAGATAGATATGAAGAGACTGGGATAGATAGATAGATAGATAGATAGATAGATAGATAGATAGATAGAGAGAGAGAGAGAGAGAGAGACTGGGATAGATAGATAGATAGATAGATAGATAGATAGATATGAAGAGACTGGGATAGATAGATAGATAGATAGATAGATAGATAGATAGATAGATAGATAGATTCATTTTTAAACGAGTTATTTCAATATTTTGGTTTCCAACATGAGTGGTTACTTCAGGCGATTTTTAAGAGTTATTAAAAATCACCCGAAGAAACCACTCGTGGTGGGAACCAATGTAGCGAAATAACTCACTTATAAATGTATAATATTCAAAAGTTCTACAATATAATTGTATAGAACACTTTTTAATACAAATGTGTACTAGTCTAACCTATTAGGACCAAAAACTAAGTATTAAACAATCAATCAATATACATATATATAAGAGATTCAATTTTGTATTTGAGCACTAGTCTTCCTTAATACGTTTTTCATTTTTCCAACATACTTCTATTTAGTTTTTTGTCATGCGTTTTTCATGTCAGCGAACAAGAGATTTCATTTTTTAAAAGTTTGATTATTTCTTTTCAATCATTTCACCCCAAGAAAGGCAGAACCACTTCTGGTGCGCATGAGGTTAATGTAAGAGAGAGAGAAAAAAATAGCAGGGTACAATGGAAACCGAAGAAAAGATAAGAGGTGGATGGAATTTCGGCAGGTGGATGGTATTTCGGGAGGTGGTTGTTCATTCTGAGCGCTTTCGGTCAATTCATCAACCATTTTCAAATATTTGGGTTGTTTCTGTTTGTTTGTTTTAATCATTTCACCCCAAGCAAGGCAGTACCGCAACGGATGTGCAGGGGGCTACAGAAAAGAGTTAAAGTTTTCGATAGGAATGTAGTGAAGACAAAGAAAAACCAGCTACAAGGAAAAAAAAGGGAAAGGGCAAGAGAAGGATATGAACACAAGATTGAAGAGATTTACGGAGGTAGAAAGAAAGGAAAAGAACAAGATACATGGGGTGATGTGGAAAGGGCTGGAGTTAAGTGGATAAGAGATGGAAATTGACTTTGCATTTAAATTCTTGGAGGTTGTAGCCGTCAGGAAAGTCAGTATATGGAAGGGAGTTCCACAGTTGGGAAGAAGCTGATATAGTAGAATTGTCGCCTGGTTGATCTAACTGTAAAAGGGTGGGACCATGATGCCAATCTAGTTGCCCGAGTAAATTCTTGTGGAGGGGTCACCAGTGAGCTAAATTCTTCAGAGCAGAAGCCATGAAAATGGAGTAGAGCTGCCTATCACATTACAGATTCGCTTTTGGAGTCTGCCGAGAACACTAAGACGAACAGCAGGGGCGCCTGACCAGATATGGCAAGAGTATTCCATGCACGAATGGTTGTGCTAATTTATATGGTAAGTTGCTGAGATGCGAGAATCATTTTAATCCTCGATTATAGCCAATACCAAGGCTGTAGCTGATGCTAAAAAAACACCGGGCACAGAGAAAATTGCCCGGATTTATTAGTTGAAACTATGATTTTTGCGGATTTTTTCGGCTATTCCAATGGAAATTAGGCACAGAACGTGAACCAAAGCAGGAAATCGGGATCGGACTTTCCGAGTATAACCAGTCTTTTCTTCCAAAATTATTAAATAAACAAACAGATTTTTACTGCGTTCATTCGGATGTTTATGTTTCTTTCTTTCTTTCTTTCTTTCTTTCTTTCTTCGTGAATTGTTTAGTTTGATTTCTGACGAATACATTTTTCCTTGCCCGGATTTTCACTATCATTGCACGGATCGGCCCGGAGCCGTGCCCGGTGTGCCCGGTAGTCAGATACGGCCATGGCCAATACATTATGGCTGTGTTCATAGTTGATATTGGCATTTACAGTTTTCAACTCGAAGTTAGAAAGAGAGTAACGCTCAAGACTCAAATTTCAACGTTTGCATTTCTATCTAAAAGTTGAAGAACTTGAATGTCAAATGAAAATCAAAACAAAAACAAACTGTTCGTCTGGATATGACGTATTTCTGTGAAGCAACTGATTGGTTAAAATGTATACCAGTTCAAACAGCCGACACCCGTGTGCAGGAGTGCAAATTTGATAGAACCTGGGGTGGTCAATAGAGAGAGCGAAAGAAAAAACACTACTCATCTTACTGAGGAGTGTATGTTAATAGATGGGAATTTTTCGCCATGCGTATATACTTACGTTAATATCTATCTGGCAAAATACATTAGATACGATAGAATTATGATATATATATATATATATATATACCAAGGTACATATGTAATATACGTAAAGTCATATAACATTTTAAGAATATATATATATATATATATATTAGTCATCCACATACAAGCCCGTTTCGCTGTATCACAGGTCATCATTGTGGCTAGACATATCCACTTGCTTCTGGCCGGGATCGAAACTCGACCGATTTGGTGTTAGTCGGAGTCTCTACTCCCTAAGCCGTCGGCGCATGGGGTCAGAGAAGGGAAATTTTAACGTCTTGTATGTAAGCAGTGTATACAGACGCCCGTCACAGAGAGAACTACATTCATTTCTGAAGAGTCACGCATTATAGCTGAAGTGGAAACTGTTTTTAAAATTTTCTTCTCCAGAGAGCTCAATCATAATGAGAGAATAATATATTAGTCATATATATATATATATATATATATATATATATATATATATGGATTTAGACTCTATCGCTTTTCCCTATTCCTTCCCTTCCCTTCTTTCCGTTTTTCCTTTTCCTCTTTCCCCCTTACATTTATTGTCATTTATTTGTTTGTTTGTAATCTGATGTTTATTATTATGTCATTTTTCATCATATTTCGATTTCTGCTTTGGTCTCACTACCAACCAAGTCTGCGGGGAGACCTAAGGCAGGTAGTGGCGTGTTGTTATGGCTCCATTTCATGTTTTTCTATCTTCCCTATCATCCCCAGCATTACATAGATAAAGTTTTCCTTAGTGTGTGGGCTGTACTTAATAAGACAATTTTTTGTATATCTCTTAAGCTGGGGTTTCCAGGGATTCTTTCAATGTGTTGTTTTGTTCCATTTTTTATCATTCCAAGTGCACCTACTATCACTGGCACAATTCTTGTTTTCAATTTCCACATTTTTTCTATTTCAATTTCCAGGTCTTTATATTTTGACAGTTTTTCAAATTCCTTGATTGCTATGTTACAATCCGCTGGACAAGCCATATCAATTAATAGACAAGTTTTCTCCTTCTGGTTTTTAACAATAATGTCTGGCCTGTTTGCTTCAATTTTTCTGTCTGTGTAGATGGTGTAATCCCATAGAATGCTTACATCTTCTATTTCTGTAACCGGTGCTGGATGATGTTCATACCAGTGTTTGTTTACAGCTTTTCCATAATGTTTGCACATTGCCCAATGTAAACATTGGCCAACTCTATCGTGGCGATTTTTATATTCATTTGGGGCAAGCACAGAACAGCCTGAGATTAGGTGGTCTATTGTTTCTTGTTGTTTATCATATCCATATGATATGGATATTATCATATCCATATGATATTGGATCCATATTATTATGCATAATATTTGCCTGGAAATTTCTAGTGAAAAGATTTTGGTCTTGTGCTTCAAGAATAAAGCCTTCAGTTTCAGACTTTAATCCAGATGCACGTAACCATCGATGAGTATTAACTTTGTCAACATTGGATTTATTGGCACGTTCTGGATATTGGCCATGCAGAGGTTTGTCTTGCCAGCGCTGTTTCATCTGTTCTAGAGCTTTATCTTTGGCTTTCATTTTCATATTTTTTGCCGCAATAGTTGGTTCTTAGCTTCTGTTTTGCTTTTCTACAGAATCTACTAACTGTAAATCTTGTTTGTATTTACTGCCTTCTTTTATTATTGAATATTTTTTCTTTCTTTCTTCATGTTGCCTTACTAATTGTATCATCCAATCCTTTGTTGTTTCTATGTATGTTAGTAGGCCAATAGTTGTTGTCTTGTATGACAATTCCAGCTGAATAAGACCTCTGCCACCTTCTTTACGGGGTATGTATAGACGGTCTACATCAGCCTTTGGATGATGCATCTTATGCTTAGAAAGAAGCTCTCTTGTTTGAGCATCCATTCGCCTGATGTCGTTTAGAGTCCAGTTTAAGATGTTAAAGCTATATTGGACAACTGGGATTGCAAGGCTATTAATGGCCATAACTCTGTTCTGTGAATTTAATTCAGTTTTTAATATCATTCGTAGCCTTCTATAGTACTCTTTACGCACTATTTCGTTCATTTTTTATGGTGAATGTTTTCACTCTCATTTACACCGAGGTATTTATAAGCTTCTTCTGGTTTCAATTCTTTTATTGTTACAGCAGTGTCTAAGCTAATTGAGGATGTTTCTTGTATTGATCCACGTAAAACTGTAGCTTTAGCACATTTATTCAAATTAAATTTCATTCCAATGTCTTCGCTGAAGCATTTTACAGTTTGCAGAAGACCTTCCAGCTCATTATTATTCTTAGCATATAACTTTAAGTCATCCATGTAAAATAGATGGCTTATTTTCTTTTGGCCTATTTTATAACCACATTCTGTCTTATTAAGTTGACTGGTTAGTGCTATTAATGATATGCAGAATAGTAAGGGAGATAAAGAATCACCTTGAAAAATACCTCTTTTGATGTTTATTTCATCAGACTTATAGGTTCCATTTATATGATTGAGGTAAAGGGTTGTTTTCCATATAGACATGCACTGTTTGATGAAATTGATGATGACGGGCGATATCTTGTATATATTTAAAGTCTTTAAAATCCAGGAATGTGGCACACTATCGAATGCCTTTCGATAATCTATCCAGGCAGTACTAAGATTTTTCTTTGTACTGTAGCAGTTTTCCAGGATCATTTTGTTAATTAGCAATTGGTCTTTACAACCATAACAGCCACGTTTGCACCCTTTTTGTTCAAGCGGTATCATGTCATTTCTTTCTAAGAATAAATATGTCTGTTTTGTTAAAATAGATGTTAATAGTTTATATGTTGTCGGAAGACATGTAATTGGTCTGTAGTTTTTCGGGTTGTTTGTGTCACCATTCTTGGGTAGAAGAAATGTAATTCCTTTGGTCATCCATGCAGGAATTTTAGTGGGATCGTCAACCATTTCTTGAAGTTCTTTGGCTAGTTTTTTATGTGCTGTATTTAAATAATTTAGCCAAAAGTTAGGAATTTTATCTATACCTGGGAATTTCCAATTGTGTGCTTTTTTTAGTGCAAATTTAACATAATCTTCTGTAATTCCAGACCATGTCTGTTCTGGTTTGTTTTTCATTCGTTCTATCTCTTGCGCAATCCAATGTACTTCCTTGCTATGTTCTTTAGGGCAAGCCCATATCTTTTCCCAGAACTGTGTGACTTCTTCCATTCTGGGGGGGGGGGGACTGTCACTTCAATTCTTTTTTTACCTATTTCCCTGTAAAATCTCTTTGTATCAGTTTGGAAAATCTTGTTTTGTCTGTAAAATCTTGCTCTTTTCTCGTAGCGTCTTATTCTTTGAGCCTTCAGTTGGATTTTTTTCTTTATTTTTTCTTTATTTGATAAGACTTCATTTTCATTCCTAATGTTATATTTTCTTTCGGCTCTTCTGCTTTTCCTAGTTCTTACATTTATTCCTCTACTCAGTTCATCCAGTACTGATAGATCACTTCTAAGTTGTTCGATTTCTTTTTCTATTTTTCTTTTCCAAGGTGGATCTTCATGTCTGCGAGACTTAATAGTAATAAGGGTAATAGACGGATGAGGATACAGAGAATGGGGGTGGAGTAGATGAAAAAAGAGCTTGAGAGAATGGATGCGAGTTAGTGAGATAGGAGATGTCTATTGACCTTACATTTAAATTCCTGGAGATTGTAGCTGACGGGGAAAGCAAGTATATGGCAGGGAATTCCACAGGTGGGAAGTGCGTGAAAAGAAGCTGTTAGAGTAAAAATTGCGGTTACATTTTATCGGTTTCAATGTAAACCTAGTTGTTAATCTAGTAGCTCGTGTAAATTCATACATAGGGTGCACCAGTGATCTAAGTTCATTGGAGCAGAAGCCGTGAAAGTATTTATAGAAGAGGCACAAGGAAGCCACGTCACGCTGGTAAGAGAGTGACTGCAGCCGAGCTGCCAAGTCGGTATCGATCACATTACAGATTCTCCGTTGGATTTTCTCAAGAACCTCGAGGTGAATACCAGGAGCATCCGACCAGATGTGGCATCAGTATTCAATACACGGACGAATGACAGATTTATATTTGTGCAGACGGGAAAAAAAATTCCTAGCCCTGCACAGTGAACCGACCTTCATAGCAGCTGATTCAGCAATGGATTCAATATAGTCATTCCACTTTAGGTCCGCTAAGAGTGTGAGTGTTTTACTCTCAGGGAGGCTAGCTTGTTCCATGCTAATATACATATATATGTATATATATATATATATATATATATATACATCTTTCTGATAATGCTTCCATTTGGTCAAAAGGCCGACTAATACACAAAAAATATTATTAATTTTGCTTTTTATCACTTAAATTTATTTCATTAGTTTAGTATATCTATACACACACGCACGCACACACACACACACACACACACATACACACACACGCGCGCACATGCAAACAGAAAAATATATAGGCGTGTCGTCTACTGGTTAGAGAGATTACAGTTTAACCCGGGTTAGATTCACAGCGTAGTCTATTTGTCAGTTTGTTGACTTCATAATATAGATCTGGGCTGACGATCTCAGCGCACGGCATCTTTGGAAAGTGCCTAGAGAAACTTGTGAGAGAAATTGGATAGACGAAATCGTTTGAATGTCATCGATATTTGTGCTAGCAGGAAGTTACAAGTTGTCGTGACGGACGGTTTGAGAGTTTGTTCCACAAGTTGTAACTAACGTCTGCTCAGCATAATTGCACTATAATCGAATAGTGAACCCTATTAATAGAGCGGCTATCTGTAATAGGAATTCGTTAACCGCCTTGACAGATGGTTGTGCACGGAAACGAGCAGCTAGCCAATATAGGGACACAGGTTGCATATTTGCTAACAAGATTTCTCGATTATTTAGGCCGGTAGATATAGATAAATATACTCATTAATTACAAAAAAAAAAAAACAGATTGTCTATTCAAGTACGAATAACCATTAAAAATAATGGTGAAATAAATAAATTAAAAATATGTCAGAGCTAATCTATTTCGTAACGGATTTCGTAAAATTTTCGTAAATTTCGTCTTTGTTTCCAATTGTTTACAGTAGGATGCGAAAACAGAGCAGATAAGAATTCTTCAAAATTCAGGAAAAAGTGTGTTTTAAGGCATTACTTCGGACTTCGTTTAAATGTAAGTCTTTAGTAGTCGAGCGGTCTAATACACGTTAGATCAATTGACATTCAGTCAGTTAAGTGCCATACGTGACACACGCTTGGGCGATCATGTCTCGAAAGAGACATGACTGACTGGGCAGAATATTATCCCGCAGTAGGTTGCCATTGCTTCCTGCGGTAGATTGGTTGCCGACCAAGGCTATAGAACCCAATCTGTCCTGTTATTTAACCCATAACTGGAAGGAAGAGACGGATTAATACCTTTCCCAAGGGTATTTGCGCGTAAGTGAATGCAATGAATTCGGTTGAAATTCGAACTCGGCTCCCCGATTTCTCGTTCCGAGCCGATATCCACTGCACCACAACGCACATCCTTGACATTAGGTAACTTAAAAGGAAAATTAGGAGAAAGAGGAACAGGTGACAAGGGGTATCGGAAGGTGGGTATGAGACGGATGGGAATACTGATGAGAAGAAATCTTAGTGGAACCTAGTTACCAATCCAGTAAATTAGTGCACATGTTGTCGGTGAGAAAGTGACTGGAGTTGAGCTGCCAGTACGGGATCAATTACATTGCAGATTCTCCGTTGGATTTTGTCAAGAATCCCGAAATAGATAGCAGGGGGCCCAACCAGATGTGACAGCAGGAGTCAATGCACAGGCGGATGAAAGATTTCTATATGTAGTTGGATTCAGACAAGAAAAAACTTCCCGGACCAACACAGTGACCAAACCTTCCTAGCAGCAAATTTATCTATTGATTCAATGTTATCGTTCTACTGTCAACTACGAGAGTTAGGCCGAGGAGGTGCAGTGTATTGCTTTTAGTGAGATGAGCGTGAGCCATGCTGATGGGTCATGTGTTGGGGGGAAGAAGGGGTTGTTTTTGGTGGCTAAAGAATTGCAGCTTCCTTTTGAAAGCATTAAAATTTACGAACCATTTTTAACCCCAATCCATCACAGTTTGGAGGTGCTTTTCAAGATCAGCAGTGAGTTTTGCTTTGTCTGCCCCGACAGAATTCTTATCGAAGCGGGAGTAAATGGTGTTTTTTTTTTTAATCATATCACCCCGAGCAAGGCGGTAACGCCACTGATGTGGGGGCTACGTAAGAGTGAAAAGATTAGAAGAGAGAAAGCCGGAAATCACATCCTAAATAGGGAACAAGGGATGAGCCTCTTAACCTGTTCAATAGACGTGGGTGGAGTGTGAACAGGGCGATAGTTTAGTCTATCTACTCCAATTGAAAAAAAAGTGAAGATTGGAAGAGAAAACCGGAAACCACATCCTAAACAGGGAACAAGGGATGAGCCTCTACACCTGTTCAATAGACTTTGGGTGGAGTGTGAACCGGGCGATAGTTTAGTCTATCTACTCCAATTTGTCAAAGTATGCCTACTTGTGATCTGATTACATCAGGACGATCGTTGACGAAGATCAGAAAAGGTATTGGGACTAGAATAGAGCATTGAGGCCAGCAACGCTGGTATGATATTATCTAGAAGCATGCTCGTTCTACACTTCTTCTTCTATGTGCCCTGTCCCTTAAGGACATAGGCGATCATGGCCCTCCACGTTTCCCTATCCCTGGTGTCTCTGAGCACTCCTTCTGTTACACCATGCAATCGTCGTTCTGTCATCCACCTGATTAGGTCCTTCAAATATGTTATCTGTTGCTTACTCCTGTCTCTTTTTCCCTCTATCTGGCCTGTTAGTATCAGATTCTCCAGGCCCTCGTTCCTCATTGCGTGTCCTAGGAACTTCAGCTGTCTCTTCCTGATGCTCAGTACCGGCCATAATTATTAGTCTTTTAAAACAGGATGTATTTCATACTATTTTTTAGTATTTATTGTTAAGTGAATAATTGTAAATGAAAATAGAACGGCTCTTTTGTTTGAAAAATAATAGATGATTTACATTCCCCAGTGAGTTCTTTTTTTAACCAATAAAACCAATTTTTCTAACAAAATTCAGTTTCTTGAAATTTCATGAATGTCCTTGGGGGATTGGGGGAGTAACAGATTTAAAAAAAACATTTTTACCTAATTTTTTTAAAAATAATAATTTCAAAAATAATTTCATATATTTGTGAATAAGCCCTGAAAATAATTTGATTTTTGCAAGAATTTCCTGATTAATTTTTTTTCACCGGAAAAAGCTGAGTTAAGTAATATTGCATTGTCTACCGTAAATTCTCGTAACGATTCGGTTACCCGCTAACTAAAATCAAAACAATATTTTTACCATAATTTCAAACTTGTTAAAAAGGAATAAAAGAAATTAAAATAATTAAAAAATACTTTGATCTTTCCTTTTAATAATAACATAAACATTATGATGGAAAAACTTAAGTTTAGGACCTTTTTTCTTCATACTATGTGAGTTTTTTTTTTCAGCAATTTAGTGGATGTTTTACATACAGTATTTAGAAATTTTGCTTGTTGCAGACATGTTTTATTTTAAAAAATAATAATAATTTACATTCGTAGTCCACCACTACTGATAGGCACGAGGGGTCAGGAAAAATTTTTTTTTTCTTTTTAAATTCAAGTTTCTAATTATCAGTTGTGAATTTTTGTGGAGTTTAAAAGAAAATTAAAAGGTAACTATAGATATTCATCTCTTGCTATTAACTCAAGAAAATCAAGCTAAGAAATAAAACGCTTCTTTGAAATGAAATCTGCACATCAAGGATAATGGCGTCTCTTGAGCTTTGAATGGCTGATGATTAAATAGCCTCCCTAAAGTAGGAAATAAAGATTTAAAGCCAGTATTAATTTTTCCAAATGCGAATTTAAGTAAAAACGGAAATAAAGAAGAGAATGTACAAGAACAATGTCGTTTTGTCACATTTTTTTTACAGTGAGGAGATTAGAATTTTCTCAATCTGAGGTGAGAGAAGCTACCCTAAATGATCGAAAGAAAGGACAGGTTTAATATTTTTTCCTAAATACCTGTGAAACTGTAATCCAGTACCTTCTACTGAGCATCAAAGATAACGGAGTCGAATGTCAAGGCGTGATCAACATTTTCACGAACAATTTTAGCCCATATCTAAAGGGTGCCATCGATAAATTGTCGCCGTTTTATATTTTTAATTTGCAGTTGCGAGTTGTTGTTTTTAATTTGTTGTTGTATAGTAGGGTCAGCTGGGACACTATGCACTCGGTTAGAAATTTGGAAATGGCATGCTGTACTGCTTAGCATTCGCACCGTAATCTCTAATATGTACATTTTAGAGTGTTTGGGTATCAATCTATAAACAGTGCAGAAAGAGTTCGATGAGTCTAATGGTGATTTTGAAGGTAGAGTAGCTTCGAAAACTCACTCTGATTGTGATGCTAAAAGAAGGAATTCTGACTTTGTTTTCATATACATATATATATAATATGTATATTTTATATAATTTATATTATTATACAATATATAATCTCTATATATAAAAAGTAATCTGTGTGTTTGTGTGTGACTGTTCCCTATACACGCCTACATTTTTTAAGCTACGCCATTCAACCTTAAGTTCAGCAATTTTCCCTTTCGCACTTTTTTGGCCAATGGAGCAGATTGTTTACATTTGCTCCGTAAAACAACTAAGATCTAAGAAGGTTGCTGAATTACGTCACAGAAATCAAATCACACGTGTCAAACGCGACTAAAATAGTTTTTATTAAAAAAATAAATAAAAAATAAGCCTGTATATTTAATTTTTATTGCGACGTTTGAAAAATTAATTTGGGAAACAAAAAAATGTGAATATTGTCCGCCGTAATTTTGAAACAAAAGAAATATTTAAAAAATTTTTTTTTTTTCAGACAAAACAAAATGTGTAAAAAAAAAAGTGGCATCTTCTCATACTACTGGTTCACACTCCACCCATGTCTATTGAACAGGTGAAGAGGCTTATCCCTTGTTTCCTGTTCAGGTTGTGGTTTCCGGTTTTTCTCTTTTCCAATCTTCTCACTCTTACGTAGCCCCCTGCGCATCAGTGGCGTTTTCGCCTTGCTTGGGGTGATATGATAAAAAAAAAAAAAAAAATTTTCTGAGTTGCACGGGCAACGCCAGGCTATGATGCTAGTATTTTATATATATATATATATTATATAATATATAGTTGTATATAACATAATATATATTATAAAATATAGTTAAATAAAGAAGTCTTCAGATTTTCTTAATTTAACCATCTTAAGGCCTTCTTTATTTAAACATACTCTTCCTTTTCTCGGATTATAATTGAATATACCTTTGCATAGTATATATACTTATATAATATTATATAATATTGGTAATATTTTTAATAACAGTCTCACCCCAAGCAAAGGAGTGCTGCCACTGCTGCGCAAACGGTTACATATTAGGAGAGTTAAGAGAGAGGAGAACATGTCACAGTAGGTGTCGGAGAATGGGTAAAATAATGTCGGGTACGTTGGTGTAAAGAGAGCTGCCTGATAGCAAATTGTAAAGTGAGAAAAAGGCTGAGAATCAAGGAGGTAAGAGATGATGATTGACGTTTATATATATATATATATATATATATATATATATATAATATTATGTAATATATATTATATAATATATAATTTATTATTATTTCTATTATATAGGTTCATTTATTTATATTTTTATTTTATATTATTTATGTAGTTGTTTTTATTTAATATTTTTCTTTATTTTTATTTTTAATATTTATCATCACTATATTATTATTTTTATCATTTTATTATATATTTTTAAATTATTTTATTTTATTTATTTATATTATTTTTTGAAAAATACATCATTTAGATGCGGTTAGGACACATCAGTGATGTTACCCTGGTTCATTGACGGTTTCGGTCCTTTACAAACATCATACCTTCTCCCCAGGTTGACCCAGCCAAGGTTGATCAGGCCCTGGCCTGTGTCCTGATCTCCGCTTGCTACGTTGTTGGAATGCAAGATGTTTTGGTTGCACAGGAGAAGAGGAAAAATTCCTTGAATAAGGTCGTCCACAAATAAATGAATGTCCAGTGTGGTTCCAGTAAATATCCGGAAATATATAAATTAAAATAAATTGATTTTCGTGATATTAATGTGGAGATGAATGGTTAAAATAGCTAAATGACTAGATAGTAAAAAAAAATTGATTAAATATACTAAAATAAATACATAAATTACGATGTGGAAGATACCATTCAATAGGGATGAAGGAATATGCTATTAAATAAACATCGAAAATATATTATATTAATTCTATTTTATTTCATTTTAACATCAGTTTTAATTAAACTTATTTAATTTAATTTAATTTAATTTAATTTAATTTTAATTTTATATTTTAACTTTAAGTTTTAATTTTAATTTCAATTTCTTTTACTTTTTTCTAATTTATTATATTAGGTCTAATGAATTTAAATCTTCGTGTTTTGTTTTTTAAATAAACTTTATTTTATGTTTTATGAATAATTTTTTTGCTTATGTTTGTGGTTTCATTCTTCTTCTTCTTCTTCTTCTTCTTCTTCTTCTTCTTCTTCTATGTGCCCTGTCCCTTCAGGACGTAGGCGATCAGGGTTCTCCACGTCTCCCTATCCCTTGTGGCTCTTAGTATGTTTTCTCCTGTTACTCCTGGCAACCCCCGTTCCGTCATCCACCTGATCAGGCCCTGCAAATATGTTATCCGCTGCCTTCCTCTGTCTCTCTTTCCTTCTATCTGGCCAGTCATTATCAGGTTCTCCAAGCTCTCCTTCCTCATTGCGTGTCCCAGGAACTTCAGTTGTCTCTTCCTGATGCTCATTATTAATTTCCTTTATGTTGCCATTCTTTCCAAGACCTCATCGTTGCTTGCGTGCTCAGTCCACGATATCCGCAGCATCCTTCTGTAGAACCACATTTCCACTGCTTCCAGTTTTTTCTCATTTGTCAGCATTCACTGCCGTATTGAAGAACTGACATCACATAGCAATCCAGCACTCTTTTCTTTGTTTCTAGTGAAATTTTCCCGTGTCAGTACTTTACTCAGCTTCTGGAACGCGTCCTTTGCCATGCCAATTCGCCTTCGGATCTCTGTGTCGCACTTTCCATCACCTGTTAGAACACTTCCTAGGTATTTAAATTTCTGTACTTGCTTGATTCTGGTGTCCCCCACCTGTATTTGGCATTTTGGGTTGCATCTTTTGCTGATGACCATGCATTCAGTTTTCTTGAAGTTCATTTGTAGTCCTCTCCACCGCTACCTTCTTGTAGTTTCCTTTCCGTGTCAGCAATCAGCACTGTATTATCTCCATACCTTATTTTGTTCAAGTTGTGGCCTCCAATAACAAATCCTGGCGTATCATCTAGGGTCCTCAAAATATTCTCGCTGTACAAGTTGAACAAATCCGGTGAAAAGACACATCCTAGTCTTTTTTTTTTTAATCGTATCACCCCGAGCAAGGCGGTAACGCCACTGATGTGCAGGGGGCTACGTAAGAGTGAAAAGATTGGAAAAGAGAAAGTCGGAGACCACATCCTAAACAGGGAACAAGGGATGAGCCTCTTAACCTGTTCAATAGATGTGGGTGGGTGTGAACCGGGTGATAGATAGATATATCTACTCCAATTGAAAAAAAAAAAAACAAAGTGAGAAGATTGGAAAAGAGAAATCCGGAAACCACATCCTAAACAGGGAACAAGGGATGAGCCTCTTAACCTGTTCAATAGATGTGGGTGGAGTGTGAACCGGGCGATAGATAGATTTATCTACTCCAATTTTATGCCTCTTTCTATCTTTGTTAATCTATTGAAATCGCTACCTGTCCATATGCAGGCCGTTTGCTGCCAGTAGAGGTTCTTGATTACTCTTATGTCTTTCCCACAAATGTCGAGGCTGCCGAGCATTTCCATCAATTCTTTGTATCGTATCTTGTCGAATGCCTTCGCATAGTCAAGAAAACATAGGTACAAGTCTTCCTTCATTTGTAATGACCTTTCGGAGAGCATCCTAATCATGAATATGGCGTTCTCTGTTCCAGTGTCTTTGACGAACCCGCACTGTTCCTGCCCTATCTCTGGCCTGATTCTGATTCTTGCTCTATTCATCAGGATTCTGACAATCAGTTTTGTAATGTGACTCATTAAGCTGATAGTTCTGTGTAGTTCACACTCGTTTGCACCTGGTTTCTTCGGTAGTGCTATAAATATCGACTTGCATAGGTCGTCTGGTATTATTCCACTGCTATAAATTTGGTTTATTATGTTGGCAATTTTTTCTATGCCATATTCTTCCAAGGCTATCAGTAGCTCTATCACTATGCCGTCTGGCCCAGCTGCTTTGTTTCTGTTCAGTTTGGCTATTGCAGATTTCACTTCGGATTTTAGTATTTCCGGTCCATCCACCACCTTTTGTATTCTCGGTTGTTCTTTCCTGTCGTAAAAAGATCCTTTATATACTCTTCCCATCGCTGGAGTATTTCCTCTTTCTCTAATATGATTGTTCCTTCCTTGGATTTTATGCATCCTGTTGAGGAGCAGGTTTTTTGTCCTGTCAGTTCTCTTATCTCTTTATGCATCTATGCTTTATTGGTCCTGCTCAGTCTCTCTGCTTCTGCGCATTTGTTGTTGAGCCATTCCTCTTTAGCTTGTCTGCATTTGTTCCTTATCTCCCTGTGAAGTTTTTTGTACTCTGCTCCGTGTCTTGGCGTTATTTTTTGTCTCTTTTGCATCATGTGGAGAATCTCTTATTGACACAATGTAACCGATGTCTATATCAGTCTGCAATACAAATACTTTCACGGTTTGTGCTTCGATGTACTTAGCTCACTGGTACCCCCTATATATGAGTTTACGCGAGCCACAAGATTAGCAACAAGGTCTCACCATTTTACTGTGAAACCGATAATTTGTAAACGCAAATTCTACTCCAGCAGCTTCTTTTCTCGCACTTCCCGCCTGTGGAACTCCCTTCCGTATACTTGCTTTCCAGACGGCTACATTCTTCACGAATTTAAATGTAAAGACAATGGTCACGTCTTGTCTCACTAACTTACATCCTATCTCTCATGATCTTTTCTTCGTCCACCCAATTCATCAATATTCTCTTCCTTCTCATACCCTCTTCCTGACACCCTCTGTAGACTGTCACTCTTTCTCATAACATTCCTCCTATGTAACCCCCTGCACAACAGTGGCAGTAAAATGCAACACGATTATAAAAAAAAAATATATATATTCACTTCCGGCCAAAAGTTAAAATGTTTATCTCTTGATCATTTCCGTTGTCTCTCACCTTTTTTCCTTTGCTACATT
>JBBBDQ010029769.1:15232500-15307500 GCA_037127315.1 Ascarosepion bandense | reverse complement strand
TGTTAGAAAAATAAATCAGATGTAACCATAACAACACACCACGACCTACCTTAAGTCTTCCTGCAGATTTAGTAGGTTGTGTGACCATAGTAGAAATCAAAATATGATGTTGATTCAGTCAGTTAAGTGCCATACGTGTTGCAGACTTAGGCGATCATATTTCGAAAGAGACATGACTGACTGGGCAGAAGATTATCCTGCAGGAGGTTGCCATTACTTTCCGTGGTAGACTGGTTGCCAGCCAAGGCTATAAACACAATTTGTCCTGCCATTTAACTCATAGCTGGAGGAAGAAGGAATAGAATATATTATATTACTATATTATGTATAATTAGTGGGGGATAAGTTTATTACTTCATAGCAATAGAAAACCGATCCCCCACTTTGTGCCCAGTAGAAGTTTTAATTATCTTTCCAACTATTATTTTCAGTCAGTCAGTGATACACGCTTTGGGCGATCATGTCTCGAAAGAGACATGACTGACTAGGCAGAAGATTATCCCGAGTAGGTTGCCATTACTTTCCGCGGTAGACTGGTTGCCAGTCAAGGCTAAAAAGCCCAATCTGTCCAGTTATTTAACCCATAACTAAGGGAGAAGAGGCAGATTAATATCTTTACCAAGAGTTTTTGCGCATAAGTGAATGCAAGGAATTCAACTGGAATTCGAACTCGGCTCCCCGAGTTCTCGTTCGTAGCCGATATCCACGCACACGATTATGATTAAAATAATAATAATAATAATAATAATAATAATAATAATAGTAATTTCCAAAATTGAAATGAAAAAAATCGCCTACTAATTGATATGTCTTTTTCCATATAGACTGTAACATAGCAAGCAATGTATTTGAAAAAAACTATCGAAGTACAAAGACCTGGACATCGAAATAGAAAAAATGTAGAAATTGAAAACGAGAATAGTACCAGTGAAGGTAGGTGCGCTTGGAAAGTAAAAAAAAAAGAAACACAACAACACATTAAAAAAATTCCTGAAAATCCGAACTTAAGAGAAGCACAAAAAAATGTTTTGCTAAATGCAGCCTACAAACTAAGAGTAATTTTGTTTATGTAACACCCGTGGTATTATGGGAAAAAGACAAAGAAATCATGAAATGTCGTCATAACACACCACTCCCTACCTTAGGTCTTCCCACGAACTTGTTAGTTTGTGAGACCATAGCAGAAATCAAAATATAATAATAATTCAAAATTTTAAAAACGTTTCATGATTTGTACTAAGCTTTTCCATTTGTTTAGTAAATACATTTTTATTAATATCTAAAAGGTTGAAATTAATACAGAATATTAAAAGATTTTTAAACTTTATGAATTATATTAATTATTTTATTTACAAAATGAAAATAATTTTTCTAAATATTTATTATTCATCGAAAAATATAAGTTTTTTATTAAATGCAATAGTGTCCTTAATATATTTAATTTATAAAAGCAATTAAAAGCTTTTGTAATTAAATAATGTGAAAGTTTTTTTTTCGTTATTTTATTTTATGATTCAGAGCAGATGTTTCATAAATATTTTTGTTTTATAAAAAAAAACTGTTTTGTATTCTCTAAAGTGTTCTGCTTTTAACTGGTCTCATTATAAGAGAGAGAAAATTCATTTCTCGAAATTTCATAAAATTAAGTAAATCAGGCGTAGCAGATGTAAAATAAAACAGTTTTAACAGGATTTCCTAAAAAAAAAAATCTCAAATAATTTCATTAATTTTTTAATAAATCCCGTAAGTTTTTAAGCCGACAATTATTTGATTTTTATAAAAAAATTATAAATTAGTGATTTTTTTTTACTACAATGAGTCACTAGAATTTATTATACTAATTTTTAGTCTACAAATTGACGCAAGAAAAAACAAGATTTTTAACTAAAATTTTGAACGTGCTGGAAAAATTAAAAGTATTAATTAAATAATAAAAAATCCTTTAATAATAACTTAAATTTTAGGAGGTAAAATTGTTTTAATTAAGTTCGAGGTATCTTTATCATGCTGTGCTGTTTTTTCAGCGGTACTTATAAAATAAGAATAAAGAATTAAGAACGTCTAGACTAGATTTTCTTCCATCTTTCTCTTCCTCCATATTGTCATAAAGACTTTGAATGCATCGTAACTTTCACGCTGTTCTGTTCCTAAGTCCCAAGTAGGCATCTACACAGATGACACTACAATATACTCCCGCTCCAGTAAGAAACCTGTCGTGGCGGACAGACATAATCTCGCTGCTGACCTTGAGCGGGATCTACACTCTGTGGTGAACTGGGGCAAGAAGTGGCTTGTCAACTTCAATTCCTCTAAGACCAAGCTGTTGTCTGTCAACCATTACAGGCAACCTCTTCTGCCTCCCATAAGCATGGACCAGATGATTCTCCCGGAGAGTAATACACTACGCCTCCTCGGACTTACCCTGTCCTCAGACCTCAAATGGAAGCACTATATATTGAATCCATAGCAAAATCTACTGCTAAGAAGATTGGGTCACTATGTCGATCCAGGATGTTTTTTCCACCTGAATCCATCCTGCATATATACAAGTCAACCATCCGTCCGTGCATGGAGTACTGCTGCCATTTATGGTCAGGTGCCCCTGCCGTTCTCCTCAGTGTTCTTGACAGGCTCCAAAGGAGAGTCTGTAATGTGATAGGTACTGATCTGGCGACTCGACTGCAGCCACTTCCCCATCGTTGAAATGTGGCGTCCCTCTGTCTCTTCTATAAATACTTTCATGGCTTCTGCTCGGATGAGCTTAAGTCACTGATGCCTCCTCAACAGGTGTTTACCCGTGCAACCAGACTGGCAACTGGGTCCCACCCATTCACAGTCAGGTTAGCCAAATGCAGACGACAATTCTACTCCTGCAGCTTCCTCTCTCGCACTTCCCGCCTGTGGAACTCACTCCCGTATTCTTGCTTTCCTGACGGCTACGACCCCCAGAAATTTAAAAGCAAAGTTAATACTCACCTACTAACCACTGGACACTAGCTCTCTCCCCTCCCCTGTATAATCTTCACTTTCTCTCCGCCCATGTATCCGTCATTGCACCTGCTTTCTCAGCTTTATATTGTTCCTTTCTAACTGGCTTGTACCCCTCACTCTTTTCTAATTAATCTTTCTACATTTATGTAACCCCCTGCACATCAGTGGCGTTTCTGCCTTGCTCGGGGTGAAATGATTAAAAAAAATATATATATTCCTACAAATCAACCATCCGTCCGTGCATGGAATACTGCTGTCATATATGGTCAGGCGCCGCTGCTGTTCATTTCAGTGTTCTCGACACTCTCCAAAGGAGAATCAGTAATGTGATAGATACCGACTTGGCGGTTCGACTTCAGCCACATTCTCACCGACAGGATGTGGTTTCTCTCTGTCTGTTCTACAAATATTTTCATGGATTTTGCTCCGACGAACTTAAATCTCTGTTGCCCCCTGTCATATGAGTTTGCTCGTGCAACCAGACTGGCAACTTGGTCCCAACCATTCAACCAAATGCAGCAGACAGTTTTACTCCTGCACTTTCTTTTCTCGCACTTCCCGCTTGTGGAACTCTCTTCCATATTCTTGCTTTCCTGGCGGCTACAACCTCCAGAAATTTAAATGCAATGTCAATACCCATCTCTTAACCAATTAACTCTAGTTCTTTCTACACCACCCTGTATATCCTTTCCTTTCTCTCCATCTTTGCAACTGTCATCGCACTTCCCGCCCGTGGAACCCTCTTCCATATTCTTGTTTTTCTGATGGTTACAACCTCTAGTAATTTAAATGCAATGTCAATACCCATCTCTTAACCACTTTACCCCAGTTCTTTCTACACCAACCTGCATATCCTTTCCTTTCTCTCCACCTTTGCAACTGTCATCGCACTTTCCGCCTGTGGAACCCTCTTCCATATTTTGCTTTCCTGATGGTTACAACCTCTAAGAATTTAAATACAATGTCATTACCACTTGACCACAGTACTTTATACATTATCCCGTATATTTTTCTTTTCTCTCTACCTTTGCAACTTTGTATTCCCATCCTTCTCTTGGTCTTTTATCTGACACCCCCCTTCTAACTGGTTCGTCTTTCTCTTTACTCTCTTCCTTTCTAATCTTTTTCTCTTATGTAGACCCCTGCGCATCAGTGGCGTTACCGCCTTCTTCAGGGTGAAACAATAAAAAAAAATTCCTATGTTCCCATGTTACTATGTTCCAACGCAATTATCCCTTCGTTTTCTCTTGATATCCAACCAGCAAGACGACCTGTCTATGTCCATCTTTTATAGCCAGCATTTCCTCTTTTCGAAATATGCATATATGGATATTTGTTTTTAATTTTTTTTCACGAATTGTTTTTTTTAATCTTTTCTTGCTCTCTTTTATTCTCGTTCATTTTTTTCGCTTTTCCTTTCTGCTTCATATTATCCTAAAGATTTTCCGGTCGTAAAGTTTGATTCCAGCACATAAGAGCAATGGTTTTGGCAGATACTACACTCTGATACAAGATAAAAAAGAATTGAATAATAGTATACACAACAATAAAGATTCTAATATTGCGTAAGTCTTTTCTTTTGTTTTTTAGGAGTGCCATGCCAGATACTGTTTACAAATAACAGTTTGGCGGTAGGCAGCTTTTTCTAGGTCTGTGTGTCACTGGGATACCACCCACTCGATGTGACAATTGTCGTTATTCTGAACAACATTTACAATGCACATATGACGTAGAATTTTAAATATCAATAAACAATAAAATATGTAATCTTTGTTCTCCTGTTCGACATTAATTGCCATTTTCTTCGCCATAACTCGTGGAAACAGTGCATGAATTTATTTTTATTTGAATTCTCTTTGTTTAATTCTTTTGCAGGTATGAATCGGGAAAGGCGGGGGCGCAATTAGATATGTGAATTAAAGCATGTGCATGTGGATTCAGTGGGCACTTTGTCCTTCAAAATGGCAATATGGCTTTAAAAAAAAAAGAAACACAATTAATCTGCAATCCTTTCATTCCTTCTTTCAAAATTAATAACGATTTTCCGTTTGTACCCCACCCCCACCAAAAAATGTTCATTTAGCTCGTTTGACATAAAACGTCATAAATTCTTCTCACAATTCACTAAAACTCCGTGACATTTTGCTTAGTAATAAAATATTCAAAAACACTTAAAATAATCCTTTGCACCCAAAAAAGTCGGTCTTCAAAATCAAAACTCCATAGGATATACAAAGAACATTTGACTAATAAATCAATTAATTGGAACTATTTCGAACCTTTGTTCTCATCTTGGTTAATATAGGTGTTATAATAGATAAAACGTTTCGATTAAGTACTCTCTGGTCATCGTCAAGTGTCCATAGATTGGCTGATGTGGATTATGTCGTTGATTATTGCGAAATATCCTGTGAAATCAATTATTGTTCTACCAAGTCCAAGGATCGAACACATGTATAACCAACTACTACATCCACTACGACACCGTCCCGAAGAGACGTTAGTGGTGTATTTTTGGATCGTTTTATATTCAGTGTCAGATTTTAACAACTAGATTATGTTAGTGTGTTCGTGTCACTTGTCATAATTTGTATAATCAACATGATAATCCATATCAGCCAATCTAAGGACACCTGATGATGACCAGAGGGTACTTAGTCAAAAAGTTGTGTCTATCATAACACTTATATCAACCAAGATTGCAGTCTGTCTCCCACCGGCGCGACGTGGCTTCCCTGTGTCTCTTCTATAAATACTTTCACGGCTTCTGCTCCGATGAACTTAGATCACTGGTGGCCCCTAAATACGAATTTGCACGAGATACTAGATTAGCAACTAGATCCCACCCTTTTACAGTGAAACCGATAAAATGCAACTGCAACTTCTACTCTAACAGTTTCTTTCCTCGCACTTCCCGACTGTGGAATTCCCTTCCACACGATTGCTTCCCCGACGGCTACAATCTCCAGGAGTTTAAATGTAAGGTCAATAGACACCTCCTAACACACTAACCTGCTCCCATTCCTCCTGACATTCCCATATGTCTAACATTCATTCTTGTTGACATTCCCTATGTCTAACCACTCCTTCTCTTTATCTTCCCTTATGTAGCCCCATGCGCAGTAGTGGCAGTGGAATGCCTTGCTTGGGGTGAGATGATTTAAAAAAAAAAAGATAAGAACAAAAGTTCGAAATAATTCCAAGATTATTGAAAAGGACTCATTTTAGAAATAAATACAAACTACGTAAATTTGTATGTATGTATGTATGTATGTATGTATGTATGTATGTATAATTCCAGGTGAGGAGAACCAACAGTTTTAGAATATCCGAGCTCTCTGGCATTTACTTTTTTAAAAAGTGCACAATACAACATATATCATAGAGCATAATATAATTATAATTAAATTTGTTTATTATTTGAATTTAATTTTATTTACACTGTGACACGGATATTTTCATACTTCGAGATTCTACTTCGTCATCAGTCATTGTTGACTCATTGTTGTGAAAAGCCATTTACATTTGAATGCAGAAAACAATACACTTATTATTTAAAGAGTTAATAGGGCCGGGAAAAGACAGAAACATTTATATGTGTATTTAACTTTACTAATTGGAATAAAGTTCAAGTTTTAAATTTAAAAATATAGGTTGTATGTTTGAGAAATATATGGCTTCTTCTTTTGGTCTTAACGGGAAAATGTCAGTCTATTGAGGTACCTTCTAGACTGCTTTTTTCTGGTGTAATGTATCCATTTTTGTTGCAAGATTATTGTCTTAGCTTTCTCTGTATCCCAGCAGTTTTTCAAAAACACAAAAGAAAGAAAGACAAAATGATATATATATATATATATATATAAAGAGAGAGAGAAAGAGAGAGAGACAACGTTTCGACTAAGTACCCTCTGGTCATCATCAGGTGTCCATATGGCTGATATGGATTATCACGTTTATTGTTGCGACTTATCCTGTGAAATCAATTACTGTTCTTTCATGTTGAAATTTGGTTCGCTACTACCAAGTACAATATTATAACACTTATATCAACCAAGATAAAAACAAAAGTTCGAAATAATTCCAAGATTATTGCAAATAACTCATCTCAGAAATAAATGCGAATTTGACAAATTATTTTATTTTCATTCGTTTTTTATTGTGCCCTATGATAAAATAAGCAAATGACAATATGACACGTTGTTAAAGACAAGCAAATCTACTAGACCTCATAGACAATACAAAAAAGGAACGCAAAAAGAAAGGACTAACAAAAAACTAAAAATAGAGAATGTTGAGCTGCAATAGAAAAGACTCAAGATGAAACCACGAATTGAAGATGACAACATGAAGACGGTGCAGATACTTAAATACCTGGAAAGTATGGCAACTTTTACGAGGATGCATCTTTATATATATATATATATATATATATATATATATATATATATATAAAATAATATTCATAAAGTCTACAAAGGTTAAAATTTATAGTAAGTGATGCTATAGCGGGTATCTCATTACTTTTCTAGTTGTAGTAGGATTCCGTAGCTGGTTAACGGAATTTGGCCTTGTGGGAAGATAGCCCACTATAATTTGGCCTTGTGGGAAGATAGCCCACTATAATTCATAAAATGATTATAAATTCAAGAAAGGCAATTTTGAGTGTAAAATAACATTTATACATGTATACATAGCAATTATGTTTTGCAATTAAAACAATGCTTGAAATAAAAGTTCAACGGAGCTAAAAGAGTTCATGGCAAAATAATAAACTGAAAGAGATAAGAGAATGTTCATGGAAGATAATGGTGAGCTAAAAGAAAGGAATGTTCATTTTGAAGTTGCCGATTCTCAGGGTCAGTGAGTCAGTAAGTTGGTTTGTGTGGAATGTCTTTGAAAAGGTCGGTTAGTACTTTTGAGACAGTGAGGTGGAAGAGGTCAGAATAGTACTTATGAGACAAGGAAGGAAGAAAGAGGCAATCATAGTAGCCGCTCGACGGAGGTCAAGGGAGAAACTAATTACACTCTTTTCCTCATATCCTGACTGTCTGACTGGGTGCCTTTTGTCACGGCTTTTTATATTTTCCTCCTGGATCAAAACGCTGGTCGTTTCGAATTTCGTCCTTGTATTTGGTTCCGGGCTTCTCATTGGTTGGTAAATAAAAATGGTAATTTGATATTTGATCAATTTTTATTTTTTAACCGGAACATCTGCGCGGATCAACTTGTGCACGACGACTTTTTAGTCATTAGCTTTCTGGTCGGCATTGAGCCAACATCCTGTTTGCTCTTGTTTGGTGGTATCACCACATAACTTTCGCCCCAGAAAATGGAGTGATATTTTGGTATCTGTTGTCACTTTTTTTTTTCAATTAGTTTTTTTTTGTTCTGTTTTGTTTTGTTAGAAATAAAAATATGTGTTTTCTTTCTTCCATTTAACTGTTCTACCGGACTTAGTTTTCATTTTTGGTTTGTTTTCGTTAGTTTCCTCGGTACAAGATGGCGAGTTATCGAAATCCCGTCTTGATTCGATGGAATTTTTTGGTTTTATATTTTCAGTAATGTACGCCGGTTTTAGTCTATTGAGACTTTACTATGAACGTCGTCTGATATTTTTTATAGTAAAATATTTTTCGTGACGACTTATTACTTGATATGGACCTGTGTATTGAGCTTCCAACGGTTTTCTTACTCTATCAGTTCTTAACCAAATGCTTTTACATGTCTGTAAATCTTTTGGGATGTAAGAAGTGGGTGTTGAATGTAGGTGTCCGCTGGATAATTTGTCAATATCAAATTTTTGCATTTCGTCAGTTAAAGTTTTAACGTGCGGGTTTGTTATCTCGCTGTTTTCGTTCTTGTTAGGGTCGATCAGTAATCGGGGAATTTGTGGGTGAATCCCCGTTACTGCGGTAAATGGAGAATAGTTTGATTCATTGGGGGTTATTCTCATTCCTAGCAGAACTATAGGGAGAGCTGATAACCATGATTCTTTCCTGGCTATTATAGCAGTTTTTAAGGGTCTGTGAGCACTCTCTACTAGTCCGTTCGTTTGTGAATGGTAGGCTGTTGTTCTTAATCGGTGAAAGCCTATTATCTTTGATATTTCTGTGAATAATTCACATTCAAATTGGCTTCCTCTGTCCGTAACGACATGAAGAGGAACACCGAATCGGGAGATCCACAGATTGACAAAGGCCATTGATACAGATTTCGCCGTAATTTCCGTTATTGGGAATGCTTCTATCCACCTCGTGTTTCTGTCGATGCATGTCAATAAATATCGGTAAGGTGAAAAGTGAGGGTCCGTTTGGTTTTATACTGGTGGTAAGGGACCGATAATGTCAACATGTACGGTTTCAAAACGGCTAGAAGGTAATTCGAATGGACTTACTTCGCTCTTCGTGTGTCTTGTGACTTTTGCTTGTTGGCAGTGCTGGCATTCTGTGCACCAAACTTTTATTGATTTGTCCATATTCGGCCAATAATATTAGGATTTTATCATTTTTCTGGAAGCTGCTATTCCCGGGTGTGACAGGTTATGCAAATCGAATACCGATTTTCTGAACTTTTCTGTCACAAAAGGCCGTGGGAAAGGTAATGACGTGTCGCATAATATAGTGTCCTTTTTATTTATTGTATATGTTTTCAGTTGGTCATTGGATGTTTGGATTTCATTGTCAGTAGTTTGATGTTTCATTATTTCCTGTAAGTCACACACATCAATAGTTATAGCATTTACAGGTCTTGATAAACAGTCAGCTACTATGTTTTGTGATCCTCTTATGTGTGAAATATCATTCACATATTCACTGATAAAACAGAGGTGACGCTGTTGTCTGTCAGATTTTAGAGAAGATTGGCTTTTAAAAGCACTGTAAAGTGGCTTGTGGTCCGTCAGCAACATTACATTTCTGCCTTCTATTAAATGTTTAAAGTGGAGAACTGCTAGATAGGCAGCTAGTTGTTCTCTGTCGAAAGTGGAATATTTCTGTTGGGTCTGGGATAATTTCTTCGAAAAGAAGCTTATGGGGATGGGTTGGTTGTCAATCATTTGGCGAAGTGGGGTGGAAGATGTCAGAATAGTACTTATGATACAAAGAAGGAAGGAAGAGGCAAGCATAGTAGCCGCTCGACGTAGGTCAAGGGAGAAACTAATTACACTCTTTTCCTCATGTCCTGACTGTCTCTCTGGGTGCCACTTGTCACGGCTTTTTATATATTCTTTCTGGATCCAAACGCTGGTCGTTTCGAATTTCATCCTTGTATTTGGTTCCGGGCTTCTCATTAGTTGGTTAATAAAAATGGTAATTTGATATTTGATTAATTTTTATTTTTTAACCGTAACATCTGCGCGGATCCACTTGCACACGACGACTATTTATTCATTAGCTTTCTGGTCGGCATAGAGCTCACATCCGGTTCGCTCTTGTTCGGTGGTATCACCACAATGCTATTGAGTCCTACTTGTTATTAAAAAAGAGTTTTAATTCATGAAGTAGTTTTAAAAATAGGGAAATTAAAAATAGAACGTTTGGAAGATTCTAGAATATTCCAGTAAAATCTAGATGAATCTAGATGATTCGAGAAATATGCAAATTAGGTGTTAGCCCCTATAAAAATAGGTTTTGGGAAGAGAGTAGTCAGTTGTTAAAAGGATTTGCTGACATTATCAACCCTGGTCTGAATCAGAATTTGTATATCCAGCCGAAAGACCTGAAAGAGAACCACATGGGACTAAAGAAGTAACTAGAATTTTTTGACTCTTTCATTTACTATACTAAAACATTATACTTTAAATACGCATTAGAGGATTTCCAAAGTATATCACTTAAACTACTTTGCTAGCTTAACTGGGTAAAGATACTTGACTCCTTACGAACCCCTTCTATACTCGTAACACTTCGCCTGCTCATAGTAAACTCCATGTTTTCGTTTTGAATGCAAAAAATGTATATTTGTAAATATTTTATTTTGTTTTTTTGTTTTTTGTTTTTTGTTAATTAAATATTTATCTGTGATTTAGCTCTGTGTTTTGGTCAATCATTTTTCTTCTTTTGTTGCAACTTATAATACATAACACATCGAAATACGAATTCGTATTCGATTGGCGAAAGAGGACATTCAGAATTTAAACAAAGTACTAAGAAATTGGAACATTTCCTTAGAAACAAAGAAAAGCTATAGAAAACAAATGAGCAAATTTTAGAAAGTGGCAAATATGGCTGTCAGCAACAGAAAAAAAAAACAATTGTGAACCACGATATGGTTGGTTGGTTGTTTTGTTTTTATGGCATATTAACCTCGGAGGGTCATTTATTCCCAACTAAATTTTATTTATTTATTGCTGGTAATACCTTTTTCTTTCAACAATTTATTGTTGTTTTTATATAAATTTTGTCTAGTAATACTTTTTTTTTCGAGTACCAAGATCCATTGGGATTTGTTTTAAAGGGCAGGGTCCCCAAGTCCTACCCTCGTTATTTAACCCATAACTGGAGGGAAGGAACGAATTAATACCTTTCCCAAGGGCACCAGTGCTTAAGTGAATGCAGGGTATTCAACTGAAATTCGAACACGGCTCACCGATTTCTCTCTCCGAGCCGATATCCACTGCGCCACAACGCAAATCCGTCAGTGAAAGCTTACGGTCACCCATCTAAGTACTGACCAGGCTTAACGCTGCTTAACTTCGGTGATCGAGCGAGAACCGGTGTATTCAACGTGATATGGCCATAAATACGCACATCCGTCACTAAACGCTTACAGCACCTGGTATTCCCAATCGGTCACCCATCTAAGTACTGACCAGGCTTAACGCTGCTTAACTTCGGTGATCGAGCGAGAACCGGTGTATTCAACGTGATATGGCCATAAATACGCACATCCGTCACTAAACGCTTACAGCACCTGGTATTCCGAAGCGGTCATCCATGTAAGTACTGACCAGGCTCAATGTTGCTTAACTTCCGTGATCGAGCCAGAGCCGTGTATTCAACGTGATATGGCCGTAAGCCCCTCGATATGAAGAAGGTGCAGAAGTTTAAATATCTAGAAAATGTGGCACCGAAATACGAACTAGTATTGGATTAGCGAAACTTGACCAACTTCTTCAAGTGACTGATTTGCGTAGACATTGCGCACATCACCCGAGCACGCTCCATAAGGAACTGAATATTTTCTTTCAATGGGGAGGTTATTTCCCGCATTAAGGTCACGGCATATGGCCGCTTAAGGAAATTTGAGTTATAAAAAGACAACATAATGTTAACAATATTGTCGCCGTGTTTGTGTTTGATATTATAAAGTGTTGAATATGAACACGGCAACAATGTGCTTACCGTGTTTTGAACATAAAACGTACACATGTATACATACATTCACACTATGCATATCCAGTTACATGTAATATAAAATTCACCCACGATAATGGCTAAAAGTAGAGCTGAAAGCGCTCGGAAAAACGAAACATTGGTACAGTTATGTATAATTTGATCTGACAAAAAATAAGATAACATGAAAAATTATATAAATAAAATTAACCATATTATATTGTCTGTCATTTTTAATAAAACCTGCATATGTACATATATGTGTGGGGGTGTAAAATTTGCATATATGTGTGTGTTTGTGTTGGTGTGTGTGCGTGTGTAAAATCTGCATATATATAAATGTGTGTGTGTTGGTGTGTGTGTGTAAAATTTGCATATCTATGTTTGTGTGTGTGTGTGTATGTAAATCTGCATATATACATATATGTGCGCGTGTGTGTGTAAAATAAAAAATTTGCATATATGTGTGTGTTTGTGTTTGTGTGTGTGCGTGTGTAAAATCTGCATATATATAAATGTGTGTGTGTTGGTGTGTGTGTGTAAAATTTGCATATCTATGTTTGTGTGTGTGTGTATGTAAATCTGCATATATACATATATGTGCGCGTGTGTGTGTAAAATAAAAAATTTGCATATATGTGTGTGTTTGTGTTTGTGTGTGTGCGTGTGTAAAATCTGCATATATATAAATGTGTGTGTGTTGGTGTGTGTGTGTAAAATTTGCATATCTATGTTTGTGTGTGTGTGTATGTAAATCTGCATATATACATATATGTGCGCGTGTGTGTGTAAAATAAAAAATTTGCATATATGTGTGTGTTTGTGTTTGTGTGTGTGCGTGTGTAAAATCTGCATATATATAAATGCGTGTGTTTGGGTGGGTGTAAAATTTTGCATATATATGTTTGTGTGTTTGTGTGTGTGTGTGTGAAATTTGCATATATATGTGTGTGTAAAATCTGCATATATATATATATATATATATATACATGTGTGTGTGTGTGTGTGTGTGTGTGTGTGTTTTCTATTAGCTGAAATTTAAATATGTAATTGGTGTCGAGACGAACACAGCTCTTCACAATATGACTTAGACTCGTCCAAATAGGATATATTCTGACGTCTAGTTTGACATTGATGGATTCTCTGCCTTCAGGAACCAAGACAAGGCTATGTCAAAGGATAAAGTCTTGTCTGAGGAAAAGTAGACAGGAGACCGACATCGCGCACGCGGGTCTACGGGGGAATTTTTCCTCCAGTCTACACGCTCGGAATACCTCACGTAAAAATCATCTTTGTACCATATCCCGTTTTGTAGAAAGGGTCAGATAAATACCAAGCTGGCCGCTCTCGGTATTTTGACCGTGTCGAAGTCTCTGCTTTCGGGCGAAGGCGAAGGGCAGAGTGTCATCTAGGGAATAGCAGACAGCAGCCCGATCTCGCGTGTACGAGTTCTATGAGAAATTTTGCCCCATCGTACGCGCATGGATTGCTCAAACGTAAATATTGGTCTTGTGCCACATCTGGCCTTTGTAAAGAAGCTCGGTCAAATAGCGAGCTAGCCGGGAGTGAGCATTATATCTTTACTAAAGAATTAGGTAAGACTACTTCGATCCAAGCGACATTATATTTCATGATTTTGCTATATTTATTAAAAAGTGGCGAAGAGGATTCGAATTCACATGAAAAAGAAAATGATCTCGATTAGCATAAATAGTTGTTAAAGAAAATTAAATATTCACGAAAAAGAATTTTGTTTAGCTCGTGTATTTTCATAGGGCGAAAGTCGATAACTTCCAGTTTTATGACATACTGCCATTGGGGAAAAAAATCTTCCTAGTTAATGACTACTTTTTCGAATATAACGCACTATGGAAGAATCGCAGAAATTTATTCAGCAAATATTACGACAAATGCAGCGTGAGCGCGTTGATTATCGAGAAAAAGTTGAAGACAGTCCTGTTCAAGCCGCATGCACCCTAGTTGGGTTGTGCCGGCTTCCTCCCACAACAGAGAAAGTTTCATTGGGATTTGTTTAAGAGCAGGGTCCCAAGTCTTACCCTGTTATTTAACCCATAACTGAAGAGAAGGGACTGATTAATACCTTTCCCCAGTGTACTAGCGCGTAAGTGAATGCAAAGCATTCAACTCGGATTCGAAATCTGCTCACTGATTTCTTATTCCGAGCCGACATCCACTGCGCCACAACGCACATCCGTTAATAAACGCTTACAGGACCTGGTATTCCCAAGCGGTCACCCATCTAAGTACAGATCAGTCTTAATATTGCTTAACTTCGGTGATCGAACGAGAACCGGTGTATATTTCTTTTTAATCGTATCACCCCGAGCAAGGCGGTAACGCCACTGATGTGCAGGGGGCTACGTTAGAGTGAAACGATTGGAAAAGAAAAAGAAAAAGAAAAAGCCGGAAACCAAATCCTAAACAGGGAACAAGGGATGAGCCTCTTAACCTGTTCAATAGATATGGGTACAGTTCTGGAAAAGCAAATAATTGGCAATGCGTCAAATTTATTTTTGCCGGACTCAGTCGCTATCTGAATTAATGAATTTAATTATGTCTCAGAAGATAACATTACTATCGTACTTCAAAAAGGTACGAGGCCACTTTCGTCAAGGATATTCGGATGAAAAGAAGATACGTTTTCTGTTACAAAAATTGTACTCTACTGAACCATGAAAATTATTGGAATTTATTTTTGCCGAATACTCCTGAAAAACTGTCGTATGACGAAACAGTGTCGATATTATCAAAAGTTTTTGGTGAAAAGACCTCACTTTTTTATACACATTGGCAATGCATGAACTTTATTAAAGACAAGGATTTAGTCACATATGACGGTAACGTCAACTGTAAATGTAATAAATTTAAACTGGACTAACTATCTCCAGATTTAAATATCTTATCTTCTTTTGAAGTTTAACATCAAGCGGAAACATGCTCTCTAACCCTTGCAAAACTTAAACAGGATTACAAGTTAACGATACAAACTGTTGCAGAATATTCCCAAGAAATTATCAATTTAAGGCGCGATACAGCAAAAATCGAGCAAAATGACGTCAGAAACACAAGTAATTTGATACAAGACAGAAATACTAAATAAAACTATCCTAAATAAAAATACTTCCAACTTAACCCATGTTATAACTATAGTGTTCTTTATTTTAGAAAGAACTGTCCATTTTATATCTAAAGCATTTTTTAATTGTGATAAAACAAGTTACAGACAAAGCTACTGCAAGTCAAAAGCAAAATAAAAAAAATGCATTAATTTGTTGAAAATACTGCTATTAATTAGAAAACTGTGAACTTCAAATATTAGAAAATTCGTAACATGAGAAATGAATAACGCGACGTTGAGATTTTAATTGGACACTGGCACTGATTATGGATGAACAAACATGGAACAAAATTGGCGAGCCTAACTTTAAAAAACGACTAAGTTGCAAGAGGAATACTGAGCAAGAATTTTCTTTTTTTTTTCTTTTTTTTTTTTGAACAATTACGTGTAACATTGCTCTTGCAGGTAAACTTAAAAAAGCAGAGGTTTACGTATTGAAAAATTCCAACTCGAACTGACGAGGCGTCGACTGGTTACAATTATTTGAACTGTAAAATTGGCCGATTAATTCATTTTGTGGAAAAGTTAATTGTTCGCCAGAGAAACGTATTACAGTTAAAGAAACCTTGAGTTAACTAAAAAATGGATTCACGAATATTTTCTCTGAGGAATTGGGAAAATGTACAAAGTCAAAGGTATTTTTCAAATTAAATGAACATGTGATACTACTTTTAAAGACTAAAAGAAAGATATCTTTTACTGTGTTAGAGTCTATTTACAATGAAATTGATGAGTTAGAAAACGGCAGAATTATTGGGAAAATAGATTATTTAGAATGAGTCACGCCAGCAGTTTATATTAGAAAGAAAAATAATAATTTTTGTTGATGTGCAGATTTTTCGATTGCATTAAATACCTGCCTCCATCCATATGTCTATCTCTGATATGTCCCGGAAAGGGATATATATATATATATATATATATATATATATATTATGCAAAGTAGCTAAGCGATTCTGGAAAATGTAAACTGGTAGGACATCTAGCAAGTAGCTGTAAGGAACCGGTACTCGCCGTAGTCGTGTGCAGTATGCAGAGACATACGCTTATGCAATAGGCGTAGTTAGTAGACTTTCCAATAGACGTAGACCTATAGAGGCAGACCTATATCAGCAACACTTCTACTCTTACAGCTTCTTTTCTCACACTTCCCTTCTTTGGAACTCTCTTCCGTATACCCAGTCCCCTGATTGCTACAATCTCCAAGACTTTAAATGCAACGTCAATTGCCAACTCCTTGACTCCCATACTTCTCTTAGCCTTTACCCAACACCCGCTGAATCTTTGCGTTTCTCTTTTTCACTCTTCTCTCACGCAAAACTCTTCACTTCAGAATTCCCATCCTTTTCTTGACCATTCTCTGACACCCCCCTGTAACCGATTTCTTTTTCTTGTTGCTCTCCTCCTATGTAATCCTTCACTTGTTGATCATGTCCACCATAGTTTATGAATATAGAATACAGCGCAGTACGTAATCTGTTCAATGAAACAACGTCAAAGATTAACACTCACGAGTCAGACACTCTACTGAATCTGACTATATCGCCAATACTCGGGAAAATATGGTCGGCTTTATACACGTCCCATGGAATATTTTGAGCCTTCTGATTGGTTAACCCTTCTATTGATGAACTATCAAATGAGTCAGTTCATGGCTGGCTCACTAGTATACAAGGATACCCAAAAACTCCAACATCAGTCTCCTCTTGTGTAGCCCCCTGCGCACCGGTGGCGGTACTGCCTTGCTTGAGGTTAAATGATTAAAAAAATTGCAAATTACGAGCATCTCTGACTAATTTACTTAAGAAGAATAAGCCATGGAATTGGTCGGCGGAATGTCAAACGCTTTTAAAAGAATTAAAGAACTACTAGCTTCAGTATTATCACTGACACATTACGACCCACAGAGGCTGATATCGATGTCAGTGGCTGATAATAGTAGTGTTGGACGCGAGAGAATACAGCATAGGAACGGTAAAATATAAATTCGAAAACGATACGGTGAAAGCAGTTGCCCACGCTTCAATATGTGCGACAAATACGGAAAAAATCATACTACAAACTGATCATCGTCTATTTTTAATTATATTCGGTTCTAAGAAAGGGATTCCCATGCTTACTGCCAACAAACAACAGTGTTAAGCTACAATGTTCTCGAATTGTGATTTCAAGGAGAAATTTCTATCGTCAAAAGAAAAATTGGGACCCGCAGATGACTTGTCCAGATTGATATCAAAATACTGGTTAAGCTACAATGTTATCGAATTATGATTTCAAGAAGAAATTTCTATCGTCAAAAGAAAAATTGGGACCTGCAGATGACTTGTCCAGATTGATATCAAAATACTGGTTAAGCTACAATGTTATCGAATTATGATTTCAAGAAGAAATTTCTATCGTCAAAAGAAAAATTGGGACCAGCAGATGACTTGTCCAGATTGATATCAAAATACTGGTTAAACTGATGTTATCGAATTATGATTTCAAGAAGAAATTTCTATCGTCAAAAGAAAAATTGGGACCTGCAGATGACTTGTCCAGATTGATATCAAAATACTGGTTAAGCTACAATGTTATCGAATTATGATTTCAAGAAGAAATTTCTATCGTCAAAAGAAAAATTGGGACCAGCAGATGACTTGTCCAGATTGATATCAAAATACTGGTTAAGCTACAATGTTATCGAATTATGATTTCAAGAAGAAATTTCTATCGTCAAAAGAAAAATTGGGACCTGCAGATGACTTGTCCAGATTGATATCAAAATACTGGTTAAGCTACAATGTTATCGAATTATGATTTCAAGAAGAAATTTCTAACGTCAAAAGAAAAATTGGGACCAGCAGATGACTTGTCCAGATTGATATCAAAATACTGGTTAAATTGATGTTATCGAATTATGATTTCAAGAAGAAATTTCTATCGTCAAAAGAAAAATTGGGACCTGCAGATGACTTGTCCAGATTGATATCAAAATACTGGTTAAGCTACAATGTTATCGAATTATGATTTCAAGAAGAAATTTCTATCGTCAAAAGAAAAATTGGGACCAGCAGATGACTTGTTCAGATTGATATCAAAATACTGGTTAAACTGATGTTATCGAATTATGATTTCAAGAAGAAATTTCTATCGTCAAAAGAAAAATTGGGACCAGCAGATGACTTGTTCAGATTGATATCAAAATACTGGTTAAACTGATGTTATCGAATTATGATTTCAAGAAGAAATTTCTATCGTCAAAAGAAAAATTGGGAACAGCAGATGACTTGTCCAGATTGATATCAAAATACTGGTTAAGCTACAATGTTATCGAATTATGATTTCAAGAAGAAATTTCTATCGTCAAAAGAAAAATTGGGACCTGCAGATGACTTGTCCAGATTGATATCAAAATACTGGTTAAGTACAATGTTATCGAATTATGATTTCAAGAAGAAAATTCTATCGTCAAAAGAAAAATTGGGACCAGCAGATGACTTGTCCAGATTGATATCAAAATACTGGTTAAGCTACAATGTTATCGAATTATGATTTCAAGAAGAAATTTCTAACGTCAAAAGAAAAATTGGGACCAGCAGACGACTTGTCCAGATTGATATCAAAATACTGGTTAAACTGATGTTATCGAATTATGATTTCAAGAAGAAATTTCTATCGTCAAAAGAAAAATTGGGACCTGCAGATGACTTGTCCAGATTGATATCAAAATACTGGTTAAGCTACAATGTTATCGAATTATGATTTCAAGAAGAAATTTCTATCGTCAAAAGAAAAATTGGGACCAGCAGATGACTTGTTCAGATTGATATCAAAATACTGGTTAAACTGATGTTATCGAATTATGATTTCAAGAAGAAATTTCTATCGTCAAAAGAAAAATTGGGACCTGCAGATGACTTGTCCAGATTGATATCAAAATACTGGTTAAGCTACAATGTTATCGAATTATGATTTCAAGAAGAAAATTCTATCGTCAAAAGAAAAATTGGGACCAGCAGATGACTTGTCCAGATTGATATCAAAATACTGGTTAAGCTACAATGTTATCGAATTATGATTTCAAGAAGAAATTTCTATCGTCAAAAGAAAAATTGGGACCAGCAGATGACTTGTCCAGATTGATATCAAAATACTGGTTAAACTGATGTTATCGAATTATGATTTCAAGAAGAAATTTCTATCGTCAAAAGAAAAATTGGGACCTGCAGATGACTTGTCCAGATTGATATCAAAATACTGGTTAAGCTACAATGTTATCGAATTATGATTTCAAGAAGAAATTTCTATCGTCAAAAGAAAAATTGGGACCTGCAGATGACTTGTCCAGATTGATATCAAAATACTGGTTAAACTGATCTTATCGAATTATGATTTCAAGAAGAAATTTCTATCGTCAAAAGAAAAATTGGGACCAGCAGATGACTTGTCCAGATTGATATCAAAATACTGGTTAAACTGATGTTATCGAATTATGATTTCAAGAAGAAATTTCTATCGTCAATAGAAAAATTGGGACCTGCAGATGACTTGTCCAGATTGATATCAAAATACTGGTTAAGCTACAATGTTATCGAATTATGATTTCAAGAAGAAATTTCTATCGTCAAAAGAAAAATTGGGACCTGCAGATGACTTGTCCAGATTGATATCAAAATACTGGTTAAACTGATCTTATCGAATTATGATTTCAAGAAGAAATTTCTATCGTCAAAAGAAAAATTGGGACCTGCAGATGACTTGTCCAGATTGATATCAAAATACTGGTTAAGCTGCAATTTTATCGAATTATGATTTCAAAAAGAAAATTCTATCGTCAAAAGAAAAATTGGGACCAGCAGATGATTTGTCCAGATTGATATCAAAATACTGGTTAAGCTACAATGTTATCGAATTATGATTTCAAGAAGAAATTTCTATCGTCAAAGGAAAAATTGGGACCTGCAGATGACTTGTCCAGATTGATATCAAAATACTGGTTAAGCTACAATATTATCGAATTATGATTTCAAGAAGAAATTTCTATAGTCAAAAGAAAAATTGGGACCTGCAGATGACTTGTCCAGATTGATATCAAAATACTGGTTAAACTGATCTTATCGAATTATGATTTCAAGAAGAAATTTCTATCGTCAAAAGAAAAATTGGGACCTGCAGATGACTTGTCCAGATTGATATCAAAATACTGGTTAAGCTACAATGTTATCGAATTATGATTTCAAGAAGTAATTTCTATGGTCAAAAGAAAAATTGGGACCAGCAGATGACTTGTCCAGATTGATATCAAAATACTGGTTAAGCTACAATGTTATCGAATTATGATTTCAAGAAGAAATTTCTATCGTCAAAAGAAAAATTGGGACCTGCAGATGACTTGTCCAGATTGATATCAAAATACTGGTTAAGCTACAATGTTATCGAATTATGATTTCAAGAAGAAATTTCTATCGTCAAAAGAAAAATTGGGACCTGCAGATGACTTGTCCAGATTGATATCAAAATACTGGTTAAGCTACAATGTTATCGAATTATGATTTCAAGGAGAAATTTCTATCGTCAAAAGAAAAATTGGGACCAGCAGATGACTTGTTCAGATTGATATCAAAATACTGGTTAAACTGATGTTATCGAATTATGATTTCAAGAAGAAATTTCTATCGTCAAAAGAAAAATTGGGACCTGCAGATGACTTGTCCAGATTGATATCAAAATACTGGTTAAACTGATCTTATCGAATTATGATTTCAAGAAGAAATTTCTATCGTCAAAAGAAAAATTGGGACCTGAGATGACTTGTCCAGATTGATATCAAAATACTGGTTAAGCTACAATTTTATCGAATTATGATTTCAAGAAGAAAATTCTATCGTCAAAAGAAAAATTGGGAACAGCAGATGACTTGTCCAGATTGATATCAAAATACTGGTTAAGCTACAATGTTATCGAATTATGATTTCAAGAAGAAATTTCTATCGTCAAAAGAAAAATTGGGACCTGCAGATGACTTGTCCAGATTGATATCAAAATACTGGTTAAGTACAATGTTATCGAATTATGATTTCAAGAAGAAAATTCTATCGTCAAAAGAAAAATTGGGACCAGCAGATGACTTGTCCAGATTGATATCAAAATACTGGTTAAGCTACAATGTTATCGAATTATGATTTCAAGAAGAAATTTCTAACGTCAAAAGAAAAATTGGGACCAGCAGATGACTTGTCCAGATTGATATCAAAATACTGGTTAAACTGATGTTATCGAATTATGATTTCAAGAAGAAATTTCTATCGTCAAAAGAAAAATTGGGACCTGCAGATGACTTGTCCAGATTGATATCAAAATACTGGTTAAGCTACAATGTTATCGAATTATGATTTCAAGAAGAAATTTCTATCGTCAAAAGAAAAATTGGGACCAGCAGATGACTTGTTCAGATTGATATCAAAATACTGGTTAAACTGATGTTATCGAATTATGATTTCAAGAAGAAATTTCTATCGTCAAAAGAAAAATTGGGACCAGCAGATGACTTGTCCAGATTGATATCAAAATACTGGTTAAGCTACAATGTTATCGAATTATGATTTCAAGAAGAAAATTCTATCGTCAAAAGAAAAATTGGGACCTGCAGATGACTTGTCCAGATTGATATTAAAATACTGGTTAAGCTACAATGTTATCGAATTATGATTTCAAGAAGAAATTTCTATCGTCAAAAGAAAAATTGGGACCAGCAGATGACTTGTCCAGATTGATATCAAAATACTGGTTAAACTGATGTTATCGAATTATGATTTCAAGAAGAAATTCCTATCGTCAAAAGAAAAATTGGGACCTGCAGATGACTTGTCCAGATTGATATCAAAATACTGGTTAAGCTACAATGTTATCGAATTATGATTTCAAGAAGAAATTTCTATCGTCAAAAGAAAAATTGGGACCTGCAGATGACTTGTCCAGATTGATATCAAAATACTGGTTAAACTGATCTTATCGAATTATGATTTCAAGAAGAAATTTCTATCGTCAAAAGAAAAATTGGGACCAGCAGATGACTTGTTCAGATTGATATCAAAATACTGGTTAAACTGATGTTATCGAATTATGATTTCAAGAAGAAATTTCTATCGTCAAAAGAAAAATTGGGACCTGCAGATGACTTGTCCAGATTGATATCAAAGTACTGGTTAAGCTACAATGTTATCGAATTATGATTTCAAGAAGAAAATTCTATCGTCAAAAGAAAAATTGGGACCTGCAGATGACTTGTCCAGATTGATATCAAAATACTGGTTAAGCTACAATGTTATCGAATTATGATTTCAAGAAGAAATTTCTATCGTCAAAAGAAAAATTGGGACCAGCAGATGACTTGTCCAGATTGATATCAAAATACTGGTTAAACTGATGTTATCGAATTATGATTTCAAGAAGAAATTCCTATCGTCAAAAGAAAAATTGGGACCTGCAGATGACTTGTCCAGATTGATATCAAAATACTGGTTAAGCTACAATGTTATCGAATTATGATTTCAAGAAGAAATTTCTATCGTCAAAAGAAAAATTGGGACCTGCAGATGACTTGTCCAGATTGATATCAAAATACTGGTTAAACTGATCTTATCGAATTATGATTTCAAGAAGAAATTTCTATCGTCAAAAGAAAAATTGGGACCAGCAGATGACTTGTCCAGATTGATATCAAAATACTGGTTAAACTGATGTTATCGAATTATGATTTCAAGAAGAAATTTCTATCGTCAAAAGAAAAATTGGGACCTGCAGATGACTTGTCCAGATTGATATCAAAATACTGGTTAAGCTACAATGTTATCGAATTATGATTTCAAGAAGAAATTTCTATCGTCAAAAGAAAAATTGGGACCTGCAGATGACTTGTCCAGATTGATATCAAAATACTGGTTAAGCTGCAATTTTATCGTATTATGATTTCAAGAAGAAAATTCTATCGTCAAAAGAAAAATTGGGACCAGCAGATGACTTGTCCAGATTGATATCAAAATACTGGTTAAGCTACACTGTTATCGAATTATGATTTCAAGAAGAAATTTCTATCGTCAAAGGAAAAATTGGGACCTGCAGATGACTTGTCCAGATTGATATCAAAATACTGGTTAAGCTACAATATTATCGAATTATGATTTCAAGAAGAAATTTCTATAGTCAAAAGAAAAATTGGGACCTGCAGATGACTTGTCCAGATTGATATCAAAATACTGGTTAAACTGATCTTATCGAATTATGATTTCAAGAAGAAATTTCTATCGTCAAAAGAAAAATTGGGACCAGCAGATGACTTGTCCAGATTGATATCAAAATACTGGTTAAGCTACAATGTTATCGAATTATGATTTCAAGAAGAAAATTCTATCGTTAAAAGAAAAATTGGGACCTGCAGATGAATTGTCCAGATTGATATCAAAATACTGGTTAAGCTACAATTTTATCGAATTACGATTTCAAGAAGAAATTTCTATCGTCAAAAGAAAAATTGGGACCCGCAGATGACTTGTCCAGATTGATATCAAAATATAAAGAAGATTTTGAAGATTCTGTGATTACTTCACTTGAATCTGAAAGCGAAATTTGAATCCCTCTGTGTAATATTATTAAAGAATTGCCGGTCACGACAGACGATACCAAAATCCATTCTAAAAAGGATAAATTTACTCAAAAAACTATTAATGACGCTAAGTCGAAATGAAGTAAAACTAAAATTCAACCTGGTAACAATAATACAGCATTTTTTTTATCTGTGATGGAGTACATTTGTACGCGAAAAGAGTAATAATTCTGTTTTCACTACAAAAAATGGTTCTGAAACATTCCAAGTATGGTATCTGGGGATAGTGAAGATTAAGTCCTTGATGTGAAGCTACGTTCAACGCTGAACAAAGATATTGAAGATACAGTTAAAAAATCTAATCGTTATTATTCAGCAGAAAAAATCTCCATCTATAAATGATCAAGCATGGCGAGAACTGATAAACCATGAGCAAGACAACATGTGGATTTTGCTGTATCAGCAAATGGTTCATCCTATTTAAGTGTGGTAAGTTTCACAAAATGGCCCGAGATATTAAAATGTAAACGATCTACAGATTAAATTCTTATACGTATATTTTATAAATTTGGAGTCCCTGACACTATAATGGAATTCAGTTTAGTACGAGTGAGTTTTAAAATTACTGCAAAAAACTGCGCGGTTGAACGTTTAATAACGTCGATTTATCATCCGAGGTTTAATAACGATTAAATTCTTATACGTATATTTTATAAATTTGGAGTCCCTGACACTATAATGGAATTCAGTTTAGTACGAGTGAGTTTTAAAATTCCTGCAAAAACTGCGCGGTTGAACTTTTAATAACGCCGATTTATCATCCGAGGTTAAATGGTGAAGTTGAACATTTTGTTGACACCTTCAAATTGGCATTAAAAATACTTAGAAGCTGAAAAACCGGCACTATAATATTTTTGAGAGTATATCGAATGAAGTCAAATGCAAACGTCACCGCGAAAATATCAGCTGCAGAGCTCACGTTTGCTAGGAACTTTAGATCCATGTTTGACAAATTACTGCCAGAAAATAAAGAGAAAAGACAAATTGAAACCATCAGACTATTTAAGATTGGTGATGTGCGTTGTGGCACAGTGGATATCGGCTCGGAACGAGAAATCGGGGAACTGAGTTCGAATTCCAATTGAATTCCTTGCATGCACTTACGCGCATATACCCTTGGGAAATGTATTAATCCGTCTATTCCCTCCAGTTATGGGTTAAATAATAGGACAGATTGGGTTCTATAGCCTTGGTCGGCAACCAGTCTACCGCAGAAAGCAATGGCAACCTACTGCGGGATAATCTTCTGCCCAGTCAGTTATGTCACTTTCGAGACATGATCCCCCAAGCGTGTACCGAGCATGGCACTTAACTGAACTGGTAAAGTTTACAAGAAATTAGAACGTTTTCATCCATAGTTGTATGAACCTAATAGGTATTTTTTAATATGGTTACACTTAGTCATCAAAAAGAGCAGTCCAAAGTGCCAATACAGGTGGGGGATGTTAAAATCAAGCAAGAACAAAAATTTAAATATCTGGGAAGTGTTCTAACTGAAGACGGAAAGTGTGACATAGAGATCCGAAGGCGAATTGTCATGGCGAAAGATTCGTTCCAGAAGCAGAGTAAAGTATTAAGACACAGGAAACTTTCACTAAAAACAAAGAAGAGTGTACTGGATTGCTATGTGATGTCAGTTCTTCAATATAGCAGTGAATGTTGGACAATATCAACAAAGATGAAGGGAAAGCTTGAAACAGCTGATATGTGGTTCTACAGAAGGATGCTGCGGATATCGTGGACTGAGCATGTGAGCAATGACGAGGTGTTGGAAAGAATGGAAACGAAAAGGAAATTAATATTGAGCATCAGGAAAAGACAACTGAAGTTCCTGGAACATGCAATGAGGAAGGAGGGCTTGGAGAATCTGATACTAACAGGCCAGATAGAGACAGAGGAAAGCAGCGGATAACATAATTGAAGGGTCTGAGCAGATGGATGACAGAACGAGGGCTTGTTACAGGAGAAAGCGTGCTAAGAGCCACCATGGATAGGGAGATGGGGAAGGCCATGACCGCCTACGTCCTGAAAGGACAAGGCATATAGAAGAAGAATATATATGCCAACTGTTTATATGAAATTATAATGTGGGCATGAAATCGGGGATCAATTCAATATTATAATCAATATATAAACTGATCCCTCATTTTGCGGCCATGCTAGTTTCTATACATTTATATTCTAGATTTATGGGCTTGAGCTAGTTGATGACAGAACGGGTTTTTTTTTTTAAATCATATCACCCCAAGTAAGGCGGTAACGCCACTGATGTGCAGGGGGCTACATAAGAGTGAGAAGACTAGAAAAGAGAAAACCGGAAACCGCATCCTAAACAGAAAACAAGGGATGAGCCTCTTCACCTGTTCAATAGATGTGGGTGGAGTGTGAACAGGGCGATCGTTTAGTCTATCTACTTCAATGCAGAGAGAACTTTTATGCTTTATGGTGTAACAGGAAAAGGCGTGCTAAGAGCCTCCAGGGATATGGAGACGTGGAAGGCCATCATCGCTTACGTCCTGAAAGGACACGGCACATAGAAGAAGAAGGATTTAAAGACGGAAAGTAAAATTGGCAGGAAAAATTTTTTTTCGACGCCTTAATAATACGTTAGTCGAAAGTTAACGATTTCATACAGGACATATAGACATTAATTGAGGTCTAAATATACACAGAATAAGCAACCAGTACAATTTCATTCAACATCGGACGTACCTATTTTTGAAGTACCTATTCCTAAAATTAATATTACAATACAACGTCAGGATAAGTAAAATGTAATCCGACTGAAACGTGCAAATGGACCCATGTCGGAAAAAGTATCGACTAAAGAAAGTGCATTTCTAAATAGTGGGGAGGTGTTGTAAAGATAAACACATGTCTTGAGAATATTATTTGGTACTCGGCCAAATAGCAAATATACTGACGCCAAGAATCGTCAGGGAAAAACTATATATCCTTACTACAGAATTCAGAAAGACTAGGTCGCTCCAAGCGACATTATCTTTCTTGATTGCTATCTTCATTCAACAGATTAAAGATAGTAATTCTTCCTTGCATGAATATTTTTGTATCGAAGTATCAGTAAGAGACAGTTACCCACACAGAGGGAGACAAAGAAAGAGAAAAGGCAAAATATTTATTGTGACTAACCCTAGAAACTGACAGGCTTGTCAACAATTTCCGTTATTTAATGCTTAGTCCCAATTAAGTCCAATTCATCTAACGCCGTACTCGCCAACAGCAGAGGGGTGGGGTTTCGAATCTGACCCAGTTGCAGTCAAGGGTTAACGATTACCGGTCAGATAATGGTTATACAGACGGAAGAACGAATCAAACGATTTCGGTACGCATAGACAGCGCTCTGAAAACAACTCCAACAATTCATTTTCTTTTAATGTTTTTCGAAGTCTTTTTGCTTCTCACCGACAACATGATTCTCTTTAGTAATTTCAGTTTGCTTCAAGCTTACACTTGTTCGATTCGGTGCCAGACAGACGGCTATCTGTCGGTATAAATCAAGAAAAGTAGGTCTCTGTGTCAGGAGTTTCGCCTTCGGGTTGAAAAAGCAATTGATGCGTCTTTTCAAAAACGGAAAACTGACTGACTCATAAAAAGCCATCATTTTGCCTCTGAACACCATTTACTCTCACAGCCATGAACACAATCTCCAACATGCCCCAATTTTCCCGGTGTCAGTTAAGCACTACTCAGGTAATATTGTCTGTGCGCTGAGCCTTTAAGGGGAAATCGAATGAGACATAAACCAAGAATTTTTTGTAAAAATAAAAAAATAAAAACTATTGCACACCAAAGGAATTTATAATTTGTTATTTATAATTTTTTTGATTTATTGAAATTCTTGCCAAATTTAGAATGTAATTTAGAAGTTAAAAGAGTAATGATTTTAGAGATTTTTACTTTTTTTAATACTTGAGTACCCAAGCCCAAGCCCAAGCCCAAGCGTTGTGTTGCAGTGGATATCGACTCGGAATGACAAATCGGGGTGCCGAGTTCAAATTCCAGTTGAATTCCTTGTATTCACTTACGCATAAATACCCTTGGGCAAGGTATTGATCCGTCTCTTCCTTCCAGTAATGGGTTAAATAATAGTACAGATTGGGTTCTATAGTCTTGGTTAGCAGAAAGTAATGGCAACCTACTGTGAGATAATCTTCTGCCCAGTCAGTCATGTCTCTTTCGAGACATGATCGCCCAAAGCGTGTATCATGTATGACACTTAACTGACTGACTAACTGAATATAATAGATGGAAACATGATTAAAGCTTCTACTGGACATAAAGAGGGGGATCAGTTTTATATTGTTATGAAGTAATAAACTGCTCCCCCACTAATTCATACTTAATAATATAATACATCTCTTCCGCCTCTAGCTATGAATCAAATAACAGACAGATTGGGTTCTATAGCCTTGGCTGGCAACCAGTCCACCTCAGAAAGTAATGGCAACCGAATGTGGGATAATCTTCTGCCCAGTCAGTCATGTCTCTTTTGAGACATGATCGCCCAAAGCGTGTATCACGTATGGCACTTAACTGACTGACCCAAGCCTAAGAGCCATTCAAGTTAGCGTGTTGGTTGATTGGTTGATTTTTTTATGCTGCATATCAACCTTTTTCAGATTATTTAACGCCGAAATCTAAATATTTTATACACAATTTTATTTTATTTTTTAAAATAATAATGCTTTGGAAAGACACAAATCAATCAACCATCCGTGCATGGAATACTGCTGCCATATATAGTCAGACGCCCCCGTTGTTCATCTCAGTGTTCTCGACAGGCTCCAAAGAAGAAACAGTAATGTGATAGATACCGACTTGGCGGCTCGACTCCAGCCACTTTCTCACCGACAGCATGTGGCTTCCCGTTGTCTGTTCTATAAATATTTTTATGATTTCTGCTCCGACGAACTTAAGTCACTAGTGCCCCTGCCACAGGAGTTTACTCGTGCAACCAGGCTGGCAACTCGGTCCCACCCATTCACAGTTAGATCAACTAAATGCAGCCGATAGTTCTACTCTAACAGCATCTTTTCTTGCACTTACCGCCTGTGGAGCTCCCTTCCATATTCTTGCTTTCCTGACGGTTACAACCTCCAGGAATTTAAATGGAACGCCAATACCAATCTCTTAACCACTTGACTCTAGTTCTTTCTTAATTACCCTGCTATCTTTTCCTTTCTCACGACCTTTGCAACTGTCATCACACCTGTATTCCCAGCCTTCTCTTGCTTCTTTTTCTGACACACACTGTAACTGGATCGTCTTTCTCCTTACTCTTCTCCTATCTAATTTTTTATTCTTATGTAACCCCCCTGCGCATCAGTGGTGTTACCGCCTTTCATTGGATGAAACGATTAAAAAAAAAACAAGTCTTATTAATTAACCCATATCTGCGGGGACAAGAGGTGGATTCATACCTTTCCGCAGGGTATTTGCGCGCAAATGAGTATAACGAACCCAACCAGAATTAGAAATCTGAAACAGCAACACAAAAAGTCATAATCTAATTATTCAATAATCAAATTATTTTAGTCGTAGCTTAATTATTCAGTCATCAAAATATTTTAGTCATAACCTAATTATTCAATAATCAAAATATTTTATTCATAGCCTAATTATTCAGTCATCATAATATTTTAGTCATAACCTAATTATTCAATAATCAAAATATTTTAGTCGTAACCTAATTATTCTGTCATCAAAATATTTTAGTCATAAACTAATTATTCAACAATCGAAGTATTTTAGTAGTAGCCTAATTTTTCAGTCATCAAAATATTTTAGTCATAAACTAATTATTCAACAATCAAAGTATTTAGTCATAGACTCATTATTCAATAATAAAAATAATTTTGTTTTTTTTGTTTTTTTTTTGTCTTCTATTTCCTCTCATTGGAAACCCTTCGCATCAGTTGCAGTACGGCCTTGCTTGTAGAGGACACAATATAAAAAAAAACTTGTGGCATAGCCTTCAAGCTGAGCTCGTTAAATGCATGCTTGATTATCTTAAATATGTAGGCGTTGTTCCCATGAATAACTAAAATAATTCAAATACCTGGGAAGTGTTTTGACAGAGGATGGAAAAAGCGACACGGAGATGCAAAGATGCATTGGAATGCCTAAGGACGCATTTCAGAAGCTAACCAGAGTACTGAAAGACAGGAAAATCTCATTAGAAACAAAGTGATGGATTGCTGTGTGACATCTGTCCTTCTCTATGGAAGTGAATGCTGGACGATCTCATCATAGATGAAGGAGAGGCTTGAGGCTGCAGAAATGTGGTTTTACAGAAGGATGCTGAGGATGCTATGGACAGAGCACGTGTGCAAAGATGAGGTGTTGGGAAGAATGTAATCAAAAAGAAAACCTGATAATAAATATCAGGAAGAGACAAATTAGATTCCTGGGACACGTAATGAGGAGAGAGGGTCTGGAGAACTTGATATTCACAGGTCGGATAAATGAAAGAAAAGACAAGGGGAAAGCAGAGCGAGACGTACTTGTTAGGTCTGAGCAAATGGTTGACGGATCGGGGCTTAGAAGAGATACCAAGAGAAAAATTACTCAGATCGACAAGAGACAGAGCCAAGTGGAAGTCCATGATCGCCTACGTCATGAAGGGGCACGGCACAAGAAGAAGTATCAACAGTCGGGTTTTTCAGTAGAATTGCCTTTTTCAATCGGTTTGTTTGTTCAACATACAGCTTAGCATTGACCTTTTGGTTGTTCTGAGCATCAGTCATTGAGGAAATATGACGAGCAGCAGAACCATGAAAGTTTGTGATCTTCTGGGTTAATTCTCTTGGGAGGTCGGGCGTGGTTCTATAGTGGGGTATCCGTTATAGTGAAGTGTATGTGTGTTGAAACAGATCAGTTTGATTTGGCCTTGTTAGTAGATAGCCCACTAGTTAGATGGGTTCAAAACAAGAAAATCAAAATGTATATAGAAACAACATTATATATATATATATATATATATATATATATATATATATATATCAATTAAGGTTTTTACAAACAAAAGTAATGTCTTTCAGTTGATACAAGGTCGTTAAAAAAGTCCATAGTAGTAACAGCTGAAAGAGTGTATGTATGTGTGAGTGTTTGTTTGTTAGGAGAGTCTTTGAAGTCACCGCTCAGTCTTTCGGGTAGCGGTCAGTTATTAAGTAGATTGGTGAACAGTGAAGAAAAGAAGGTGAGATAGAAAGAGAGACTATAATAATACGATCGCTTGCCGTTTGTCAAGGGACGTGCTAATTAGGCTCGTATTTTCTCTACTGGGACCGTCTTCTTGTCTCGTCCTTTTATTTCCTTTACTGGGGCTCCAAACAAATCATCTGGGAATTCACACGCGGATATAATTCTGGGCTTCCAATTGGGCGATAAACAAACTTCGCGTCGGCTCGCGAAGAGGTTCCGTAAAAGGAATTATATATATATATATATATATATATATATATATATATATATATATATGTCCATTCCGTTTCCTTTATATATATATATATATATATATATATATATATATATATATATATATAATTAAAGATTATTTGAATTTTCTTTATTTTTTTATGTTTCCTAGTTTGCTATTTGTCGAAAAACATTTCACACCGAGGTGTGAAAGTTCGGGAGTTTTGTGTGCAAAGTTTGTACATTCCAGAAAAAAAAAAGTTTTCTTCTTTTTCTAACAAAATCAGTGAGTCAGATTTGAATTTTAAATTTACAATTTGTTTTGATCACTACAGTTGCCCTCTGTTCAGCGGGTGCACTTAATTGCCATCAAACTGAACAGGTCCGCAAGAACGCGAAGATTCAGTGAGTTCGAACCTCCCCTTATTCAAAACGTGAAAAACGTTTCTGTGCCATTCTTTCCGCAATGAAGGTGTACACATTGCAAATATCTCGATCGGACTTGGTAGATTTATGAACTTTGGAAAAAGAAGATATCGAATATGCTCATCCTTGTCGACTTGATATTCGAACTCAGTAACGTTAACCAATTGTTTTCGGGTTGTTAAAAAGCAAATAAATGTTGCGAAATAACATTCTTTGAAATCATTCGCAGAAGATCAGAAAAAAGAAACGAATATAAGTGACAATCTAATAATGAAAGCATTGAGAATCAAGCTTAGAGAATTGTATGCCAATTTTTACAACAGATTCTAAAGGCAGAATATTTTATCTCTTTGCAATAGAGGGGTTTCTATATAACACCTTTCATTTTATAAAATAAACACAAATTAAAAAAAAAAAACTAAACAAGCACACTAGAAAGTAAAAAAAAAGAATTTTAAAGTCAAACAAATACAAATATCTGAACTTTTGAAATCTCTTGAAAAAGAATTTTAATCTGGCAACTCCAATAGGCCGGTACTTCTTTTTATCAACCGCCATTAGTTCGCTGAGCGGCTACGACGACACCCCCGCTAGTTGTTTACATTTTACTGTAACAAGCGACAACAGCAGAGTGTTTTTGTGATACGGTCTTGCTCGTTATTTAAATACAACTGAATATTTACCAATTCAGAATTCCCTGCAACCTACTTGACGCTGTTAGATGTACGAAGCGTAAACATTAATCTTTATGTTTAAAAAAGTGAAGTTACTGAAGAAATTCGAAAAATGAATGGCTGCAATATATATATATATATATATATATATATATATAATAAATGGAAATTTGTGTGTGTGTGTGTGTGTGTGTGTGTGTGTCCGTTACCTATAGACTCCGAAACGGCTGAACCGATTTTCTTCAAAGATTTACACAGTTGTACTATAAGCGTCTGCAAGTGTTCTTAGCTAGGTTTTGTGTCGAGGTACTCCAGATAAATATGGAAAATCGATAATCGAAAAAATCTGGTTATAGAATGAGTGGTCCGATTTTAATCAAATTTGATACACTCATAGACAAAGACATAAGAAACGATATTCAGAAGTTTCAAGGTTGCAGTTCTTACATTAGTGCAGAAAATCGATAATATATACCGGGTCTGATCAAAATCAGTTTTTCAACCCTTTTATTTTAGTTTTTGCTTCGGGTTTGGCTCTAAGTAGGTATAATTGCAGTTCTTAGTCTCAGCCATGATACCATTTACTCAGAGGACTTATTTAGCCTTCAAAATTCAGTTTACGACGAAAAAAATTATTTGATATCGATACCAGGAAATCAAAATTTGACTTACATCCATTCATTTTTCTTTCAGTCTACGGTTTCGCTTTAACTGTAAACAACTATTGCGTTTTAGTCTTTCGTACCAACGTCCAAAGAGTCTGAGCTTCAGGACCATGGATTAGTTTTAAAGCTTCCATTACACCCGAGCAACGCCGCGCTATACTGTTAGTATATATATTTGGATGAATTGTCTTCTAAATGATACACAGATAAAAATAACACTGACAACTCATTTTACCATACACTTACCAAAATCACAAAAAAATATCTTGAAATAGTAAAGAGTAAATTTATTCAATAAAATCGGCATTGGCTTTAACCAGGGTCTCCAGACGACTTCGGAGTCTCCAGCATATCATTTGAACTTTCTCCATGTTTAAGTTGGTGAATGCTGCCATAATCATTGCTTTAAATTTATCTTTGGTGTTACAAGGGAGTTTTTGTTGAATTACGCCCCACACATAATAGTCAAGGGGATGCCATTTGGGTAGTTAGGTGACCAAATGTAGGGAATGATGTGGTAGCAGAAATTCTCTGACTGCAGTGACTGGCTTCCCCTGCTCGTGTGGCATGAGGTAGTGTCCTGTTGGCAAACATAGGGTCTTCCAGTAGTCAACATCTTTAGCCAGAGTAACACTACCTCTTCAAGATATTTGATGTAGGCCTTCCTGTTGAGTTTGAAGCCATCAACAAGTTTTCTTATCAGAACGATTTAGAGAAATTTTTCCTAAATATTGCACTATCGTAATCACCATTAGACTCATCCAACTCTTTAAGAATATTCTGCACTGTACTCAGATTGATACCCAAACAATCTGGAATACTAGTATTAATGCTTCGGTGTGAATTCCAAGCAGTGCAGCTCGCCGTTTCTATATTTTTGTCGGAGTGAATTGCGTCATTGTGCCTTTTTTCTTAACTTAACCCAACTGACCCTACTATCCTGTGCAGTCGACAAAATGAAAAAAATAACACGCGTGCGTAAAATTAAAAATATAACATGGTGACAATTTACCCATAGCAATCTGTGCAGCGAAATATTTCATATTTGCTCTCTGACGTGTTGAAAAAAGATCCAAGTATGTCGAATGCCGACTAGCCAACCAATACTAACCTCCTAACACAGAGACCCACATTGGAGAAGCGAAGAAAGTGTTCGTTAAGAGGGCGTCAAACTCCTGTCGTTTACTCTCATCTATTAAACGAAATAGTTTCCCCTCCCACGACCGTGACTTCTAAGATATTTATAGCTGTGAAACTACTAACTTGGAACAAAAACGACCGTAAGAAAGAAAGAAGTAAAGCAAGAAAGAACATTTGCAGAATTCTTCCTTCAAAGAGCAGTCATGGGAATAGTTTTGATGGCGAAATCTCAGAGAGCGTTATTGATAAGAATTTACACTCTATTTCGTCACTTCCTGACAGAGAGAGAAAAGATACGCGAATTCTTTAAATTCTCAAGGTCGATTTCAAAGATATAACTATACGTTATTCACACCAGTATCTAGTAACATTGCCTAGAATCAAGTGACAACAAGGCTCTTTTAAACTCCAGGATTTCCTCGGTATTCTGATCAATTTTAATAATAGTTTACTTGATTGTTTCGTTTCTTCCATGTATTTCCAGTTCTTACGACTTCCAACGTTCTTTGGATTTTCCAAAGTCTTCTAATATAGATAGCTGACGACAGTTTACTCTCGCTTCGATCAAAAATCAGCCGAGGCTGACAAAGCAAACCTCGCTGCCGAGCTTGAAAAGGACCTCCAATCCGTGGTGGACTGGGGTAAGAAATGGTCCGTGAATTTTAATGCTTCCAAAACGATACTGTTATCTATTAGCCACCACAGACAATCGCTTCTAAACCCCCATTAGCGTGGATCAGTCTAGTCTTACTGAAAGTGAAACACTGCGCCTCCTCGGATTAATTCTCACAACAGACCTTAATTGAAATGATTATATAGAATCCATAGCTAAATCCGTTCAGGTCAGTTCTCTGTGTAGGACCAGGAGGTTTTTTTTCCGTCTGAAACAATCCTGCACATATACAAATCTACCATCCGCCCGTGCATTGAATACTGATTATTTAGTCAGGTGTTCTTGTTATCCAGCTCGGGCACCTTGACAAAATCCAACGGAGAATCTGTAAAGTGATCGATCCCGACTTGACAGCTCGGATACAGTCACTTTCTCGCCGGAGCAATATGGATTCTCCGTGTCTCTTCCATAAATACTTTCACGGTTTCTGCCATGTTTAATTTAGCCACACTAGTACCCTCTATATATGAATTTACTCGAGCCACAAGATTAGCAAATACGTCCCACCCTTTTTGCCGAGGTCGTTCAGCATCTCACAGCCCACGGGCTCCTCTCGGACAAACAGTATGGCTTTCGCTTCACCAGGTCCACTGCTGATATGCTAACGACCATCACCGAGTATATATACCAGGCTCTCGACAAGAATGGTGAAGCCCGAACCGTCGCCTTGGATATCTCTAAAGCATTCGACAGAGTATGGCATGCCGGCCTTCTACGGAAACTGCTTTTATGTAGAGGATTTAGTTGTGTCGTTGTAGGGTTATTACTGACTATGAGGTCAATTGTTTTAATTTTTTATAATATATGATGAGCTTAACTTGATTATTATTATTCATTGGTTTAAAATTTCTACGTATTATGTTTTTGAGTTTTGTTTAATCTTGTTTGTAATTATTATGCATTTGGTTGCTGTAGTATAAGCTAATAGTGTTATGTTTATTTGATGTACACTATTATTAATAATATTATCAATATTGTTGGAGGTATTATTAAGTTTATTGAGATAAATCTATTGAGATAAAATATATTTATAGATAAAACTAACAATAATAATGATAAATATAAACAACAATAATAATGATAAATATATTATAATAATAAAGATAATCAGATACAAATAAAAAAAATGACAAAAATACATAATATAAAATAAAGGATTAAATTCGCAATAGAGAAATAACAGCTGAATTTGCTAGAAATTTGTTGGTAAGAAAAAATATTTTAATCCTACAAAACTGGTAACTTAATTTTTTTTTGTGACGACATTTAAAATCACTTCATTTTGTTGGATTAAAAGCTCCTTATTACTAGTATTTCTTTTTAATTTAAACATATTTATTTTTAATTTAAACTATTTCTAAATCTAATAAGAGTTTCTGAGGTACCAACGATTTTTCATTCGATCTGTGGAGAGAGTCTGCTATCTTTTAATTCCCAGAAACATTTAAACAAAGCTGCCTGGAATTTAAGTTATGACCGAAAGAGATCAGAAAAACAATTTGGACAATTTTTATATAATATATATACCGAAAAGAAAAATTATAAGCTCACAGGAAAAATTATATAAAAACTTAGACATAATACCTTGTCTGTCATTTTTAATGAAAGTTAAATAAAAGAGAGGTCGCTACCCAAATACACAATATATATATATATAATGGATTCTCCCGTCGCGTTCAACGTATGAGGGTCCAACCTTTTTCCAGCAAGACAACCACACAGAGATTTGTTTATAGTGGTGAAGGCATTGTGTAGTACCATCCACACTTCTTGGAACTGCTGATAACAAACAATTGGTGCAGATGACTGCCACAGATCGCACGAACATCAGACCTCAATTATTTAACCCATAATTGGAGGGAACGAACGGATTAATACCTTTCCCAAGGGTACCAGTGCGCAAGTGAATGCAGCGCGCTCGACTGAAATTGGAACTCGGCTCACCGATTTCCCCCTATATATATATATATATATATATATAGTGTTCGATACAATTATTTTGTAGAACTTTTGGATATTTTCCATTTTTAAACGAGTTAGTTCGCTACCCAGATTTCTACCACGGGTGGTGTCTTCGGGCGATTTTAATAACTTATTTTACTGTTTATCATTTTTTATTTTAAGAACGCTCTTGTAACGGTGTTTTATTTGAACGTTCACGTGGCAGGAAGTTCATGAATGCGCAATGTTTAAATTAAAACGGATTATGGCATTTTCATCCACGGTTGTATGAACCAAAATGGTATTTCTTAGTTTGGGTGCATTTAGTAATAATTTCCGTTCTTCCCCTTAACAGTTCATCTTTATTTGGGAATATCATAATTTCTAATTTTTCTTCTTGGAATTTATGACAAATATCTTCATGGAAATTATGAAAATATCTATCTATCTATCTATCTATCTATCTATCTATCTATCTATCTATCTATCTATCTATTCAGAATGTATTTCATGCTTATCTATCTATCTATCTATCTATCTATCTATCTATATATATATATATATATATATATATATATACAAGGTATCACCAAAATGTGATCAGTCTTTAAATAACAATAAATGTGGTATCTATCTATATTTCTGAGATCAGGTAGTATTTACAGTATTTATATTATTCGGATTATTGTCCTCATTTTTGTTGCCATTTGTACGACGTTTCGGCCGTTGTATGCTCCGGCCTTCTTCAGATACAACAAAAATGAGAACAATCGTCCGAATAATGTAAATACTGGAAAATGAATGTAGTGCTTATTGACCTGCAAGCAAGATTAATGTTTAATTTTTTTTTTTAATCATCTCACCCTAAGCAAGGCATTCCACTGCCACTATTGCACATGGGGCTACATAGGGGAAGGTAAAGAGAAGGAGTGGTTAGATATAGGAAATGTCAGGAGGAAGGTGACAGATGAGTAAGGATAGCGAGGATGAGGGTTGGGCAGATGGGAAGAGTGTTTGATAGAATGGGAGCAGGTTAGTGTGTTAGGAGGTGTCTATTGACCTTACATTTAAACTCCTGGAGATTGTAGCCGTCGGGGAAGCAATCGTTTGGAAGAGAATTCCACAGTCGGGAAGTGCGAGGAAAGAAACTATTGGAGTAGAAGTTACGGCTGCATTTTAACGGTATCACTGTAAAAGGGTGGGATCTAGTTGCTAATCTAGTATCTCGTTCAAATTCGTATTTAGGGGGCACTAGTGATCTAAGTTCATCGGAGCAGAAGCCGTGAAACTATTTATCGAAGAGACATAGGGAAGCCACGTCGCGCCTGTGGGAGAGAGACTGCAGGCGGTCTGCCAAGTCAGTATCTATAACATTACAGACCCTCCTCTGAACCTTATCGAGAAGCCCGAGGGGAACAGCAGGGGCACCCGACCAGATATGGCAGCAGTATTCAATGCACGGGCGGATGGTAGATTTATAAATGTGCAGGATAGATTTAGACGGAAAAAACTTCCGGGCCCTACACAGAGAACCGACTTTCATAGCAGTGGATTTAGCAATGGATTCGATATAGTCATTCCATTTGAGGTCCGCTGAAAGTGTGAGACCAAGGAGGCGTAGTCTTTTACTCTCTGGGAGGCAAGCCTGGTCCATGCTAATGGGAGGTAGGTGAGATTGTCGATGATGGTTAATTGAGAGTAGCTTCGTTTTAGAAGCATTAAAATTTACTAGCCATTTCTTACCCCAGTCTAATATGGATTGGAGGTCTTTTTCAATCTCGGCTTTGACGCCTACACCAGATTTTTGTAGGAGGCGAGAGTAAACTGTGGTGTCATCCGCGTAAAAACCTATTTGGGCTCTTATGGAATCAGGGAGATCATTAATGTTTAAAATTAGGAAATATTAATGTCTACTGTCTTACAAAGATGATTATCGGTTTAACTTATATATTACACGAAATTAAATGCATGTCTGTAAATATTCAAACTCCCAACCGAAATCAAAATATGAGGACATTTTTGAGACACGCTATATTTATGAATCTATTTGAACAAAAAAATTTTAATTTATGCATATTTGATTAAAAACGAAAAAATTCCTTCTTGATTTTTTATTGAATTTTTCGATGTTTCTAATCACATTTCTGAGTCTCGGTTTTTCTTTTTGTGAAAAAGTTTGCCATGTCGAAGCATTTACGTCTAGCATTTGTCATTTTACAAGATTTCTTATTGTCTGTTGTCAGATTTTTTTAACATCGAGTTTCACCTGTTGACTTTTCTCTTATTTCTCGTTTTCATGTAAGAATCCGAGTCTGGTTTTACGAAATCTGTTTAGTGTATTGGTTGCGAGCTTTGATCTAAGTTTGCTCATCGTTGGTTGCTCTATGCTCAATGACTCGAAAAATCATAATGACTTTGTGCAATTTATGTGGTATAACACCTATGTGTTGTTTTTAAGGGTTGTCTGTGTTGGACATTTTGGTACTTATATACTGGGCTGACCCCCATGAATCAACCCATTTTATAGTTTACTAATAAAAGGCTTAATCAATCAGAACGCTCAAAATATTCAATGCGACGTGTATAAAAGGCGGCCATATTTTTTCTGAGTATTAGAGTTCAAATCCGATTCTGGAAAGTGTCTGATTCGAGAGTGATGGTCTTTGACGTTGTTTCATTGAACAGATTACGTGTCAAGAGGATACTCTATATCCATATACTCTGACGGACATGGTCAACAGATGCCAAGAGGATACTCTATATCCAGGAACATTGTCAGCATTACATTCAATCCCTTACTTTGTGACCATCATGGATTGTCGTTGATGTATAATATACATTCGAGAGATTGATTCTCTATTATAATCAATACATAAACTGATCCCTGACTTTGAGACCATCATGGACTTTTGTTGCTATATAATATGGATTCGGGAGATTGATTCTCTATTATAATCAATACATAAACTGATCCCTGACTTTGTGACCATCATGGACTGTTGTTACTATATAATATACATTCGGGTGATCGATTCTCTTTTATAATCAATATATAAACTGATCCCTGACTTTGTGACCATCATGGACTGTTGTTACAATATAATATACATTCGGGTGATCGATTCTCTTTTATAATCAATATATAAACTGATCCCTGACTTTGTGACCATCATGGACTGTTGTTACAATATAATATACATTCGGGTGATCGATTCTCTTTTATAATCAATACATAAACTGATCCCTGACTTTGTGACCATCATGGACTGTTGTTACTATATAATATACATTCGGGTGATCGATTCTCTTTTATAATCAATACATAAACTGATCCCTGACTTTGTGACCATCATGGACTGTTGTTACTATATAATATACATTCGGGTGATCGATTCTCTTTTATAATCAATACATAAACTGATCCCTGACTTTGTGACCATCATGGACTGTTGTTACTATATAATATACATTCGGGTGATCGATTCTCTTTTATAATCAATACATAAACTGATCCCTGACTTTGTGACCATCATGGACTGTTGTTGCTATATAATATACATTCGGGACATTGATTCCCTATTATAATCAATACATAAACTGATCCCTGCGCTTTATCCATAAATTATGCCGAATTTTACCAACAGCCTGATTTTTTGTTATGGTTTCTTTGATGGGGTTGGTTTTATGGTTTTATGAGCTAATGTATGGCATGTTAAACGCCGTGATAATGATGTAGTAACGAAATCAATGTATACGTATGAATTGTTGCTAAAGAAATATAATTCCATCTGTCATTTGAATTCATAGACAACATTAGTTGGTTCGTGGTTTTTTGTTTTTTGGGGTTTTTTTTTGGTTTTATTTGGGGGGGGGGAATATTATGAGATGATCATGTTGGATGCTGATAGCTGTTTGTAACAAATGATAAGCTTAATTTGTTTATTTTTGGCACATGTACCTATGTATTAGGATGTATTAGCATGTGCGTTGTGGTGCTATGGATCTCAGCTCTGAACGAGAAATCGCGAGACCCGAGTTCGAATTCCATTTGAATTCATTGCATTCACTTACGCGCAAATACCCTTGGGAAAGCTATTAAACGTCTCTTCCCTCCAGTTATGGGTTAAATAACGGGACAGATTAGGTTCTATAGCCTTGGCTGGCAACCAGTCTACTCCAGAAAGCAATGGCAACCTACTGCGGGATAATCTTCTGCCCAGTCAGTCATGTCACTTTCGAGACATGATCGCCCAAAGCGTGCATCACGTATGGCACTTAACTGATTGACTGAATATAATAGTTGAAAACGTAATTAAAACTTCTACTGGGCATAAAGTGGGGGATCGGTTTTATGTTGTTATGATGTAATAAAATTATCCCTCACTAATTATACTTAATATAACAATATAATATAATCTATGAGTTAAATTATAGGACTGATTGGGTTCTATAGCCTTGGCTAGCAACCAGTCTACCGCAGAAAGCAATGGCAACCTACTGCAGGATAATCTTCTGCCCAGTCAGTCATGTCACTTTCGAGACATGATCGCCCAAGGAGTGCATCACGTATGCCACTTAACTGATTGACTGAATATAATAGTTGGAAACGTAATTAAAACTTCTACTGGGCATAAAGTAGGAGATCGGTTTTCTGTTGTTATGAAGTAATAAACTTATCCCTCACTAATTATACTTAATATAACAATGTAATATAATCTATGAGTTAAATAATAGGACAGATTGGGTTCCATAGCCTTGGCTAGCAAACAGTATACCGCAAAAAGCAATGGCCATCTACTGTGGCCATTGCTGACTGGGCATCTTCTGCCACATCCTGTGGCTATTGCTGACTGGGCATCTTCTGCCCAATCAGTCATGTCTCTTTCGAGACATGATTGCCCAAGCATGTATCACGTATGGCACTTAACTGACTGACGTATGTATTCAATTTTTTAAAAGTTTTTCGTCCACTTTTATATTAAAAAAAGACAAACAATTCAAATCCAAGCTTGCTTAATTGTAACAGTGAATGTCGATACAGATACAAAATAGCCGTCATAAAATGAATAATTAAGGAAGTACATACAATTTTATTAACGACTTCTATAGAAAACATAAAACAAACATAAAACAACAGTCATTTCTCCAACCACATGTCGTTAAATAAATTAAACTAACATTAGAAAATAATAATTTAATAATTAAAATGATTTTAAAAGAACCTGTACTTACGAAATTAATTCATTCCGGAAGTATTTTCGTAACGTGAAAAATTTCGTAAGTAGAAACGCTTTTTAACCTATAAATGCCATAATCGGCTCCAAAATTAGGACATAAATTTTCTATAAATTATAAAAGTGCACCAAAACCTGTAAAAAAAATACATGTTAGGATTAGATTCAGTCAGTTAAGTGCAATACGTGAAACACGCTTGGCCGATCATGTCTCGAAAGAGACATAACTAACTGAATAGAAGATTATTCCGCAGTAGGTTGCCACCATTGCTTTCTGCCTTAGACTAGTTGCTAGACAAGGCTATAGAACCCGATCTGTCCTGATATTCAACCCTAAACTGGAGAGAAGAGACGGATTAATACCTTTCCCAAGGGTATTTGTGCGTAAGTGAATGCAATGAATTCAACTGGGATTTGAACTCGGCTCTCCGATTTCTCGTTCCGAGCCGATATCCACTGCACCACAACGCACATCCAGAATTAGATTGCTGCACAATAAACATAAAAATTAGAGTTGTACATAATGTAAAGCATAAAGAACAAACAATAAAATAAAGAATAAACAATACATTGAGTTCCTTGAAGTTCGAAATGACTTGCTGGTCCATGGGCTGGGGGATAGAGATGATGTTAGGTCTTCTTCTTCTTCTTCTTCTTCTTCTTCTTCTTCTTCTTCTTCTATGTGCCCTGTCCTTTCAGGACGTAGGCGGTCATGGTTTTCCACGTCTCTCTATCTCTGGTGGCTCTTAGCATGCTTTTTCCTGTTACACTTTGCAACCCCCGTTCTGTCATCCACCTGATCAGGCCCCTCATATATGTTATCCGCTGTCTTGCTCTGTCTCTTTTCCTTCTATCTGGCCTGTCAGTATCAAGTTCTCCGAACCCTCCTTCCTCATTCTTTGAGAAGCACGAAGAATTCAAAGAAATTTCAATCTTATGTTTACGGGTAATGTTAATCTATAGATGAGGAAACACTAGTCCTTTGCTCTTTTAGAGTAATATTGAAAAAGAGATAGGAGGTACAGCACCTTAATAAACGAGAACTCCTCCAGGATATCATCTTCGAGGCCGGGCGGGTGGGCAAGGGCATTATCGAGAATGAGGAGGCACTTGAGGAAGCAATGAGGTGGACTCTGGGAGCTACGAGTAGCAGGCGCTTATTTTGAAATTTTCCCCTTTCGTATCCTGAAATTTCTTTCGCAACAAGAGACAACATTTTTCCTAATAAGCGTTTCGGAACCTGAAAATTTCGTATGTATAGCCTTTCTTGAGCAGAAGTTCCTCTGTACTATTAAACTATTTCCCAGGATGACAACCGCACACGAACAACAAAAGTTCGAAAGTGGAAATTTTGATCTGGAAGATCGAGAACCATCAAACGGGAACAAACTTGGATTTGGTACCTAATGTCACATCAAACTATCAAAGAAATCAGGTTCACGGCTAATCTAGAAGATAACCTCCTAGCGTGGTGGTGCTTCGCTTTTCACTCGATATCAGTGGCTTCCCCGACATGTGACTACATGTTATGTGCAATAGAAATATTTTCAAAACGCTTATATTAAATATTTGGGCTATTTCTATAATATTCCATAGCGTGTGACTTTGATTATTTTTTTAATTAGCATTTCGATTTTATCATAAATGATAGCGAGAAGCTGGGTAGTTAAATCGCCACAATGCTTTGTTACCTCACGATTTAACTGAAAGACATTCAGTCAGTCAATTAAGTGCCATTACTCATACACTCTAGACCGATCATGTCTAGAAAGAGACATGACTGAATGGGTAGGATATTTTCTCGCAGTAGTTTGCCATTACTTTCTACAGTAGACTGGTTGCCAACCTAGGCTATAAAACTTAATCTGTCCTCCTATTTATCTCATACATTGAGGGAGAGAAGACAGATTAATACCTTTCCTATGGGTATTTGCGCGTAAATGAATGCAACAAATTTGACAGGTATTTGAACTCGGCTCCCCGATTTCTTGTTCCGAGCCAATATCCACTGCACCATAACGCACATCATACACAGGCCCTATGTCAATTAACAATTCTCTGCTAAAACACAACAAAACCGACCGATTTCTACGAGAACGATCAGATTCAATGAAGGTGGATTGTTTACAACAATGTGAAGCGAAAACATTAATTAAATGAGCCAGTATTAACAATTTTTAAAGAAAATAATCTGCGTCTAATGAAATTGGAAGAATGTTGCGCATAACGATCTCAATCTACAGAATAGACTTTATCCTCGATGAAACACCAATATATCAAAGAAACCAAATTCCAAACTTACCCGAGGGATACACCCATAACTCTCTGGTAGGAATCTGCTTTTTATTTGATGTCAGTGGCTGTCCTGGCGAGTAACACGTGTTCGACCCAGCTGCCCCTAGTGTGTTCACGCAACGGAGATTATGTTCATCCTTTCATAATGTACTAGCAGTATAGCCCGGCGTTGCTCGGGTGCAATGAAAGATTTAAAACTAATCGATGGTCCTGGAGCTCAGACTCTTTGGACGTTGGCACGAAAGACTAAAGCAATATTTGTTTCTACTTAAAGCGAAACTGTAGACTGAAAAAAAAATGAATGGATGTAAATCAAATTTTGATTTCCTGGTATCGATATCAAATAATTTTTTTTCGTCGTAAACTGGATTTTGAAGGCTAAATATGTCCTCTGAGTAAATGGTATCATGTCTGAGACTAAGAACTACAATTATACCTACTTAGAGCCAAACCGGAAGCAAAAATTAAAATAAAATGGCTGAAAAAATAGAGACATACAGGCAGATAAACAGACACACACACACACACACACACAAACATCTTGCCTTTTATATATATATATATATATATATATATATATATATATTATCGATTTTCTGCACTATTGTAAGAACTGCAACATTGAAACTTCTGAATATCGTTTCTTATGTCTTTGTCTATGAGTGTATCAAATTTGATTAAAATCGGACCACTCCTTCTATAACCCGAATTTTTAGATTATCGATTTTCGATATTTATCGAGGATACCTCGATGCAAAATCTAGCTAAGAACACTCACAAATGCTTCTAGTACAACTGTGTAAATTTTCAAGAAAATCGGTTCAGCCGTTTCGGAGTCTGTAAGTAACGGACACACACACACACACACACACACAAGCACATACACACACAGAGACAAAGTTCCATTTATAAATAAGTTTAGATGGTGAATATATTAAATTAACATTTTAGCTTCTCAAGATCGTGGTCTGCATTGTATGGAGATCATTAACAAAACTGAACTCATGTCTATTCGCTTTAAAAATCTAATTTAACATGACATGAAATTATCGATTAGCTTATGAATATCTTATAGATGATCAAATCACAGAGAGAATGCACGAGTAAACTATCCAATGTGCAAAACACACTGGCTAAAAGAGATAGTGAAAAGACAAAAGTTATATAGAGCAACAAAGAATGGGAAGTTGCGGAGAGCTATAACCGCTCACGTTTTGAAGTACCGCTGCATGTAAAAAGATATTCAGCTCATATTTTCTATTTGTTAGTGGATTGAATTATTTTTCATAATCCTATCGCCCCAAGCAAAGCCTTTTACTGCCACTGTTGAGCAGGGATTTAAATAGGAGGAAAGTTATGAGAAAGAGTGACAGGTTTTATGGGGTGTCAGGAAGTGTGTAAGAGAAGAATGAGAATACTGATGAGAGTGGGGGGGAACGGAGAAAGGAGCATATGAGAGAGAGAGGATGCAGATTAGTGAGATAGAAGATGACTATTGACTTTACATTTAAATTCTAGGAGATTGTATCTATCTATCTATCTATCTATCTATCTATCTATCTATCTACTTTTTTTATAATCATATCGCCCCAAGCAAGGCATTATACTGTCCCTGTTTTGCAGGGGATTATAAAGAAGGAAAGTTATGAGAAAGAGTGACAGGTTACAGGGGTGTCAGGAAGTGGGTAAGAGAAGGATGAGAATACTGATGAGAGTGGAGTGGACGGAGAAAGGAGCACGAGAGAGAGAGGATGCAAGTCAGTGAGATAGGAGATGACTAGTGACTTTACATTTGAATTCTTGGAGATTGTAGCTGTCGTTTTTTTTTTTTTTGTTTTTTTTAATCATATCACCCCAAGCAAGGTGAAAACGCCACTGATGTGCAGGGGGCTACGTAGGAGTGAAAAGACTGGAAAAGAGAAAAACCGGAAACTACAACCTAAACTGGAAACAAGCGATGAGCCTCTTCACCTGTTCAATAGATGTGGGTGGAGTGTGAACCGGGCGATAGTTTAGTCTATCTACTCCAATTAATCTATCTATCTATCTATCTATCTATCTATCTATCTCTTTTTTTAATCATATCACCTCAAGCAAGGCACCCCAAGTAAGAAGGTTAGATAAGAGGAATGTTATGAGAAAGAGTGGCAGATTACGGGGGGTTGTCAGGAAGTGGATAAGAGAAGGATGGGGATGCTGATGAGAGTGAAGTGGAGGAAGAAAGGAGCATGAAAGAGAGAGAGAGAGAGAGAGAGAGAGAGAGAGAGAGAGAGAGAGAATGCAAGTTAGTGAGACAGGAGGTGACTATTGATTTTATATTTAAACTCTTGATGATTGTAGCTTTCGAGAAAGCAAGTAAACGGAAGGGAATTCCGCAGGCGTGAAGTGCGAGAAAAGAAACTGATTGAGTAGTTCTTCATCTACATAAACGATCTCCCTGATGTAATAAGATCCCAAGTGGGCATTTACGCTGACGACACTACGGTTTACTCTCGCCTCGATCAAAAATCTGCCGTGCCTGACAAAGCAAATCTCGCTGTTGAGCTTGAAAAGGACCGCCAATCAGTAGTGGCCTGGGGTAAGAAATGTTCTCTTAATTGTAAATCACTTCATTGCACTGAATCATTGAACCTTGTATTATCGGTATGATGTTGTTTGCACTGTGAATTCATAAGCAACTTACATAAAAACGGTTCGTTAAACAGCCTGTCCTTATTATTTAGAACACCTAATATAGGCTTGTATTTCTATTGTGACTGTCTATATTGAGAATGATAAAGCGAATGAACACAAACAAGGAAGTATTCTGACAAGAAAAAAAAAAAACAAGGCTAAAACAGTCAAATAAATCGTGTTATTTCTTTGTTAAATTCGTGTAGACATTTATTTTGTCTTGTTTTAATTTTTTAAGATTTAGTAAGTACACAAGGTCAAATGAAAGAATATATTCTACCATCCGCCCGTGCATTGAATACTGTTGCCATATCTGGTCGGGTGCCCCTGCTACTCTCCTTGGGCTTCTAAACAAGGTACAGCGGAGGGTCTGTAATGTGATCGATACCGACTTAGCAGACCGCCTGCAATCTCTCTCTCACCGTGTCTCTTCTATAAATACTTTCACGGCTTCTGCTCCGATGAACTTAGATCACTGGTGCCCCCTAGGTTCGAATTTGCACGAGATACTAGATTACCAACTAGATCCCACCCTTTTACAGTGAAATCGATAAAATGCAACCGTAACTTCTACTCCAACAGTTTCTTTCCTCGCACTTCCCGACTGTGGAATTCTCTTCCACATGACTGCTTCCCCGACGGCTACAATCTCCAGTAGTTTAAATGTAAGGTCAATAGACACCTCCTAACAAACTAACTTCCATTCTTTCAAACACTCTTCCCACCCACCCAACTATCTATCACCCCCACTTCTGACATTTCCTATATCTAACCACTCTTCCTATTTACCTCCCCCTATGTAGCCCCAAGCGCAATAGTAGCAGTGGAATGCGTTGCTTGGGGTGAAATGATTTAAAAAAAATATCCTGGGAGAGTTGTGTTATCATACCAGACCATATGTCGCATCTATATTCAAACCATAGATGAATGGTAGACTTATAAATATGTAAGATGGATTCTAGTGAGAAAATTAAAATTAAATTATCTCAGCTAATCCGAACATTGTCTACGGCTATATCGTGTTGAATACACCTGTTCCCGTCCGATCACCGAAGTTAAGCAATACCGAGCATAGTCAGTACTTAAATGGGTAACCATTTGGGAATAACAGGTGCTGTAAACGTAAGGACCAAGAATTGTTCCACCAGTCCTTGGGGGTTGGGTGCAGGGCTAACAACCTTGTCCCGGAAAAAAACAGTTTGTTACAGAAGCAGCAACAAAAAGTTGATGCTCTATGAACCATTCGGTGAGATGGATAAATGATGATGAATCTGAACATTTGTCGTGTCTGCATTTTTTTCTTCATAACATCAGCTTTTACTGTTGTTCATGTCAAAATCCGAAGGCCCATCTGAATAGCAAAAAACAGATACGTTCCAAAAGTTAAGCAACGTACTAAATAAAACTTCTTAAAAAAAGAGAATGATGAGAATATCATGAACGGAGCGCGTTAGTAATAAAGAAATCTTAAGGAAAATGGAAACAAGAATGACACTTATATTCAGAATCAGACAACTGAAAATTCTTGAACAGTGAGGAAGGAGGTCTTGAAGAATTGGACGAAAGTGGACAGGGAAAGGCAGGAACCCATTTATACCACGTCGCTGATAACTTGTTTGGTTTATAGTATCCTCGGCATCCTTTCTGTTGCTTTGATCTCTCCTTCATCTTACAGGTGGTTGTACAGCATTCGTTGTTATACATGAAGACAGTAACACTCCAGTATTTTTTTCCTTTTAACCTGTAATTAGAATGTGGGGCTCCTCAGTTCAGTGAAACATTTATTAAGCACACCCACACCCACACCCACACCCACACCCACACACACGCCCACACACACACACACACACACACACACACACACACACACACACATATATATATATATATATATATATATATATATATATATTAAATATAAAACTTTAATCCCAAAGGAAAAGCAGGAAGTTAAATCCCAAAGAACCGATCCTAATTAATATTAATTACATTAATATTAAAAATTATCAAATGATGTGGAGGGCTCAAAGTAATTAATTTTTAAATTACAGAGCCAATTATAAAATAAAATAAATTTAGATGTTCAAATCAGTTGTATGGCCATTTCTACATGAAATCCCTAAGAGAAATTTCACGCATCATCGGCAACTTTATTTTAAAATAAACCAAGATATATTACCAGCGGAAGTTCAAAAAATATGCACCACAGAAAAAATGAAGGGGTGGGATTAAAAGAAAATAGACAGAAAGCAATGTCTATTTTTAGATTTTTGGAAAACCTTACTTTTAAACTGAGTTGTAAGTTAAAATTTAGTCTTGTTTGGCTCTATGAAAAAGGAAGTGGAAAGATAACGAAAGAAAGAAGAGGAAGGCGTGGTTGACAGGGAAGTAAGTTAAGAAAAAAGAAAGGAAAGGAAAGAAAAAAGAAAAAAGAAAAAATTAATCTCCATAGAAACGTTAACAGACGTGTTGACAAAATAAATCATGATTTATTTGTCAACAAGTCTGTTAACGTTTTTTCTTTCATGTAGAAATGGCCATGCAACTGATGTGAACATCGAAATTTATATATATAAGTAAAGTTAAGTTGATATGAATCTACCTGAATGACAAAAGTATAAGGCTATTTTAATTGTACATTTTCAAAATTGCCTTATATATACAGAGTGTCCCAAAAAATGTATACACATTTTAAATAATTGTAAACTTGGTGTTTATTATTTTAAAAATATAAAAATATTCACAAGTATCATTTTATTGTTTTTTTCGCTGCATTTTGACTATATTTTAAATAATTGTAAATAGCCAATAATTAAACTGTTTGTGTTTATATTGCAGATTCAATCGCTGAACACAATAATGACAGCCAATGTGTATTCATTTTTTGGGACACCCTATATATATATATATATTTTTATTAATTTTAGGAGAAAAGACTGGTTATACTCAGAAAGTCCGAACCCGATTTCCTGCTTTCGTTCACGTTCTGTGCCTAATTTCCATTGGAATAGCCGAAAAAATTCGCAAAAATTATAGTTTCTGGAAATGGATGACACTGACGATGTGATGCCATCATCAGTGTCATCCGTTTCCAGAAACTATGATTTTGCGGATTTTTTCGGCTATTCCAATGGAAATTAGGCACAGAACGTGAACGAAAGCAGGAAATCGGGTTCGGACTTTCTGAGTATAACCAGTCTTTTCTCCTAAAATTAATAAATAAACAAACTTTTACTGTGTTCATTCGGATGTTTTCTTTCTTTCTTTCTTTCTTTCTTTGTGAATTGTTCAGTTTGATTTCTGACGAAGACATTTTTCTTTGCCTGGATTTTCACTGTGATTGCACGGATCGGCCCGGACCCGTGCCCGGTGTGCCCGGTGTGCCCGGTGTGCCTAGTAGTCAGATACGGCCATGTATATATATATATATATATATATATATATATATATATATAACACATGAGTCAATAAGTTATAGGCCTGACATACATATGGTGGCACTAATTAAAAAATCTGTATAATTTTTATGAAGTACTAACCTTGAAATGGCACCTAACAAAATTTGGACTCAATCGAAAAATTAGTTTACAAATTACGGTTATTTATGCGAAGTTTCTGCTGCAAATTGCCCCCCCCCCGCCAAATGGAAATATTGGAATAAAAAACAACAAAGCGTCGACGATTCAGAGCGTTGTTTGTAACCTTTTCACCGCAATAAGAAGTTTTTTCAAAAATATGTGACAATAGATTAAAATTTGGATCCCCCACTTCACTCTGAAGTCAAATCGGCATTTAGTTGAGTAAACACCAACAGGTGAAAGCCGTCCAAAGCGATCAAAGACTCAGACATCTGCAGGCAAGATTTTGACCCCCGTATTTTGGGATGCACAAGGTATTTTATTCATCAATTACCTTGAGAAAGGAAGAATTAGCAATAGTGAATATTATATAGCATTATTACAAATTAGACTTATGTAAGTGAAGCAACAGCAAATTGTCAAAACAATGGAAAAATTTGAATTTCTTTTGTTGAGAAAGCATTGTTTTCTGATGGGAAAGATACTTTTCAAACAAAGTAATGACTTGATAAGTTTTATTCGGAGTCTGATCCGTCGAAAACAAAAGTTAAGTGGTGGTATGCAGACTTTAAAAAGTGGTCGTACAGACGCAAATGATGCTGAACTCTCAGGTCGCCCAAAATCGGCAGTTGTCCCGGAAAACACCAGAACTCCACAACCTCGCTTTGGATGATCATAAAATGAAGTTGCATGAAATAGCAGAGGAATTGAACAGGCAGTGTATTCACCATTTTGCATGATCAATGAGAAAGCTGTGTTCAAAGTGGGTGCCGCGATCGATAAAAGAAAACAACTCGTTGACGATTCAGAGCGCTGTTTTCTAGAGTTTCAACGCAACAAGAAGGAGTTTTTGCGTAAATATGTGACAATGGATAAAACATGGATCCACCACTTCACTCCGGAGTCAAATCGGCAGTCAATTGAGTGAACAGCAGCAGGTGAACGCCATCCAAATCGAACAAAGACGCAAACATCAACAGGCAAGATTTTGGCCTCAGTATTTTGAGATGCACAATGTATTTTGTTCATTTCTTACCTTGAGAAAGAAAGAACCATCAAAAGCGAACATTATATAGCATTACTGGTGCATTTTAAGGAAGAAACAGCCAAAAAGCGGTAACAATTTAAGAAGATAAAGTGATCTTTCAGCAAGACAAAGCTCCATATCACAAGTCGATCATAACGATGGCAAAATTACACTACTTCCGCATCCAACCTATTTTCCAGATCTGGCCCTTAGCGACTACTGGCTGTTTACAGATCTCGAAAGAATGCTCCAGGGAAAGAGATTTGACTCCATTACAGAAGTTATATCGGAAATTGAAGAGTATTTTGAAGCCAAAACAAGTCGTTCTACGAAAAAGACATTGAATTGTTAGAGAAGCGTTGGAATCTGTGTATCACTCTAGAAAGAGACAATGCTGATGAATAAAGTCGAACTTTGCCTAAAGGTTGTTGCTTTATTAGTTATATATATATATATATATATATATATATATATATATATATCTGCTTCTCACCTCTTCGCCACCATATTTGTCTTCGATGACTTAAATGACCACCATGCCAATTGGCTGGAAAATTCTTTTACTGATTTTACTGGCATCCCCACCCTGAAACTTGCGGTTACCTAGTCTCTCACTCAAGTGATAGACTTCCGCACACGTTTCCCCAGGATGCCTGAAGGACAAGCCTATCTACTAGATCTCTGCTTTAGTTCTATTCCTGATTGCTGCCATGCTATGCAACTCTGCCCTCTTGGCAATTCTGATCATGCTGTTATCAATGGGCGGACTGGGAGGCACAACAAGGTTTTCTGTGCGACATCCCTTGGAAGGAAGTGTTCGTCTTCCCGTTGAAGATTGCGCTGCTGAGGTCTCCTCCTGGGTGAAAATTGACATCGAAGCTTTCATCCCAGCTAGGAAGTTCCACATTAAACCCCAGTCGCTATCCTTGTTCTCCCCTTCCAACTCTGCCACCATAGCCCACAGGTATCACTACATCGGGCTTTATCAGAGCCACTCATCTGATCATAATAGACGCCTTTTTTGCCTCTGCTCGTAATGCGTGTAAGATGATCCTCGATAACGGTAAGCTGTTGTTTGCTGACAGAATGAATCTGCGTATAGCTCCAAACACTCCTGGTGACTATTCAAAAGTGTGCTAAACATCAGAAAAACTTCAATCCCAGCTTTAATCAATAAATACGAGGTCCTCACAGTTACAGCGGCAAAGGCTACTTGGTTTGCTCGCAGATTCTGCTCCAACTCCTCAATTCTGGAATATCTGCACCCTACTTCCCACCTAGAACTGAGACTCGACTTGGCAACGTTTACATTACCTCCTCTCTGGTCTCTGAAATAATTTAAAAACTTGACCTCCATAAGAGGAGCGAAGATGACGTCTTAAAGAAATGTACCCCTTTATATATATATATATATATATATATATATATATATATATATATATATATATCTGCTTCTTGTTTTCCTGTCTGCTGGAAGTCCCTCTGTGAGAACTCGGGGGATCCCTCAGACCTCTCCAATTATCGCCCTATCAGCCTCCTACCGATTTTTGTCAAAGTGTTCAAGGCCATCATCAATACTGAAATGATTCAACATCTCATAGCCCACGGCCTGTTCTCCGACAGAGAGTGTGGCTTCCACTTCGCCAGATCAACCGATACCATGCTAACGACCATCACTGGGTACATATCCCAGGCTCCCGATAAGAACGGTGAAGGTTTGAGTTGTTGCTCTAAATTAAAAGCATTTGACAGAGTGTGGCAGACTGGCCTTCTGCGCAAGCTATAAGATTATCGAATAACTGGACGCTTGTTTGACGTAATTAAATTGTTCCTATTGAAGACCTCTCCAATTATCGCCCTATCAGCCTCCTACCGTACTGAACGGTCATGATTCCAGATCCTATCATAGGAATGCTTTATCCAAGTCTTACACTTTTTCTGATTTTCATCAGCGATCTCTCTGATGTAATCAGATCCCAAGAAGGCATCTACGCTAACGACACCACCATTTACTCCCGCCTCAATAAGAAATCTGCCGAGGCTGACAAAAAAAACCTTGCTGCTGCTCTCTAAAGGGATCTCCAGTCAGTGGTGGACTGGGGCAAAACATAGCTCGTTAATTTAAATGCTTCCAAAACGAAGCTGCTATTTTTTAACTTCAAATCTTTCCTCCCCGCCATCAGCTTGGATCAAGTTAGTCACCCTGAAAGTAATACATTGTGCCTCCTCAATCTGACTATCTCAGCTGACCAGAAGTGGAACGATTACATTGAATTAATAGTTAAATCTACTGCTAAGGGTCCCTTTGTCGACCCAGGAAGTTTTTCTCTTCTGAATCCATCATGCAGATATACAAATCTACCATCGGCCCGTGCATTAAATACTGTCATATCTGGTCGGGCGCCCTTGCTGTTCTTCAGCAATGTAGTCGATCCTCACCTCACCTAGCGGCTCGATTCCAGTGTCTCGCTCACCGACAAGATGTTGCTTTCCTCTGTCTCGGATTCTACTCCGACAAGCTTAGCTAATTTTTGCCCTTCTCGAGCTACTAGACTAGTACCATTTCCCACCTTTTTACTGTAAAATCAATCAAGTGTAAACACAAAAGAATTTTATCATGAATGATTGCGAGAAGCTGGGTACTTAAAATCACCACAGTGCTTTGTTACCTCACGATTTAACTGAAAGACATTCAGTCAGTCAATTAAGTGCCATACCACACACACACGCTAGACCGATCATGTCTAGAAAGAGACATGACTGAATGGGCAGGATATTTTCTCGCAGTAGTTTGCCATTACTTTCTACAGTAGACTGGTTGCCAACCTAGGCTATAAAACTTAATCTGTCCTCCTATTTATCTCATACATTGAGGGAGAGAAGACAGATTAATACCTTTCCTATGGGTATTTGCGCGTAAATGAATGCAACAAATTTGACAGGTATTTGAACTCGGCTCCCCGATTTCTTGTTCCGAGCCAATATCCACTGCACCATAACGCACATCATACACAGGCCCTATGTCAATTAACAATTCTCTGCTAAAACCCAACAGAACCGACCGATTTTTACGAGAACGATCAGAATTAATGAAAGTGGATTGTTTCCAACAATGTGAAGCGAAAACATTAATTAAATGAGCCAGTATTAACAATTTTTAAAGTAAATACTCTGCGTCTAATGAAATTGAAAGAATGTTGCCCATAACGATCTCAATCCGTATTCTTGTTTCCCTGATAGCTATAATCTCCAAGCGTTTAAATGCAACGCCAAATGTTGTCTTTTATATACTTGACTCTCAACCTTCTTGTCACTTTTCACTTTGATCTCACACCAATGTACCTGTCCTTCTCCTACCCATCCTTCAGCACTGACTGTTACATTTTCTCCTCAATCTTCACACTCACATTATGTAAACCCCTGGATACCAGTAGCAGTACTACCTTGCTTGGGGTGAGACGATTATTAAAAAATAATGTGGTAATCAACAGATTTTTTCCTAATTTTTTTCTACATTATTGCATATTCTTTTCTCGCATTTCCCGCCTGTGGAATTCCCTTCAATTTACTTGCTTCCCCGACGACTACAATGTCCAAAAATTTAAATGTAAAGTCAATAGTCATCTCCTGTCTCACTGACTTGCATCCTCTCTCTCATACTAACTTACATACTCTGCTTTTTTTCTCCGTCCACCCCACCCATCACTATTCTCTTCCTTCTCATACTCTCTTCCTGACACACTCTGTAAACTGTCACTCTTTCTCATAACATTTCTCCTATGTAACCCCCTGCAAAACAGTGGCAGTAAAATGCCTTGCTTGGGGCCACACGATTATAAAAAAAATGCTCCTTTCTTCTTCCACACCACTCTCATCACTATTCTCATCCTTCTCTTACCCAATTCCTGACATCCCCTATAACCGGTCACTCTTTTTCATAACTTTCCTTCTATGTAACCCCCTGCACAACAGTGGCAGTAAAATGCCTTGCTTAGAGCGACATGATTATAAAAAAATATATTCTAAGCCCCATACTTTTCTAGTATCCCTGCTTTGGTATTTCTTGTAGGGTATGTCTTCAGTCAAATACTGCGCCACGGGTATTATTTCATATAACACTTTTAACAAAATATAATCGTTTATTGGTTTCGAGAGAGAACATTTGATTGCATAATGATGAATGTAACTGATTTGGGTTGAATCATTTTGATCAGTTGAATATTATATGTTTAGGTTAATTTTATTCAATTTTTAATAGAACCATATTACGTTTTTAAAATGACGCCGAAATTATTGATTTCGCTGATAAAACTCAATATTGATTTTACAAATCTGCTTCTATTTCTGTAATTAAATATTTTTTTCTGAATACATTTTGTTTTCTTGCCAAGTAAAAGCAAGAAAAAACTTCAGATAAAAATGTTTAGTTTTAATTACACTTTTTAAAAATTAGGTGTCGGGTTTTCAAAAATACGTGAGCAAATCTATATGGGAGGAAATTTAATATTACAAATGATTATCTTCTATTTATCGGATACATTTTGGAGCTAAGTTTAAAAATTAAATTTTACATTTCTTTTTATAAACGAAAATGTTCTCTTTTCATTTGCGTTCATAAAAATGGAAATTCATTTTCATTTAAAGTTTAATATAAACATTTATATACATTTTAATATTTTCTATTATTCTGCCCATAAGTTTTAATTTTTCTGTACATATCTATATTTTTAGACTCAAACAATGGACAACTTATATTTTCTTTGTTAGGCTTTTCTGTTATGCCTTTAGATTTTATCAAGAAGAAACCATGTGTAATTTAAGGCAGAAAAATACATTAAGGTTCGACAAATTCAATGCTGATAGAGGTTTACTTTTTGACTTAATATCTTCATAGTACACACACGCGCGCGCACGCGTGTATATATAGAGGATGCGATGAATAAGTTATCGTTATCTTATATATTTTATTTTGTTTTTTTTTTGTTTGTTTTTTTTAATCGTGTCTCCCCGAGCAAGGCGGTAACGCCACTGATGTGCAGGGGCTACGTAATAGTGAAAAGATTGGAAAAGAGAAAGCCAGAAACCACATCCTAAACAGGGAACAAGGGATGAGCCTTTTACCCTGTTCAACAGACGTGGGTGGAGTGTGAACCGGGCGATAGATAGATCTATCTACTCCAATTGAAAAAAAAAACAAAGTGAGAAGATTTGAAAAGAGAAAACCGGAAACCACATCCTAAACAGGGAACAAGGGATGAGCCTCTTAACCTGTTCAATAGACGTGGGTGGAGTGTGAACCGGGCGATAGATAGATCTATCTACTCCAATTGAAAAAAAACAAAAAACAAAGTGAGAAGATTTGAAAAGAGAAAGCCGGAAACCACATCCTAAACAGGGAACAACGGATGAGCCTTTTAACCTGTTCAATAGACGTGGGTGGAGTGTGAACCGGGCGATAGATAGATCTATCTACTCCAATTTTTTAATTTTGTCGACTGTACTTTATAGTAGGGTCAGTTGGGCACCGTCTGTGAGAAAAAGAGCATAATGACGCAATTCCATTTGTCATGCATTTGGAAACAGCATTCTGTACTACTTGACATTCGCACCGGAAGCTCAAATACGAGTTTTTGGATGTCAATCTGAAGACAGTGCAGAGAATTTGGAAAGAGTTGGGTGAATCTGATGGTGGTTATGAAAGCGTTTGGGGTGATCACTAGTGAGGGCCTCATTATACCTCCATTCATTTTCCCATAGGGCCTTAGACTCATTTATTATTTCTGTAATACTGTCTATGTCAAAAACACCGGTAGATCTAATACGAACATTTCAGAGTGTTTGGGAGTCACTCTGAAAACACTGCAGAGGTTTTGGAAAGAGTTGAACGAGTCTGATAGTGACTAGGAATGTATGGATGCTGGGAAAACGCACTGTGATCATTCTGATAAAAAAAGAACACCCGAATTTGTTGATCGCCCTAGACTCAACACAAAGTGTTATTTTCATCTTTGTGTAATTTACACAATCTACACATTCTCACACACACACACACACATATATATATATATATATATATATATATATATGTGTGTGTGTGTGTGTGTGTGTGTGTGTGTGTGTGTGTGTGTGTGTGTGTGTAGGGTAGGGTAGGTAGGGATGGAATTATATTCAATATCCAAAGGAAAACTATTCTTAAAAAAGTACTCAATACAAAGTAGACCTAATAATATTAATTTAGAATTTATAACACAAATATGTTATAATATCACTACGCTTCTTGTTTGTTCTGGTATTCTTCAGAGATTGCTTTGTTTTGATTGGTCCATCTTGTCTTTGTAACAACGCCTCCCAGATTAAGGGGGTTTATATACTTTTTAAACTTTCAAACCCTCAAACTTGTAATTGAATTCATCACTTGATAAGACACTGATAGTGTCGAAACAAAATGCCTCTTTTTCTCGTGATATTATAACATATTTGTAATAAATTTTAAATAAATAAATAAATATACATATATATATGTGTGTGTGTGTGTGTGTGTGTGTGTGTGTGTGTGTGTGTGTGTGTGTGTTCATATAATTATGAATTAAAAGTACATTGTGAAACGGAAATTTCTATGTTTCGAGATAGAATTTCGTATGTTGGTTGTGAAAATAATTTACTTTTAAATCCAAAAAACTATCGGTTTGCTATTTATGTATGTGGGAAGATGTATGTGTGTGTGTGACTTTTAAATAATCAGAATAAAGATTCACTTTGAAATTTGGCCAGTAGTTTCTAGGGAATTCATACTTTTTTCTTTCTTTTTCTCTTTTTTCTTTTTTCTTTTTTCTCCCTTACTGTCAAAGTGTCAGCCTACATTTAACCTAATTTTATTTTTATTTTTTATTTTTATTTTATTTTTATTCTTATCGCTTCTCCCTGTATCGTATTACTTTGATGTATCTATTCTAGTATGAAATATGTCCTTTCTGCTTTCTCCATATTTTGATCTCTTCTCCTAGAAAGTAGGAAAGAAATGAAAAAAGGAAAGAACTTTTTCTATTTTCCTTCAAAGTTAAAGGGGCTTTTGAGTAAATTTACTCTTCTTATCAGGACGTATTTCATTCTAATTTTTTCAAAACCTTTAATTTATAAATAACATTTTAATTTTTTATTCTTATTTACTTCCTGCTATCATTATCCCATCTTTTTAATATCTTTTTATTTATTATGAAAAAATGTATACCCCAATTTACTTATTTTATTTTAATATCTCGTCAATTATTATTTCCATTAAGCAAATTATAAGATATATGCATGTTAATTAACACAAAGTTTGTTTTTGGCTTTTTTATCGATATTCTAAAGTGAACATTTTGCAATGTCTACATATAACATGTATTTCATTACGTTTATTTAATACATTTTTATTCTAAAGTGATTTAATAATATATAATTTCTCGTATAGACACAACGAGCATGGGTCATGTAAAAACTTGCATGTTTTAGCTTCTTTTAGAATTTTCCACTTTAATGTGGGTGTTTGTTTTTTTTTGTTTTTTTTGTTTCCTTCAGATATCAATGATATTTATGGATGTTCTGTTTCTGTTTCTGTAGTTATTATTATTATTAAATGAAGACGTGTGTTGATAAATCCGTTTTTTAGAGAATTCTTAGTACTACCTAGATAAATCTTTACATTACTAGGGTTTTTCTCTGAAAATATTTCACATTGATAGACGATTGATTTCGTTAAGCACCGGTTTTCTAGCGGGTAAACTATAGGATTTCTGTAATTCCATATTTTCTTGTCTAAATTATTTCCGTTATTAGGTTGTTTTTATTAATTTTGTTAAAATGTTTTAAAATATTATTATTGTATTTTGTTATGATTTTTTCCAGATTGTTCATACAGCTTAATATGATAATATTTTTATTGAAAATCTTATTGAATGGTTTTTTTCCAGAAAGTATTTCTTAATTAACCCGAGGAATTTCCTTCCTAATTTACTACTACTCATTTGGTTGAAAGTGGGTGTGTACCAAATAATATTTCTATTCCTATTTTTTTCTTTGGGGTCGCTTTTCCCTTTTACATATTTAATATTTGGGTTTTTATATCCACTATTTTTAAGGCAGTATTATAAAAATTGCTGTGCTTATTAAATGCTTCTTCATTTGCTGAATTTTTACTAATTCTGTATTCTATTGATGAGGGTACATGTTTAATAACAGATGGAAAGTGTTTAGATTTCCGGTGGATATATAAAGAATTGCTGTTTGTTTTTTATATGGTTGGTGTATATCCTTCTCTAGATCTAAGGTCACATCGAGGAAATCTACTTGTTTTATATTTGTTTTTTATAGTTAATTTTAAATTGAGGTTTTTAAATTCTTTATGTATCATCTTTATAATTTTATATATTTTAAAATTTGTTATATTTCTTACTATCATAAGCCCATCATCCATATATAATTCAATGTTTTCAGTATCTACTTCCATATAGCCCATGGGATTGTATAGAATTAATAAGCCTACCAGATTTGAAGATTCTGTAGAGTCCAGAGATCCCATAGTAATATAAAAGTTATCTCACTTAGAATTAATTTTTCCCCACTGTTCTTCTTTATGAATGCACACAAATGTTTTTGCATTCATTATTATGTTTCTCTCCTCCTCCGAATAAACAGTGGTGCAATGTACTTTTAATTCATAATTATATGATTATATTATACTCTACAATATTCATTGTATTGAGTACTGTTTATGACAAATAAATGCCAGGGAACTCAAATCGTAAAACCTTGGTTCCTCTTTACCTGGATATATATATATATATTTTTAGCTAAGCCAAACGCTGGGCTTAGAATTTTTCCTCGTTCTCTGTTTATAAGGGGTCGAATAATGCATGCCTTAAGATGACATGTTGAAAATGGCTATTTTTATCTGAATTTACAGATATATATAACCTTGTGAAAATTAATTGAAACGACTGCTATAATTTTCTTTCTTTTAACAAACGGTCAGTTTTAGACCCACTGGAGTGACAGTGTGTATTCGATTTTTTTTTTTTTTCACATTAGGTCATTTGCAGTGGTGGACAGTTTCAGGGTGTATGATGAAAATTGTTTAGCATTATGTCATCTGTGACTGCATCAGATTCTTATCACTATTGTCCTGACTGACGATTAGTCGTTCTTTGGCAATTTTCTGCAATGGGCGTTACTCCAAAGAAGCGTACGAAAGTTTTAACGCTGCATGAACACACTGGCAAGCCTTACAAAGAAATCTCGTTATTATTGATGTCAGCTTTTCAACTGCCAGTCGTGTCATTAAAGCAAAGAAACAAACTGGATTCATCAGCCCAAAACCTAAAGAAAAATACTGTCGAAAGAGAAAAACAACGCCAGGAGACGACGTATACGTGATCTGAGAAACTATGAAAGATCCTAGGATGACATTATTCGTTTTGTTTCAGTTAGTTTGCACCAGGGTATATATATATATATGTATATATTAAAAACAAAAATAGGTGTTGTTTCTAACGAAAGAAATTGTTATAGAAGAAAAAGGGTGAGAAGCCGTGAACGTTTTGTTTAAAGTGCTGATTTATTGTTGCTATTATTATAATTATTACTTGATTTTTTTGTATGATATATTAAATGTCCATAATGGTATTTGTATCGCTTTACGTGTTTCGAGTCTAAAGTTGACTCCCTTCAGGCGAATAAACTTGTAACTTCACATATCGAGAACCATTTGCTTTTCTGATGGCCAAGGTATCGTGTATAAAGAGATAAGTGGTAAGTAGTTCAGAGGAAATGGAATATTATAGGTAAATCTCAAGCCCCAATTCTTTCAGAAATAGGTGTATTTTATAGTTAGATTAAAAAAATAAATAATTCAACTTAGAAATTCTAGCAAGCTATTAAACCAGAAGAATGAGATCACCTTTAAATATCATCATAAAAAATTAAGTTACCTGTTAAATAGGAATTTTCTTGCAAACTTACTTTCATTTTGTGCTAAATATTCCTTAATAAAATTTATTTTCGGGTTTTTAACTGCTGGAATTGTGGTTGACTTTATTTCGTGTATTTGATATATATGCCCGTATATATGTATAGTTACTTTATTATATGTGTATTCATGGGCACTGATATATGTGGGTATGTATGAGGTTTGTATGTTAGGGCAGATATGTGTATATAAGTTGGTGTGTGCATTTTCATTTTAACATATGCGTGTACGCCTGTGTGGATGTGGGTGTGGAAGTATACAAATGCTAATGTGGTGTATACGTATATATATATATATATATATATATATATATATATATATTGAGGTTTTTGAAATATCGTCTTATTTCTTCATCTACAATGTGGTTTGGGAAGCCATTGAATCGATATACAGTGTTAGTTTTACGTAACACATCAGTTGGTGGGAAGGAGTTAATGTAGTTGTTGTAAATCCAACATTATTATAATCTAAGGTAAGGGACAGTCTGGTAAAATAATGAAGACAAGAGGAAAACTATATTTTTCTCGCCTACTTATTTCCTTCTGTGACGGACTTTATCATGACAAAGAGATGAACAGTGATTTTTTTTTCATCTCTTTGCTTTGAATCGTGTAGGCGAGAAATATATAGGTTTTCTCTCGTCTTTTTTTATTTAACCATAACTAAACACACACAGGCATATATATATATATATATATATATGTATATATATATATATATATATATATATATATATATATATATATAAGAGACAATGAATGTATATTATGTTTAATCATGAGCCTTTCTCAACATCGTATTTTGGCTTTAATTTCAGGTGAAATAAGGACAAACATTCTCCAACATTAGGATGACTTTTTTTTATTAAGTTGGTTCTAAGTTTTCGGCTCACATGAGCCATCTTCAGAGAGGTTACAAGGACTTAACGAAAGCTTAGAACCAACTTAATAAAAATACGATGTTTACAACGGCTCATGATTAAACATAATAGACATTCATTTTCTCTTATATTTAACAGTATATGTTTAGAAAATTATCTGCTGCCTCGATACACTATATATATATATATATATATATATATATATATATATAATACAAATTTAAGTTCTATGTTGCATCATCTGTTTGGTTTACAAAATAGGTTCTAATTTTCAAAATAACTTTTTGGCATTGCATCTGCACCTAAAAATTTTGTCCCGTTATTTCTTTTTTTAACATGTGAATTTCTAAAATACTTTACTAATTTTCTGACCAGAACAAAAATTATTGATATCGATTATGTGTCTGGTATTGACTCATCACAGCTGCTTTGTACGCCGATTGGAAATTGTTCAGACGATATTGCTAAGAAGAAAACTGGAGATCTGTTCGAAAATCACGGGTCAATGGAATTATAAATGCAGGTCGGTTCACTGTGTAGGGCCAGGTAGTTTTTCTCGTCTGAATCCATCTTGCACTACCATCCGCCGGTGCATTGAATACTGCTGTCACATCTGGTCGGGTGCCCCTGCTATTCACCTCAGGGTTCTTGACAAAATCTAACAGAGAATCTGCAATGTAATTGACCCCAACTTTCAATTGCTTTCTCACCGACGTAATGTGGCTTCCGTCTCTCTTCTACAAACACTTTCACTTCTTCTGTTCCGATAAGCTTAGCTCCGTAGTACCCCTTCTTAAATGAATTTACTCGAACTGCTATACTAGCAATTAGGTCCCACCCTTTTATTGTGAAACCGATCAAATAATATCACAACTTCTACTACATCAGCTTCTTTTCTCGCACTTCCCGCTAGTGGAATTCCCTTACATTTACGAACTTTCCTGACAGCTACAATCTCCAAGAATTTAAATGCAATATCAATTACCATCTATTATCTCCTTGATTCTTATCATCCTTTCCCTGACAACCGTTGTATCATGTTTTTATCTCTTTTCTCTCTACTCTCATGCAGCTCTCTTCACACCAGTATTCTCACCTTTCTCTTATCCATTCTATGACTCACTTGTAACTTGTTCCTTTCTCTCATCACTCACCTTTCATGCAACCCCCTGTGCACCAGTGGCAGTTCTGCCTTGCTTGGGGTAAAATAATTATAAAAAAAATGTATGATATGTACCTGAAAGTTTCTGGTTAAAAGACTGGTTTTGCACCTCAAACTAAAGCCTTCCGTTTCCGTTGAATCCAGATCCTCTGAACCATGGATGAATGTTAACTTTATCAACATCGGCTTGATTAGCATGTTCTTGATATTGTCTATGCAGGGTTTTGTCTTGCTTGCGTTGTTTCATCTGTTCCAGAGCTTTATCCTTGGTTTTATACTGGGTTCTGCTTTTGTTTTCTATAGAATCTGCTAAATGTAAATATCGCTTGGATTTTCTTCTTCTCGAAATTCTTGAAAAATCCCCCCAAAACAACTAATGACTTCACAGACGTGGAACTTTTTTTTCAATATCTTTCTTTTCTGTAAACTACGATCTTCAAAAAAATTAAATGCAGGACTAAACGCGATTTTCTGAATTTTCAACCCTTTTCTGTTATTGTCGATAAAGTTTTCTCACATTCTTTAAGTCTCACTAACCATTTCCGAAGATAGTAACTTCATTGCCATACTTGCGTAAAAATGATAAATAATATTGGGCTATATCAAACCGATTGTCATTTTTATATGACAAGCTTGTTTCATGTCAGTTAAGTGCCATACGTGAAACACGCTTGGGCGATCTCTTTCGAGACATGACTGACTAGGCAGAAGATTATCCCGAAGTAGGTTGCCATTGCTTTCTGCAGTAGACTGGTTGCCGACCAAGGCTATAGAACCCAATCTGTCCTGTTATTTAACCCATAACTGGAAGGAATAGACGGGTTAATACCTTTCCCAAGGGTATTTGCGTGTAAGTGAATGCAAGGAATTCAACTGGAATTCGAACTCGGCTCTCAGATTTCTCGTTCCGATATCCACTGCGCCACAACGCACATCCGTGAGCGATTACGGCTCGTAAAAACATTTCCCGTTATTTGTAGCTCTAAATAATGTTTTGCTTTTACTATTCCATCAAACCCTTGTACTGTAATTTTCATTAGACTTGTGCGTGTCAAATTCTCAAAGCTTACTTTTCACATTATGTTATTCTTGAAAAATTATCCCGTCACTTTTTCTTTTGTCATTTTTGTTCTTATTCTTCTTAAAACTTTCTGATTGCTCCCGTGCTCCGTCCATGGTCTTCCCAGCATCCCTTTGCAGAACCACATGTCTATTGTTTTGACTCTTCTCTTCGTCTTAGAGAAGATTTTTCACCCTTCACTGGTATGGAGGGCGATTGATATCAGACCGCAGTTCAGGACACGTTTTATTTGTTTCTAACAAAATTGTCTTTAAAAGTTTAATCAGTATAACTATAAAAAATATTACATCAGAAATTAACAGATTTATAGAGAAACTATGTGACGCCGACAAAAAACAAAACCCTTTCATCTGCGACAAAAGACAAATGACTCCTACCCGCAAATTCCACACAAAGAAACACAAAGGACAAATGATACCAAGTTAGAAAGCAAATAGTTTGAGGTTAAGAGGCGAGACGAAAGAACAACTCATTGTATTTAGGCAAAGAGCGAACGCGAATATTGCATAATTATTTAAGGAGGCAATTGTGATTTTATGCACAGGAAGTAGACAAGGGTTGTTCAGCGTTTTAGAGAATGGCACATGCTCTTTAACAACAAAAATTGTTTTCCATCTGATGTATTTCATGTCATTATTTTGCTCTCAGGGAATACTCTGTGAGAAATTATGGAAATTTTGTAATTAAATCAGTGCAAGCAAATTATATAGTGTTTAAAAAATATAATAGTATAAATCACACGCTCACACGGATGTGCAGACAGAGGCCATTAAATTTAAATGCACGATAGTTTATAATCATATTTTTACGTGTCAGTTCTTGTAATCATTCAATTTTTATTTATAACATTTTTTCCTAAACTTTTCTTTATTAAATGTGTTCCTAAACTTTTATTTATTAAATTTGTTCCTAAATTTTTATTCATGAACTTTGTTCCTAAATTTTTATTTATTAAACTTGTTCCTATATTTTTATTTATCAAATATGTTCTCAATTTTTATTTATGAAATTTGTTCTAAGATTTATATATGTGAAATTTGTTCCAAATGAGAAAGTTTTCCTTCCGTTTTTATTCAGAGATAGATAGATAGATAGATAGATAGATAGATAGATAGATAGATAGATAGATAGATAGATAGATATGTATATGAGATACAATCGCCGAATGCTGTCAATTCAGTCGGGTTTCAATTCTGTCTAGATGCAATCGGATGTCTAACTATACTGATGAGCTGTGATACAGCGAAACAGATCTCTCTGCAGATATATATATATATATATATATATATATATATATATATATATAATCAAATTTAGACCAAACATGAGCAACCTTTATAGACTACTTAAAGTACACGAAAATAGACTTAGCATGTAAGATGCAATCAGTGAATATACCTGCACCAACCGGCCTAAAACTAAGACGTATAATAACGAGCAAAATTTGTGAGACACACCGCCTTAGCAACCTGCGAGTCATCCTATTGAAAAATCTCCTCAAACAGGTCCAGAGCTTCATACGAGATAATCTAGATTTTCCTAATCATCTACCAAACAATGTCAACCATAATACTTACATAGTCTCAATGAATGTTGTAAACCTACTTAGCAAACATCCCACACTACTATGAGTTAGAAGCCACTAAATACTGACTAGAAAGGATCACTCATTAGCTACTAAACAATATCATTGAAAATGTCATCATCTTAAAAACAATTGTATGATGTTCAATGAAACAGCCTTCTGGACTGTTAAGGCGCTTGCCACCATTTTAATGATAAATGAACTATTCCATGCACTACAAATAATGGTCGTGTCAAGACCTCGGTGTTGTTGCCGGCGGTAATGTCAGTTGGCATTTCCCTCTGCAACAGCGACACTGTCAGCACTCTGCCTTCGGGTAGAGGGCGCTCTCTGCTTCCGAGCAGAGAACAATAACCCAGTCGTAGTTCCGCCGAAGGGTAGAATCACGACTGGGCAAATTTTTTGGCCGGGCCATATAGCCCGGAAGCCCCACTTATAACTGACCATGTGTCACATGTTGCCCTTAGTGGGAGGGACAACTAAATATAGTTGGCGGTAATGTTACAGTAGCGATATACCAGTGCTAGAGTGATTGGAACTGTGCTAACAAGTCCGTCGGATACTTCCGGTAGTCAACCGGAAGTGATTATAATCGGACTCTACATCGAAGGAAGAGACGTACAATTAATACCTTTGTAAATACTATTTTCTTCCGTAATATTTAATATAATTTCCTGTTGTTCGTATTTATTACCGCACAACTCAACATAGACAAAAATCTCGAACAACCTTAGGGCAAAGGTTGCACCATCATAGTCACGGGTTTCCCTGAACTAAAAATCTATGAAAGAACCTCAAAAGTATTTGGGAATTACTTGAGCTATTAAAGAAAAAAAAAGCTGGAAAAATATTTGCATGAGTGTTTCATTGTCTGAAACGAAAACCTTGATAAACGAAGAACATTCCAAACATTTATTAATAATATAAATCCTAGCATCCAATTTACTATGAAGTACAACAAAAAAGGTAGAATTGCCAGCTGACGCCAATTCGGTCGGATTTCAATCCTGGGTAAAAAGCAATCGGATGTCTAACCGAACTGATGAGATATGATACAGCGAAACAGATCTGTCTGCGGATGACTATATATATGTATACTTTTTGTTTATTTAATAGTGAAGTTGATCCTGGCCCCTTTCTCAGAGTTCTGAACCAATTACATCCGTCTTTGAAATTTAGATTGGAAAACAGATCTGTCTGCGAATGACTATATATATATATATTGTAATAGTTGTTACAATGGTTTATAAAAGCAGAGTAACTGCCGACAGACCAGCTTAGACATACTAAATTCCCATCCCCCACATCACTTACATACACATTCCCAAAAATAATTTATTTTCAGTTATACATATCAGCCAAAGAGGAGCGGTTGTGCTCCGAAACATGAAAGTTTTTGTGTAGAGATACTATGCTTTTATAAACCAGTGTAACAACTATTACAATATTAAGCTCTAATCTGTATTGAGCACTCTTTATAAAAATAAATGCTTGAACAATGGGTTTAAAGTTTACGTTGTTCTGTCACTTTCTTAGAGTATATATATATATATATATATATATATATATATATATATATATATTGTTAAATATAAGACAAAATCGTCGCTGATGGTGTATTATTTTATGTTAACGTCCTTGTAACCTCTCTGAAGATGGCTCATGTGAGGCGAAAGCTTAGAACCAACCTAATAAAAATTAACCAAATGTTTGAGAATTTTTGTCTTTATTTTCATCTGAAATTAAAGCCAAAATACGATGTTTAGAATGGCTCATGATTAAACATAATATACATTCATTGTCTCTTAAATTTAACCGTATATATTTAGAAAATTATCCGCTGCCTCGATACACTATATATATATATATATATATATATATATATATTACTAGTAGATATACATCTTGCCTCCGTCGATCGCACGATTCAGATTTGTGTATTTAAGCAGCAAATTTTCTTTTAGACATGTCAGATTAAATAAATTACAAACGTTGGGTCTGATTATTTTAAATAAAATCCGTTTATACTCTTTTTTATAATCTTTCGTGTATTATAGTTGAAAGATGTCAGGTATGAGTGGTAACTTTGACAGATGATTTTATTATTCATGTCTTGATGTTTCCAAGTGTTTTCAGTTTTCTTCCGAGATCATCTTCAGGGATGTAAATTGTGGTAACAAAAAATGAAGTGTGTTGCTAAAAATTACTGTAAATTTTCTTCTTGCTTCAAATGTTTTTATTGACAAGTTGCTTGCGTTCATTAGAAAGTGAAAATTATCCAAAATGGAATTTTTTTATATGTTGTAATGTCATGGTCATGTACGTGTTAAAGTATGAAAAAAACTGTTCTTTTTATAAACATTTGAGAACATTACTACAGTATTTGAGGATGTGCGTTGTGGTGCATTAGATATCGGCTCGGAACGGGAAGTCAGGGAGCCGAGTTCGAATTCCAGCCGAATTAATTGCATTCACTTATGCGCAAATACCCTTGGGAAAGGTATTGAACTATCTATTCCTTCAAGTTATGGGTTACATAACAGGACAGACTGGGTTCTATAGCCTTGGTCGGCAACCAGTCTACCGCAGAAAGCAATGGCAATCTACTGCGGGATAATCTTCTGCCCAGTCAGTCATGTCTCGAAAGAGACATGATCGCCCAAGCGTGTGTCACGTATGGCACTTAACTGACTGACTACAGTATTTATCATCATCCTCATTTTTTATCCATCTCACGCAATGGTGCATAGGGCAGCAACTTTTTGTTGCTGTTTCTGTAACAAACCTTTTTTACGGGGCAGGGTTGTTAGCCCTGCACCCAACCCCCAAACCTGGAGGGCACAGTATTTATAGCTTATTCTCGTAATTTACGGATTAAGTCTTTTTTTAATGAATATTGCCTCGAAGATCTGTAGTTTGCCTTTGTTGTTTTCTTTGTGTAGGATATTTGTGCCATTAATTAACAGAATCAGCTAGGAATGAAGTCAATCATGTGTTAATCTACAACAGCAAATAGAATGTTAAATTTATTGCGCCCTTAGCAAGGATCCCAAACGTCTATCACGTATGGCACTTGACTGATTTTAGAAAACTGAAAAGTTTGTATTCAATAATGCTTTGCTGAGAATATTCTTTTCCTTCAAAAATGGGCTACGATTATAATTTTTTCTTCAAAAAATATATTGGTAATATTTTTCCTTCAAAAATGAATTATTTTCTATAAAAGTGTATATTTAAGTATATATTTCTATAAAAGTCTATTTTTATACATTTATAGTGCTTTGACCCTAATTTGGTGGTGAACTATTAGCCCATAGATGGGACCCTAACAGGTGCTACCACTCCTGGTCAAGGTGGACCTAGGAACAACAGCAATTAAGAGGTGGTTCCATGCTCCTCACAACCTCTCAATCAGAGGCCTTGCTGCCGGATGCAGTTTACCGTCATAACCAGGACCCTTATAATTACGTAACCATAATTCTAAACCTGTGTTTAACCCGGAAAAGCACGAATATATATATAATCAATGCAACCAAAATATTTATGACTAAGATATCGACCGAGAAAAAAATCACCCTTGTGACTGCTCCTTGCTGTAGTACTTATGCGTACTACAGCAAGTAGCAGTCACAAGGGTGATATTTTCTTCTTTTGTACCGTGACTTTTCAGGACGTAGGCGATCATAGCTCTCCATATCTTCTTTTCGATTCTTTCTCTTAATATTGTCCAGTTATTTCTTCCAAATCTTGTCTATTTGCATAAGCCCATCAAGTACATCACATGCATTCTCTCTTTCTGTCTATCCCTCATGTGCGTATCAGATTCGTCAAGCCCTTCTTATTTATTGCATGTCTCAGAAACTTCAGCTGGTGCTTCCTAATGTTAAGCATATTTTTTCTCTCATCACAAGAGCTCGGCCGTCGAGTTGTAAATTTAAATTAGGCCACCGTGGTTAGGATCTTTTATGTCGTACCGACAATTCTTAGAAAACAACAATGTATGTAGCTAAGTCATCCTAACACACATCAAGAATGGTGTAGAGGTCACGTTGACGAAAGCGTTCCAGTTAGCGTAGGTGGCGGTGGTCGATATCACATTATTTAACGCCATTAAAGTGGTTAGCAAAGACGACAACCTTGTAGATTTTTCTGCCTCTCTTGCTGCTGTTATTGTTCCAGCCACGTTTGTTTGTATAGCCTCACTCCCACCACCGCCCAAAGGCTTTGTTTGGCGCTGCTCGGCTATTGTTGTCTATTTGTTGAATTTGACGTCAAAGAACGAGGAATCCCAGATAGGTGGAATTCTGGACTGTTTCCAGTTCCGTCTATTTCATGGCAAAGCGAAGTGGGTGATACTCTTGTCGACCTCTCGGTTGATAAAAGATTACAATTTTTTTTTTTTTCTTAAGACAGACATTTTTTTCTTTCTCTTTTTAATCATTTCACGCCAATTAGTGCGCAGGGCGGGGTGTTACAGCGAGAGAAAATACTGGGTATTGGAAATATTAAGGAAAGTATAAAAGATGAACGGGATTCAAGAAGACAGAAGATGTCAATTGACGTTGCAGTTAAGCAAGTAAACAGGAGTGAATTCCACAAACGGGAAATGTGGGAAAATAAACTGTTGGAGTGGCGGTTGCTTTTAACTACTTCAACCGTAAAAGGCTGGGACCTAAATGCCAACATAGTCAGTCAGTTAAGTGCCATACGTGATACACGCTTGGGCGATCATGTCCCGAAAGAGACATGACTGACTGGGCAGAAGTAGGTTGGCATTGCTTAGAACCCAATCTGTCCTGCTATTTAACCCATAACTGGAAGAAATAGACGGATTAATACCTTTCCCAAGGGTATTTGCGCGTAGGTGAATGCAATGAATTCGACTGGAATTCGAACTCGGCTCCCCGATTTCTCGTTCCGAGCCGATATCCAATGCACCACAACAGCGCGCTTAAATCCATAATGCCAATACAGTATCGATTAGAGATCCTTTGGATTTTGTCGAGAACCTCCAGATGAATAGCAACCGCACATGACCGATATGGCCACAGTATTTAATGCGAGGACGAATGGTAGTTTTATAAATGTGCAAGATTTACTCTGACGGAAAAAGTTCCTGACCCGACACAGTGACCCATAATTGCTAGCAGTAAACGCAGCCATTGATTCGATGTATCCGTTCAACCTCAAATTGGTTGAAAAAGTAAAACCACGGAAATTCAGTGTGTTCCTCTCCAGAAGACTAGCATTAACCATGCTGATGGCAAGCAAGAATGTTTCCACACTGAGAATGTATTTGGTCTTGAGCTTTGGAAAGCAGAATTTGTTGTATTACAGAGTTGACTCTGCGACGAACTAGATCAGCAGCATCCTTGAATAGTCATTTCTGTTGAGCTGTACCCGGGTATTTTTTCTTTTCTTTTTAGTCTGGTGTCAATCTAAAATAAAAAGTTGACGAATTGTATGTGGGTGAATATATACGTTTTCTTTATCAATTTCTTCTGTTGCCGGTTTCAAAACCATTAAAAACATTATAGAATATTATCGAAGCAAAGAAAAAATTGTCTTCAGGCTGTTATAAACTTAGAGTGTGTATGCAGACTCAAAATAGTAAGCCTTACCTTATTGGTCATAACTTTGACGGCCTGAACTAAGTGAGTGTTGTTTGAAAACCATAGAAGTGTAATTCTGTTACTGATGAGCTTCTATTTTACCAGATATTGTGATAAATATCTGTTGTGGATCCCGGGAATGGGGCCCACACAAATAAATGAACAATGACCAGTAATTGAGATAGAAAATAAGTGTATTAACGTAAGGATACAGACTTGAATGAAGATTCGTAATCCAGTAATGCGGGTTAGTAAAAAGTATACGTACAAGTGTCTGGAAGTGAAGCCGTAGTATATTGAGTATGTCCGCGTCGGAAGCTGACGAGTACTGCGTAATAATCGTCTCGATGAGTGGAGCACAGAGCTACTATGAATTACTGTGTACTGACTGCTAATCTCTCTCTGGACTCTCGTATTCTCCGGTTAACTCTCTGTGTAAAACTCGGTAGTCTCCCTCTCGCTTCTATAACAGTAGTATAAGTAAACTCTGAATGAGTCCATCTTTATAAAAAGCGAGAACCCGGCAACAATATCATCACTATTTATAGTTTTGGTACGGTTCATCTAACCATTTTGACAACTGCTTGTGATGTTTCAACTTGCAACGGAATGCAAAGAATTTTAGCTTTATTTTAGCTCTAAGGGTGTGGATGTTCTGGTCCAAGGTAAAAATGTCATTTACTTCAATCACGTTCAGATAGAGTTTTCTGAAACGCATGTCGATTTTAATGATTGATAGAAATCTTTACAGCACAAATCTTAATTGCTTGTATCACTATTAAAATATATAGAATATTAACAAAGCGAGGTGCAAACTGGTGTCACACTGTTAACAATATAGAATGCGTTAACAATATAGAATGCGTAAGCTGGCCCAGAATGGCAAGCTTTACTGTATTGGACATAATTTTGACTACACGAGTGAGGGTCGTTAGTGACCTGGGAGCGTAGAATTGTGAAAGTGATGGGTAATTTTCTTAATATAAAGCAGAAAAACAAACATGTTGCAAGAATATAAGTTTCCTGGCTAGTTAGTGTTGTACATGACTGACATTAACGCGCTGGATAATCTGAATAAATAATTTTTCCGACCAACCAATATTTTCCAAGGGTATTTGCGCGTAAGTGAATGCAATGAATTCAGCTGGAATTCGAACTCGGCTCCCCGATTTCTCGTTTCGAGCCGATATTCACTGCACCACAACGCACATCCCAATAAAAGATCCATAAGTTTGTTATGGTAAAGTGAAAAAATGTTTATAAAGAATGAGATATGTCATGAATGAAGTAAAATAGGGACGTGCGTTGTGGTACAGTGGATATCGTCTCGGAACGAGAAATTGGAGGGCCGAGTTCGAATTGCAGTTAAATTTGCTGCATTCACTTACGCGCAGATATCCTTGGAAAATATTCACCCGTCTATTCTCTCTCAAGCTGTGGGTTAAATAACAGGAAAGATTGGTTGACAATCAGTCTACGACAGAAAGTAATGGCCACCCACTGCGGGATAATATACTGCCCAGTCAGTCATGTCTCTTTCGAGACATGTTCACCCAAGCGTTTATCACGGATGGCACTTAATTGATTGACTGAATATAATAGTTGGAAACATAATTAAAACTTCTGCTGGGAATAAAGAGGGGGATCAGTTTTCTGTTGTTATGAAGTAATAAACTGATCCCCCACTAATTATACTTAATATAACAATGTAATATAATCTATCTCTTCTCCCTCCAGCTATGAGTCAAATAACAGGACAGATTGGGTTCTATAGCCCTGGCCGGCAACCAGTCTACCGCAGAAAGCAATGGCAACCTACTTCGGGATAATCTTCTGCCCAGTCAGTCATGTCTCTTTTGAGACATGATCGCCCAAGCGTGTTTCACGTATGGCACTTAACTGACTAACTGAATATAATAGTTGAACATATGATTAAGGCTTCTACTGGGCATAAAGTGGGGGATCTGTTTTATATTGTTATGAAGTAATAAAGTGATCCCCACTTATTACTACATGATAATATAATACATATCTTCCCTTTCTAGCTATGAGTCAAATAACAGGACAGATTGGGTTCTATAGCCTTGGTTGGCATCCGGTCTACCGCAGAAAGCAATGAAAACCTACTGCGGGATAATCTTCTGCCCAGTCAGTCTTTTTTGACACATGATCGCACAAGCGTGTATCACTTATGACACTTAACTGACGAATTGAAGTACATGAGGATAAAAAACAAAAATTACTAATGATCCTTAATGTGTCGGGGTTAAGATTGTAACGTTCAGGAAAGTAACTACGAAAAATAATGTTTTATAATGTAGCAGTTATTGAAAAAAGTCTTTCTGAGAAGAAATTTCTCTATACATTAAGAATACGGAGGAAATGAATGTGAATCGACCTCGTGTAAATATAACTGACATTATAGAGCGGTGGAATGAACAAATGGAGCTCGTCTAAACATTTGCTATTGAAATAGCGATAGATTAGTGCCTGACACTTGTATACCGTGTTTCAACATACGAAGAAGTACACACACACACACACACACACACACACATATATATATATATATATATATATACAAGGGTCATAAATAGGTGAAGAGGCTCATCCCTTGTTTTCTGTTTAGGATGTTGTTACCGGCTTTCTCTTTTCCAATCTTTTCACTCTTACGTAGCCCCCTGCTCATCAGTGGCGTTACGGCCTTGCTCGGGGTGATATGATTAGAAGAAAAAAAAAACGTGAATGTTTAGGTATAAAGATTTCTAATACAGATAGAAGCTTACTAATTTTTTTTTTCAACGTAGT
>JBBBDQ010029769.1:15057500-15227500 GCA_037127315.1 Ascarosepion bandense | reverse complement strand
TTAAGTTCAATATGTAATCATTGTATATTTGAATAAATGTAAGCTGTTTGCTGATTGGGCTGAGTTATCCAATTAAAATCAAGGTAAGTGAGCAACATTTTTACCGCCAAATTGTGAGGGCGTTTGAACCCCTATATATACAAATTGCCGCGTATTTTCAGACAGTTGGCACTGACATTTCTTAAGCACACATCATGTCAATACTCAACAAGACTAAAATTCCAACTCACTCTGATATTCAAATCTGTCTTTTGCACAACTAACACCAGGAACATTATTCATGAGCTTTCATATCTGAACAATTCTTTTCAGCAACATTTTCTTACATAATTTTCTTAACAACAATGAACATTCAAACTTACGTTAAAATCCATAACAGTAATTCTCACACAGTCTATGGGAGACAATTTCAAACAACCAATTTCACATATTATTCAACACCTTTTTTATTATTGTTAAATAGTTGTTAATACACAGTATCGTTGTAAATTAATGTTTTGTCAACTTAATTTCACTTTCTCTTTGCTTGTTTAATGATGGATTTTCAACGCTTATAAATATAATGATGTTTTGTAAGGATTTGGGTAGGAAGTGCCTTTTGGAAGTGGCCTTGTGCCAGGTGAAATCCAACAGAGAAATTATTCCAAATTAACCTTGCAGCATGAAGCCCTCACAATGCTATCTAAGATAAGAATGATCTGCCTACTTTGTCATTTAACCCATAGCTGGAGGTTGTCTCTAAATGCTTATTTTTATCCATATCTGTTTTATAATCTATGTTATAGAGTATATATTACATAATTTATATTTTAGGATGAATTTTACTGTATATCGTTGATTAAATAAATAAATGTTATTTTTGGTGTCTAATATTTGCGTTGGCCTCCCCGAATTTTGTTCCTTTGTTTATTTTAACGCCACAAAAATCGAAAATAGATTAAATAAAAGTTATTTCAGGTTCATTTAAAAACAGGAAAAATATCTAAAAATAAAATTTCAAACGTGAAAATACTAATAAGGTCTATATGGTTTTTAGAAATTTTAAGCATTTTTTGTTGCAAGATGATTGACCCGCCAGTGTATATAAACTTGGCTAACGTATTTCGAAGGGGGCAGCAGGTGTGACTTGTATGTAAATGAGCTTCTTTCTATATTAGCGTACTATCTCGTTTTATTTTTTTTTTTTTTTGTGGGGGGGGGTTGCATTTTTTAAAGTTTCGCTCTTATATATTTCTTTTTTCTTTTTCTTTTTTTTTTAATTTCTTACTTCTTTCGTTCATGCTTTCTTTTTTTTCCTTTTTTTTTGTTTATTTATTCATTTTACGCGTTTTTTTTTTAATATTCTTTCAGACATTTTCACTTTCGAAATTACTATGATCCCAAAATTGTTGATACATTTGGTGCTTAAATTAGACAGAAAATGTCACACATATTATGGGACACATGCAGTTTTTTTTTTGTTTTTTTTTTTGTTTTTCTTTTTTGTTGCTTTTTTAAGTTTGGTTCTTACAGTTCTTTTTTAATTTTTTCTGTCGTCCATCCTTCCTTTTTTTCTATTTTTTTTATTTATTAATTCATTCATTTTACGCGTTTTTTTAATATTATTTCAGACATTTTCACTTTAAAAATTACTATGATCTCTGTCCAAAAATTGTTGATACATTTGGTGCTTAAAATATACATGCAAAAGTCACAAATATTATGGAACACATGCAGTAGTTTTATACCCAGTTTTATACTCAGCTATTAGTGGGACTTGAATTATTAAATCATATTTATCTACGAAGCATTCTTAAAATCTAAAAATATTTTCTGGTTTTATATAACTTGTAAAAGGCCGATAAGCTGTAAAAGGAAAAAACAATCATCGGCACTCATAATCTTAACCTCTTCAATTTTAGAGTCAGCCGTTATCTATCCTACATATCCTCATAATATGAGCTTCTTACTTCCTCCTTTCACGCTCTTATAACAACCTCGTTCAGTAACTCACATTCCTCGGTGAATCTTGTATTGGGTGAACAATATTATTACACACTAGCAATATAGCCCGGCGTTGCTCGGGTGTAATGAAAGCTTTAAATCTAATCCATGGTCCTGGTGCTCATACTCTTTGGACGTTGGCACGAAAGACTAAAAAGCAATAGTTGTTTCCAGTTAAAGAGAAACCGTAGACAGAAATAAAAATGAATGGATGTAAGTCAAATTTTGATTTCTTGGTATCAATATCAAATAAGTTTTTTCGTCGTAAACTGAATTTTGAAGGCTAAATAAGTCCTCTGAGTAAATGATATCATGGATGAGACTAAAAACTACAAGAATACCTACTTAGAGCCAAACCCGAAGCAAAACTTAAAATAAAATAAAATACAGACATGCAGGCAGATAAACAGACACACACACAAACATCTTGTCTTTTATATATATATAGATTAGCGATTTTTTTTTAACTATTGTAAGAACTGCAACCTTGAAACTTCTGAATATCGTTTCTTATGTCTTTGTCTATGAGTGTATCAAATTTGATTAAAATCGAACCACTCCTTCTATAACCCGATTTTTTCGGTTATCGATTTTCGATATTTATCGGGGGTACCTCGACACAAAATCTAGCTAAGAACACTCGCAGACGCTTTTAGTACAATTGTGTAAATTTTCAAGAAAATCGGTCCAGCCACACACACAAACATACACACACACACCCACACACACACAGACAAAATTCCATTTATAAATAAGTTTAGATATTTTCAACAACCACTGATCGAGTAAAATTACCAACGAAACAGAACATTCCAGAAATCAGCCACACGAAACAAAAGTAAAAGATTCAATATTTTAGAATCTTTTACTTACTATAACACGTCTAAATTCTTGAATATCTTTTTTACACCAAGTTCAACACAGATTCTGTATCAATTGTTTGGAGTTCATAGCGAGCAATGTTTTCATTAAATTTAATGAAGAACTGAACAATAGTTTTTGGGTTTAAACCTGAGTCCTCAAGTTTGGTACAGTAAATGGAATCAAACAGGTCAATGGAATCAAACAGGTTTAATTTGTTCGTTTTTGTTGAGTTGTTTTTCTCGTACTTGACTCACTACCTTTATTTTACTGTTACCTGTCATCACGTGTAGGTTTTTCTTTTATAGGTTTTGATTAATGTTTAAAAAGAATTAGTTGTGTGACAGTCATGGTTTAGTTCAGTCACTTAAGTACCATGCCTGATACACGCTTTGGGCGATCATGTCTCTAATGAGACATGACTGACTCGGCAGATTATCTCACAGTAGGTTGCCATTACATTCTGAGGTAGACTGGTTGCCAGCCAAGGCTATATAACCCAATCTGTGCTGCCATTTAACCCATAACTGGAGGGAGAAGAGATAGCTTATATTACATTATTATATTAAGTATAATTAGTGGGTGATCTACAAATCGTACATTTGTTTCGATTAAGGTTAAATATACAATAAATATACACCACTTTCTTTAAAATTCAAACAGACAATTCACAAAACTTATTCCCTTATCACTAACCCCCACCAACATCCCCCCCCCACAACTCACCAAATATAAGAAAAGAGACTTTCCATTCCTGTCTACACCACCTGATGAGACATTGTAATTTCAATGTCTAAACAAATGTACAACTTGTAGTGGATATATAAAAAAAATTGTACATGTTCTAAAATATAATTTAGAATATATATATATATATATATATATATATATATATATATATATATATATATATATTATAAACATATACTGTTAAATATAGGAGACAATAGATGTCTATTATGTTTAATCATGAACCGTTCTAAACATCGTATTTTGGCTTTAATTTCAGTCGAAAATAAAGACAAAAGTTCTCCAACATTTGGATAATTTTTTATTAAGTTTCATATTGGAGGCCATCTACATTAAATCCAAACAACCCACATTTAATAAAATCACGTTTAAATCTGGTCAAAACACATTACATTGCATTTTAATACATGGTTCTGTTGTCATTTTGAGCTATCACGCAGAGAACCGCATTGCAAATTTGCGAACTACGTTTGTTATTTTTGGTAACTATTGCCGTTGCTAAGCGGAGTTTTCTGTCAACACAAGTTAAAATCGTCGCTGATGGTGGATGTTTCTGTGTTACCTTTCTTATAACCTCTCTGAAGATGGCTCATGTGAGCCAAAACATAACTTAATAAAAAATTATCCAAATGTTGGAGAATTTTTGTCTTTATTTTCAACTGAAATTAAAGCCAAAATACGATGTTTAGAACGGCTCATGATTAAACATAATAGACATTCATTGTCTCTTATATTTAACAGTATATGTTTAGAAAATTATTTGCTGCCTCGAAACAATATTTTATATATCTATACATATATATATATATATATATATATATATATATATATATATAAAAGAAAGAATGAACTGATATATATATATATATATATATATATATATATATATATATTTCAGTTCATTCTTTCTTTTCTTCTTTCTATCATGTCCCTTTCTGTCAGTGGGCATGTCTTTCCTATAATTTCTCGTATATTTAGTCTCCTCTCTTCACCGTCCCCAAACTTCCCATCAATGTTCTTTCTCTCGTTTTCTTTATTGTCTTCTTTCTTATCTACCCGTGTTTCCTACTTTTTTTTTCTCTCTTTTCCCCCTGTGTCCCCTAGCCCGCCCTTTCTCATTCCGGTTATGACACAATCTCCTTTCTTATACTAACTACAGTATTACAACTACTATCATTAAGTAACACAGCAAGGAAATATTGGGTCACTGTACCGAATCAGACGTTGACCAACCCTTTTTTTAAAAGCCTCTTTTAGCGTTCACTAACACGAGAATAAAACATTACTCTGGAAATAATCTGTGTTTTAATACCGATGAAAGTAGGCGGCAATAAAAAAACTTACAGGAAAGCAATGGCACACATATTATATCAAATCACTAGATATATACAAAATATACGTATGTATAAAAAAAATTGAGAATCAGTTAACAATAGAATCCAACAGATTTATATCCTTTAAAAGTCACTGAGTTATTGATTTCAAAATAACGTTTCACAGTTGGTAAAATGATTTGCAACGATGCAGAAGTTTACATAGAAAATTTCATCGATTAGATCGATAAACGGTTAGAAGGACCAACTTGTTAGGTTCGCTTAAAGATGTCGTAGAATTTCGTGCTCCAATTTGCTGGTGTCAAAATAAAACAAATAAAGATGTATAGATAACTGGGGAAGTTTTAACAGATGACGGAAAAGGTGGCACCAAAACCAGGAGCCGCATTGGAATAATAAAAGATGCCTTCTAAAAACTAAGCAAAGTATAAGCATAATAGTTTTGTTAGAAACGAAATTGATGAAATTTTATTTAATATAAGTTTATGAAGTCCTTCTTTACTTTCTTTTTTTTTAATTCTTTGTTACTTTCATTCTTTTTAGCTCTCATATTTTTTTCATTCTAAGAGAGCTTCCTTCATTTTAAGTTCTTTTTTTAAGATATTCTAAGCTCATTTCATCTTTCTTTTTTTCTTTCTTTTAAAATGTTTCTTTCTTTCTTTGAAACTCTTTGTTTTTAAAACTCTTTCTTTTCCTTTTTCCTTTCTATTGAGCTGGCTCTTTTTATCATTCTTTTAAGATAGTTCTTTCTTTCTTTTAGGATCTTTCATTCTTTCTTACCGTTAAAAAGCTTTCTTTCTGTCTTTTAAGATATTTCTTTCTGTCTTTGAAAGTATTTGTTTCTTTCTTTTTGAAACTATGTGTTTTTTTTTTCTTTTTAAAACTCTTTCTTTATTTTTAGCTCTTCTTTTTTTTTCTTTCTTCGGAGCAAGCTTTCTTTCATCAAAACTCTCTTCCCTTCTTTTATGCCTTTCCTTCTTTTTTCTGTCTTTCTTTCTTTCTTTCTTTCTTTTAAACTAATGTTGCTTATATATATATGTGTGTGTGTGTGTGTGTGTGTGTGTGTGTGTGTGTGTGTGTGTGTGTCAGCATGCAGTGTGGGTATAGAAGAATCCAAAGAAGTATCCTGTATATACAGTGGTAGAATAACTCTCTAAGAGAGCTCTAAATATATATGTATATAAATACATATAGAGAAAATATAAGAAAAATTAAGGCAGACACGTTATTTCATGGTAAATCTGAACTATAGGCCTATTTCAAGCGAACCGTCATCAGCTTCCGTCTTTATTTTACAAATGATTTTACACAAATTATTTTACACAAAGGATTTTCATTCGTTAAAAACCCAGGTTTCTACTCTAAGTGGTGTCTTCAGGCGGTTTTTAATATCTATTATTGTTATGTTATTAAAAATCGCCTGAAGACACCAATCAAAGCCGAAACCTGGGTAGCGGAATAACTTGTTTAAAAATGGAAATATATATATATTTGTCATCCAAATACAAGCTTGTTTAGCTGTATCACAGATCACCAGTGTGGCCAGATATCGACTTACTTTTAACCGGGATCGACTCATTCGTTCTTTCGTTTAAGGTATTCCTTTCTTTAAAGTTATTTTTTCTTACTATAATCTTTCTTTCTATCAGTCCCTTTCTGTCAAAAATGGAAATATATATATATTTGTCATCCAAATACAAGCCTGTTTAGCTGTATCACAGATCACCAGTGTGGCCAGATATCGACTTACTTTTAACCGGGATCGACTCATTCGTTCTTTCGTTTAAGGTATTCCTTTCTTTAAAGTTATTTTTTCTTACTATAATCTTTCTTTCTATCAGTCCCTTTCTGTCAAAAATGGAAATATATATATATTTGTCATCCAAATACAAGCCTGTTTAGCTGTATCACAGATCACCAGTGTGGCCAGATATCGACTTACTTTTAACCGGGATCGACTCATTCGTTCTTTCGTTTAAGGTATTCCTTTCTTTAAAGTTATTTTTCTTACTATAATCTTTCTTTCTATCAGTCCCTTTCTGTCAATGTGTATGTCTGAAATCTGGGGACCCACTGGAATAGCAAAATATGCCTTCTAAAAGCTAAGAAAAGTATTAACATGATAATTTTGTTAGAAAAGAAATTGATGAAATTTTATTTAATATAAGCTGTCATTTTTGGCATAAATACTTCACAGCTTCCTCACGGATTAAGAACAAACAGAGATGTGGTTCTATGATGGAAGCTGAGAATTTCATAGACGGAGAATGTAAGCATCGTCGAAATTTTTAAGGAAAATTGAAAGAAAAGGAGACTTCTGCTTATAATTAGAAAGGACTTGCTTAGTGAATATGGTTTGTAAAATGTGACAATCGCATTGAAGGCTTAAAGGGATAGAGGAAAATAATGAGTAATCTACGAAAATAAGACCTGGAGAATTTAATACTCACAGGACGGATAGAGGGAAAAAGAGACAGGAGAATGCAGCGCGAGACATACCTGATAGGCCTGAGCAAATGGATGGCAGAGCGGGGTTTGGGAGATATACCGAGAGGAAGATCTTTGAGAGCGACAAGAGACAAAGCTAAATAAAAGTCCATGATCGCCTACGTCCTGAAGGGAAAAGGCGTATGAAGAAAAAAGATCTGATTTTTTGTCACAGTTAAAGATGGGGTAGAGAATGCTAGATTGCTATGTGATATCTGTCCTTCTGTATGGAAGTGAATGTTAGACGATCTCCTCAAGGATGAAGAGGAGGCTTGAGACAGCAGAAAATGTGGTTTTACAGAAGGATGCTGAGGATACCATGGACTGAGCACGTGAAAAATCACGAGGTCTCGAAGAGAATGGAAACGAGGAGAAAACTCACACTTAACATAAAGAAAAGACAGATGAGATTTCTGGGACAAGAAGGAGGGCCTGAAGAATCTAAGACTTTCAGGACGGATAGAAGGAAAGATAGACAGGAGAAAGCAGCACGAGAACTACTTCATAGGCCTGAGCAAATGGAAGGAAGAGCGGGGTTTGGGAGAGATACTGAGAGGAAGAATTTTGAGAGCGACAAGAGACAAGTGGAAGTTCATGATCGCCTACGTCTTAAAGGGACACGGCATATAAAGAACAAGAAGAAAGCTACCTAATCCCCATTGTAGGTTTTGGGTGCAGTGGATATCGACTAAGAAATCGGGGAGCCGAGTTCGAATTCCAGTTGAGTTCCTTGCATTCACTTACGCGCAAATATTCTTGGGAAAGTTATTAATCGGTCTCTTCCCTCCAGTTATGGGTTAAATAACAGGACAGATTGGGTTCTATAGCCTTGGCTGGCAACCAGTCTATCGCAGAAAGTAATGGCAAGATACTGCAGGACAATCTTATGCCCAGTCAGTGTTATCTCTTTCGAGACATGATCGCCCAAGCGTTTATCACATATGGCACTTAACTGATTGACTGAATATAATAGTTGAAAACATAATTAAAACTTCTACTGGGCATAAAGTGGGGGATCGGTTTTTTGTTGTTATGAAGTAATAAACTGATACCCCACTAATTATACTTAATATAATAATGTAATATAATCTATCTCTTCTCCATCTAGCTATAAGTTAAATGGCAGTACAGATTGGGTTCTATAGCCTTTGCTGGCAACCAGTCTACCGCAGAATATAATAGCAACCTATTTTGGCATAATCTTCTGCCCAGTCAGTTATGTCTCTTTCGAGACATGATCGCCCAAAGCGTGTATCACGTATGGCACTTAACTGACTGACTGGCTACATCAATCTTTGTAAATCATGTTAATACACTTTCAAATTCTGCAGCGGAAGAAATTACTTAAAAGCAACGAAATTAAAATCAAGTCAAAGATAAACTGCTCTGTTTTAATCATCTGAGAGAACACTCTCTGCTTGACATCATCCTGGCTCATGCTGACACCCACTAGAGTTATTCACTGAGCCTTCACGGGCTAACTTTCTCGACTAACATGAAGTAGAAAGACTATATTGACTCTTTCATATCTATAAGTACACACTTCATCCGTTTTTAGTTTATTGCTGTCATATGTCATCTGGTGCTACTGTCATTTATCTAGAGCTGAAACCAAAAGAAAAATAAGAATTTGACAAAATCCAATGGAGAATCTGTAATGTGATCGATCACGACTTGGCAGCTCAGATACAGTCACTTTCTCACCGGCGCAATGTGGCTTCCCTGTGCCTCTTCTACAAATACTTTCACGACTTCTACTCCGATGATCTTAGCTCACTGGTGCCCCCCTGTATATAAATTTACTCGAGCCACATGATTAGCAACTAGATCCCACCCTTTTATTGTGAAACCAATAAATTGTAAACGCAAATTCTACTCCCGCAGCTTCTTTTCTCGCACTTCCCCCTGTGGAATTCCCTTCCGTTTACTTACTTCCCTGACAGCTACAATCTCAAGTCAATAGTCATCTCCTATCTCACTAACCTACATCCTCTCTCTCTCTCTCTCTCTCTCTCTCTCTCTCTCTCTCTCGTGCTTCTTTCTTCGTTCACTCCACTCTCATCAGTAGTCTCATCCTTCTCTTACGCACTTCCTGACACCCCCTATAACCTGTCACTCTTTCTCATAACTTTCCTCCTATGTAACCCCCTGCCAAACAGTGACAGTAAAATGCCTTGCTTGAGGCGATATGATAATAAAAAAAGATAGATAGATAGATAGAATCACCAAGAATTTCAATGTAAAGTCATTAATCATTTCCTATTTCACTAACTTGCCTCCTCTCGCTCATGATCCTTTCTCCATCCACTCCACTCTCATCAGTATTCTCATCCTTCTCTTACCCACTTCCTGACACCCCCTTTAATCTGTTATTCTTTCTCATAACTTTTCTCCTCTGTCCCCCCCCCTGAAAAACATTAGCTTTAAAATGCCTTGCTTCGGGGGATATGATTATAAAATAAAAATCCAATACTATTATTATGTGGATATAAAGTCATGGATCAATTCTACAATACAATCATTATATCAACTGATCCCTCACTTTATGGCCCCATTAGTCCTTCTCTTACACACTTCCTTACACCTCCTCTAACCTGTCACCCTTTCTCATAACTTTTCTCCTATGTAACCCCCTGCAAAACAGTGGCAGTAAAATGCCTTGATTGGGGTGATATGATAAAAAAATAGATAGATAAACAGATAGACAGATACAATCTCCAAGAATTTAAATATAAAGTCAATAATCATCTCCCATCTCACTAATCTGCACCCTCTCTCTCGTGCTCCTTCTCCATCCACTCTACTCTCATTAGTATTCTCATCTTTCTCTTATCCACTTCCTGACACCTCCTATGACCTGTCACTCTTTCTCATAACTTTCCTCCTATGTAACCCCTTGAAAAACAGTGGCAGTGAAATGCATTGCTTATATATATATATATATCAAGATATATATATATATATATATATATATATATATATATATATATATATATAAAACAGCAATATTATTGGACCCGATCTAACACCTGGGTTTCGGTCACTTTCTCTTCTCCGTAAGGTTCTGCCTTTTTCTATAAATACTTTCATGGTAATTGTTAATTCACCAATTTACACTTGAGTTTGTTAGATGTAACCGCAAATTCTATGCTAACAGTATCTTTTCTTGCATTTCTCGCTTGTGAAACTCCCTTCCATCTCCGTGCTTTTCAGCTAACTTCAATCTGCAAAAAATTAAATGCAATGTTAATCACTATCTACGGTCCTTCTACGGTTTATTTGTGTCTCATTAGTAACGTTTTGGTTCCTAATTCTTCAACACCCAGAATGTTTTGAAAGCAACGAAAATCAAATCAAATATTTCTTTTATGTTTTGACATGATTTTATTACGTTCAGCTGGGCGTTCCGCATTAATCTTATAATAGATAGGGCGTTATTTAACGCGTTAATAACTGATGCCTTTTAAGAGAATAATTCAAGAAATAAAATATATTGCTCCTGTGCTACGTAAGAATTCTAATCATGTGCTGTCATATCTTCCTCCATGCATAGATAGATAGATAGATAGATAGATAGATAGATAGATAGTGGGAATATGTGGGTATTTACAAAGGTTATTCACTGCTTTCAAAAGACGAACTTTGTCGCCTAATGTTGAAAAAAAATTAAATTCCGAAACTTGATTCTCGCTCTCTCTCTCTCTCTCTCTCTCTCTCTCTCTTTCTCTATCTATCAAAGTCAGTTCATTATCTATCAGTGACTGAGCATATCTATCTATCTATCTATCTATCTATCTATCTATCGGCCTGTTGATATCTATCTATCTATGTTCAATACTCTGCGCCTCCTCGGCCTTACCCTCTCTTCTGATCTCAAGTGGAACCACTACATTGAGTCAATAGCTAAATCCACTGCTAGGAAGGTTAGGTCACTGTGTCGGGCCACGAAGTTTTTCCCACCTGAAACCAACCTGCATATATACAAATCAACCATTCATCAGTGCATGGAGTACTGCTGCCATATATGATCAGGTGTTCCCTCTGTTCATCTCCGTCTTCTTGACAGGCTCCCAAGGAGAATCAGTAATGTGATAAGTACCGACTTGGCGGCTCGACTACAGCCATTTTCCCACCGACGAGAAGTGGCTTCCCTTTGTCTGTTCTATAAATACTTCCATGGCTTCTGCTCCAATGAACTTAAGTCACTGGGGCCTCTGCAACAGGTGTTTACTCGTGCAACTAGACTGGCAACTGGGTCTCACCCATTCACAGTTAGGTCAACCAAATGCAGACGACATTTCTACTCCTTCAGCTTCTTTTCCTGCACTTCCCGCCTGTGGAACTCGCTTCCATATTCTTGCTTTCCTGACGGCTACAACCTCCAGGAATTTAAATGCAAGGTCAATATCCCTTATCCCTTAACTACTTGACTCTAGTTCTTTCCACACCGACCTGTATATCCTTTCCTTTCTCTCCACCTTTGCAACTGCCATCACACCTGTATTCCCATCCTTCTCTTGCTCCTTTCTAGCTGGTTCGTCCTTCTCCTCATTCTCCTGTAATCCTTTTTCTCTTATGTAGCCCCCTGCACATCAGTGGCGTTACCGCCTTGTTCGGGTTGATATGATTAAAAAATATATATATATGCATTTTCAACCCCATTTAAACAAAGAAGGAGGAAAAATTCTAATGCCTGAGGCTTGGTCTAGTAATGGAAGGGATTGTGGGATATTGGCTTTTATAGAGTTAAGCTAGCGGAATCTTAGTAGTAATTTCTTCTATGGTAGTGGGAGGTATGCGGCTTGATCAGTAGTGGTAGGAAGGAGTAAAGGTAATTGCTTAGCCATTTATTTTTAAAAACTTTATTGTGAATAAATGGAAGACTAAGTTAATTATTGCAATTTATATTGATTTCTATGACGACACATACTAATGTTCTCTCTACGTTTATTCAGAAGTACATTCTGATATTGAAATTTCAAAATTTTAATTTTTATTGTTAAACATAGACCCAGAGGCAACAGTCTGTTTCATGCTAAACGCAATCTTCAGGCCATGTACTCTGCGTTTATATATATATATATATATATATATATATATATATATATATATATATATATATATATGTTTACTGTGTGTTAATATTTACTCTTTGATAATGGCTTATGTGAGCCGAAAGCTTAGACCCGATAAAAAAATCAACAATTACGGTGATTTTTTGCTGTCTTTCAACGACATCACCATCAAGTATATCAGACGGTATGAACGGATCCTACACAAAATTAATAGACAGAACTTGTCTATATTATTCAATAAAACCTGCATTAATGAAAAAATGCTGCCAAAATACACACAATATATATATATATATATATATATATATATATAGTCATCCGTAGACAGATTTGTTTCGCTGTATCACAGCTCATCAGTACGGTTAGACTCCAACTGATTTTAACCCAGGATTAAAACCCGACCGAATTGGCATCAGTCGGTGATTCTACCTCTGGGCTATGGGTGTTCGGTAGAAGAAGGCAGACTTTTTAGCGTGTATATTGTCATCATACCCGCCCAATAGCCAGAGTGCTCTAATCCATTACTGAATGAGCGATGCGTACATGCCAGTGTAGCTACTGTTTTTCAATGTCTACCATTCTTCCAGAGTGTGTGAGCGTAAATACACACACACACACACACACACACACACACACACACACACACACACACATATATATATATATATATATACATTTATATATGTGTGTTTGTGTGTGTGTGTGTTATTTTTAAGCAGGAATGATCAAATATAAACAAATTTTGTTAAATTCAGCCACTAAGTTGACCAGATTTATTTTTATTTTTTATTTTTTTAAAAATATATATCACCCCGAGCAAGGCGGTAACGCCACTGATGTGCAGGGGGCTACGTCAAAGTGAAAAGATTGGAAAAGAGAAAGCCGGAAACCACATCCTGAACAAGGAACAAGGGATGAGCCTCTTGACCTGTTCAATAGACGTGGGTGGAGTGTGAACCGGGCGATAGTTTAGTCTATCTACTCCAATAAAAAGATATTTGAAAGACCTTCTCCCGATGATACGTTGGAGTCCAAACACTAAAACAACCATATGATTGTAGAGAAGAGGACATATATAGAAAAAATCATGTACATGTTCCAAAACATAATTTATAATAAATATATATATATATATATGATAAATATGTATATAAATAAATATACATGTATATAAATAGAAATATGTATAGCAATATACATATAAATGTATATACATATAATTATATGTGTGCATCTATATGTATTGGTATATATGTATATGTACTTATTATTTCATGTTTTCCACTTTTATAATAAAATATTGTACATCCAATTAAATATTAAAGATGAACTGTCTGAGAATCCTGAACTTTCTACGTTCCCCCCTCATTGTCAAGAACCGATTGACTGGCAATGACCGAAAGGAAGTTACAAAATATTTACATATTATTGTTTTAGACGCATATTAGCAGGTTGACACCTATAAAATCTTTTAAAATAATTTTTGTCGGGGAAATAATTTTTCGGATCTACCATTATTGTTCCTTCTAGTATTGACGGCATTTTCCTACTCAGTCGTTCGTTCGAAGCTGAGTGGAATGTTGACCTTGATCATGTCATTTTTTCTCTCTAAACTACATGTGCCATTCTACTATTGAAATTCTTCAAGTGATGTAGTTTCTATTATTTGGTAAAGTTCTTTTTGATTTTTGTAAGCCTTTTTCGAAAAAGTACTCAACCTACTGCGGGATAATCTTTTGCCCAGTCAGTCATGTCTCTTTCGAGACATGATCGCCCAAGCGTGTTTCACGTATGGCACTTAACTGTCCTATTCAAGACCTACATGTTTCAGTCACTCGAAGCTATAGCTTGATAATTGCATATCAAAGAATTTGAAAACAAAATAAACAGCTTTGGAAATATCTCATTTAAAAAAACACTTGCGTAGATTTTATAAAAATTAATCTATTCACCACTTCGTTTATAATGCAGAGTAACTAAGTAAAAAAAAAAAAAAAAAGAAAAGAAAAGGGATGTGCGTCGTGACGCAGTGGATATCGGCTCGGAACGAGAACTCGGAGAGCCGAGTTCGAATTCCAGTTGAATTCATTGCATTGGGAAAGGTATTAATCCATCTATTCCTTCCAGTTATGGATTAAATAACAAGACAGATTGGGTTCTATAGCCTTGGTCGGCAACCAGTCTACAGCAGAAAGCAATGGCAACCTACTGCGGGATAATCTTCTACCCAGTCAGTCATGTCTGTTTCGAGACATGATCGCCCAAGCGTGTGTCACGTATGGCACTTAACTGACTGAACTAAGTAAAAACGCTTACTTAATTTTCTTTTCATATACATTTTAAAATAAATGAAATAAAATAATTGTTAAATAAATTAATCTGAACAACTATTGTTTATTATTTTGATTCTTCATATTTTTTAGGCGATCTCGTTTTTATGTTTGTCATAAAAGATTAAAATTAATTTGGGCAAATATTAGTTGAAATTATTTTAGTTCATTTTGGGATGGCTTGCTTTGTTTTGGTTTTTATTTCTACCTATCTATAGATGGAAAGGTCAAGCCTCCGTCCTGAGGGTGGAGAAACTGGGCGAGGGCCTTGTTTTGTCACAGCTTGATTAAGCCAGTTCTAAGAATCCTCTTCTGGCATTTTCTCTAAACATTTGTTTCTCTGGAATGTTCCCACCTCTTATCACCCAGCCGCTGACCTCCCCACCGAATCAGTTATGACGTCAATCAGAATCCCGTTTGCAAAGCAGATATATGTTCTACATTTCTCATGGTAAAGCTGGAATCTTGAGCGTGTGAGGCACGCATATGAGCCGAGTGTTTTTCTATAAGCAACAAGGGTAGGAAGCAAGGCGCCTTTTCAAATGTAACAGAAGATAACATTTTTTCACGGGTTAAATTTGCCAAACATAATTTAATCTTTGTATAGATCAGAGGACATGTGAGTCAAATAAGAAGAATTTTCAATTTTAAAATTTCTTTTATGTAATTCTACAGGAAGTTGGCGATCATGGCTCTCCACAATCTCCTGCTCTTTGTAGCTCTTAACAAATGTTGTCGTTTTGTTATATCCTCTCAATATTGTCTTGAAGTTTATTTACTCAAACTCTCTAGGTAAGTTATGAGTTGGTTTCCGCTGTCCCTCCTGCTTTCAATCTGCCCTGTGGGTATCAAATGTTCTCAGTCATCTTTCCTCATTATATGCCCTAGAAACTGTCTCTTCCTAATGTTAATTATTAATGTTTCTTTTTGTTAAACATTTCCGTAAATCTTTTTTGTTATTCGTATGTACGGTCCATTGTATTCATAGTATACTTCTTTAGAAACCATATTTCTCTTGTTTTATGTCTCTCCGACATTTGTATGGAGATTGTAATGAATTTACTGCCATATAGGTGGACTGATATGACGCTACAGTTCAGTATTTTTCTATTTTTCAGAATGAAATTTTCTTTTTTCTTAATACTTTGCTTACCTTTTACAAGACATCGTTCGCTATCCCTAATGTGCCCTAAAACAATACAATTATGTGTATAAAATAATTAATAACACGGCAAATGATAGATAGATAGATAGATAGATAGATAGATAGATAGATAGATAGATAGATAGGTAGATAGATAGATAGATAGATATGAACAGACTTAGATAGATAGATAGATAGATAGATAGATAGATATGAACAGACTTTGATAGATAGATAGATAGATAGATAGATAGATAGATAGATAGATAGATAGATATGAACAGACTGAGATAGATAGATAGATAGATAGATATGAACAGACAGATAGATAGATAGATAGATAGATAGATAGATAGATAGATAGATATGAACAGACTTAGAGAGATAGATAGATAGATAGATAGATAGATTTGAAACAAACCAAGATAGATAGATAGATAGATAGATAGATATGAATGAATGAATATAGATAGATAGATAGATAGATAGATAGATAGATAGATAGATATGAACAGACTTAGAGAGATAGATAGATAGATAGATAGATATGAACAGACTTAGATAGATAGATAGATAGATAGATAGATAGATAGATATGAACAGACTTAGATAGATAGATAGATAGATAGATAGATAGATAGATAGATAGATTGAACAAACCAAGATAGATAGATAGATAGATAGATAGATAGATAGATAGATAGATAGATAGATAGATAGATAGATAGATAGATAGATAGATAGATAGATAGATAGATAGATTTGAACAAACCAAGATAGATAGATAGATAGATAGATAGATAGATAGATAGATAGATATGAACAGACTTAGATAGATAGATAGATAGATAGATAGATAGATAGATAGATAGATAGATTGATTGATAGATATGAACAGACTTAGAGAGATAGATAGATAGATAGATAGATATGGACAGACTTAGATAGATAGATAGATAGATAGATAGATAGATAGATATGAACAGACTTAGAGAGATAGATAGATAGATAGATAGATAGATAGATAGATTTGAACAAACCAAGATAGATAGATAGATAGATAGATAGATAGATAGATAGATAGATAGATAGATAGATAGATAGATAGATAGATATGAACAGACTTAGATAGATAGATAGATAGATAGATAGATAGATAGATAGATAGATAGATAGATAGATAGATAGATAGATAGATAGATAGATAGATAGATATGAACAGACTCTAGATAGATAGATAGATAGATAGATAGATATGAACAGACTTAGATAGATAGATAGATAGATAGATAGATAGATATGAACAGACTTAGATAGATAGATAGATAGATAGATAGATAGATATGAACAGACTTAGATAGATGGATAGATAGATAGATAGATAGATAGATAGATATGAACAGACTTAGATAGATAAATAGATAGATAGATAGATAGATAGATAGATAGATAGATAGATAAATAGATCAATGGGCAAAAATCTGGCTGATATCATGCAATACATCTAAAACTAAACTGATGACATTTCATGATCACTGGGCAGATCTTAAACATGCGCCAAACCTGATGAATAGACCTACTCTCAAAGAGGCTCCTTGCCTGGAATGCCTACTGAGTCCAAATCTCACTCCCAATCTCAAATGAAAGTTGTGTATTCTTGCCATCGCTGGAAGATGCTGGAAGAATGGTCGGTTTCTGGCATCGGGCCAGAAAATACCTAACACTCGCTGCCAGGATATGTCATTATAAGAGTCAAATCACACCAAGAATAGAGTATGGTTTCTATATCTGGACTGGTGCTGCTAAGTCCAAATCCACTTCAGCCCTAATAGAGTTAAAAAAAAAATGCTTACGTGGCCCTGTGGTTGATGAATTCGTCTCCATTTCGCAAATCTTATCCGACAGCCGAACAGTTGTCAGCCTTTCACTACTATATTGCTATTCCAATGGTAGTTGGACCAGTTGCATTCCTTAGTGCCACCATTTCGGACCTTCACTGTCAGGATTCGCCATGCCTTGTTCAGGGTGATAAACAATAACCTTTTTCAATGTGGATTGTATTGCTGGTATTTTTACTAAAAAAATATACTTTTATATATACAGCTGAAACCCTAAGAGATCCTGCAACGAAATGGTGGATTTGGGGGTAACAAAAAAAATTAAGAGGTAGATCTAAGGAACGGGTTTGAAGTCTCATCACTTGGGGTTCATGTAGCGAGGCCTTAGTCATTTCGTAATTCATCAGTAAATATCTGATAACAACGAGAAAAATAACTGGAATATGAGATATGTAACATTTTATGAATTAGATAGAAGAATAGACTATGTTTTAACCTCGTTTGGCGCCCAGTTTAGGGAAAGAACAACTCTTATTTAAAAAATGTGGAGGCAGGGAAAACAACTTCCCTGTTTGCAAAATGTAATGGAAGATAATTGAAAAAGGAATTTTCAGAAAACCATGATCTCCTACGTCCTGAACAGACACGGCAATAAAAACAAACAAAAACAGAAATGAGGAAAGATGACTGAGAAAATTTAACACTCATAGGGAATAATGAAAGTCAGAGAAGCAGATGAAAACATCAAATAGCCGACTTAGCCAACTTGTATGAGTGGATGAGATATCAAGAGCAAAGAGGAATGGTTATGTCAAAATTGATGGAGGTTCTACTATTCTTAGCTCAAAGCATAACCCAGGAGCCACTCAAAGTAGAGGGCTGCTGACTGAAAATAACGGAAGGAATATTGGTTAATATTATCAGAATATGTAGGGTAGATATATTTAACCCTAGACTTTAAGAGATTAAGATTGTTATGGTCTATGAAGCATCATCTCAGGAGTCGTCCCACAAAGGGGAATCTTCCATGTTCCATATCTATTTAGAACGTAAGCGATCATGGCTCTCCACGACTTCCTACATTATGAATTGAAAACCAATCTGAAGAGGGTTGGGCTGCGTCACGCTATCTTGCCCATCATATCGACTGCACTACAACACTAATTGGGTAAGGGTTTTAAAAAATAAACAGTTCTTTGGGAAGAAGATGAAGTCGTTTCCTTTCGCCTAAAGATAATTACTCATGCGAACTGGAAGTGTTCACTTTGTGTCATTAGCAAAAGACAAGTTGATTGTTTCACTATCTTCTACGTTCTGAACAGACACGGCAATAAAACAGAAATGAGGAAAGATGACTTAGAAAATTTAACACTCATAGTGAATAGTGAAAGCCAGAGAAAATTAAGCAAAGAAGCATCACACGCTTGAAGATAACGATTTGCCTAAAGATCGACGCTTCCATGTTCCGAGGTAAAAAAAGAAAATGTCTATTTTTAGATTTGCACAGTTGCTCAACCTGATTCTTGAATATGAAAATAATAAACAGGAACTATTAGACAAAGGAATAAATCTAGTAAGTATGGAATAGACTACTAATGTAATTATATTAAAAGTGAAGTGTGCATTGACCCAGATTGTTACGATAAAACATAACATGGTGATATAGATTAAACCTATAGGATACAAATCCTATATCATCTAACAGTTAACTAAAACACAAAGTAAAATTACACACCCTCAAAATTGGATCCAAACGACGAAAAGCAGTTGTGAGAAGCCCAACTAAGCAAAATTTCACAAGTGAAAATGAAAAGCAAAATTCTGGATCCTGAGTGGATTACAAATCGAAAATTCAAATATAATGTCTGTCAAACTTTTTTTTTTCATATCTAAAGGACAAATGCCTTTGGTAGCTGGTCACATGACCAGATCTAACTATTAAAGACAGTCCGTGACGCGGTCAAAAACGTCCAGTCCGACATGAGAGCGGATAGCTGACGGACCTTGTGGCAATGTAACAAATGAAATTTTACTCCACGCTACCCGGACGTAGGGGCGCGTCACAGTTTCATTCGATCTCTTCTTCCAACTTTCTTCTCTTTGTTTTCACTCCACGCCGCCAAAGAGAGACATAACAACAACAACAACAGGACGCGTTAAGTACAATTTCTTTATTTGTTTCACCTTCTCTCTCACTTTGTCGCCGACCTAACACAAAAAGAGGAAGGAACGTAAGAAGAACTTACATTCTGATAATACACAACGATAAACTATAAACTTCTGTGAACATTTAAATACCAACATTTCTTTGAACAATTTTAACTACAAAACTACATGCATTTCTCAAGGAACATTTTAAATATGTTAAATATGAAAAATATATGTGAAATTTGTTAACTGATTAATACAGTTAACAAATTTCACATATATTTTTCATCTTACACTTTTGTCATTCTGTTAATCAATCTTTACCTGAATGTACACACGAAATATTTTATCCTTTCACATTTCAACATCTAACCTTCAACCTTCTGAATTTTAAATTTTGGGGACTTCCGACGTGTTTGGCACAAGGCCAATTTATCAAGCATCAACGAGGCCCCTACAAACGTAATAAAAAGAAATTAATAATAGGAGTGTCAGCTTTTTAAACTGATCCTGTTTGGAAAAGCAAGATGGCAAGAAAGCAATAATAAAAATGAAACAGATAAACAGATTCAACTACAATTCGAACACTGCTCTCCGATTCCGTTTACAAAAACGTTTCTCTGTATAAAAATGCTTCCTTATTTCCTTTGTGATTTTTGCTTCTGTAATTTATCGACAAAAGACTTCTTTGGCTTCCAGTTTCACGGAAGAGGTTTGGGATGCTTTAAAACACTTGGCCGCATCTTCACATCGACTCACGCATGCGTAAAACGATAGCGAGAAATGAGATTGAACATCAACCAGAAAAAAATATATACAATTGGAAAATGTCCCACACACATATACATATACACATATGTATGTGTGTGTGTGTGTGTGTGTGTGTGATTTTTTCTGGAATACATAAATGCAGTGTAAATGAGATTAAATGGAAGGATTCTATATTTTATGGATAAAGGTTGAGACACATACATATATATCTATTCAAGCGCACACAGATAGATAGATAGATAGATAGATAGATATGAACAGACTCAGATAGATAGATAGATAGATAGATAATAACAGACTATAATAGATAGATAGATAGATAGATAGATATGAACAGACTGACATAGATAGATAGATAGATAGATAGATAGATAGATATGAACAGACTGAGATAGATATGAACAGACTAAGATAGATAGATAGATAGATAGATAGATAGATAGATAGATAGATAAGAATGGATTATAATAGATAGATTTACTCAACCATTTACTCGTCTATTTACTCAACTTCGTTTTTCTTTTTCTTTGTGCCGTGTCCATTTAGGACGTTGGCGATCAGGACTCTCCACAAAATTTGTCCTTTGTAGCTCTTCATAAATCTTAACTTAGATTATTTAAATTGTTCGGGCTATTGTCATCATCTTTATTGCCACGTTTACGACGTTTCGACTGTTGTACGCTCTGGTCATCTTCAAGTGCTAAGGATTTTTAATCGAACGCTTTATTTCAATCACTGGATTAGATTGTCCTCGGTCCATGTGCGAAGCTATTTTCGAACGCCGTTTAGTTATCTCCCTTGAACTTAACTCACTGTTCAGTACTGCTGTAGCCAGGTATTGAACTCATAGCTCTTTGGTGCAAGTCAATGGAACTAACCAACGTAATGTGTCCTCAGCAGTAGTTTTTATTTAGTTCTTTTTTTTAAAACTTCATTGTGGCTCACTTGTTCTGTTCACAGTAATCTTAACATTCTTCTGTAGAACCTGCTTTCTGTTGCATCAAGTCTCTTCTTTATATGTGAAGAAATTGCCGAGCATTCGCTGCCATACAGAAGGATTTATGTTACGTATGAGTTCAATACTCTTTTCTTTATTTCTTATTCAATACTCTTTTTCTTTTTTTCTTATTCATCATAACCTGTTTAGCTTTTGGGAGTTTGATTTTGGTATCATCAATTTTTAATGTGCCTGTTGGGCAGTTCCATTATTTTTATAATCGTATCGCCTCAAGCAAGGCATTGTATTGCCACTGGTGTGCAAGGGGTTACATAGGAGGAAAGTTATGAGAAAGAGTGTCAGGTTATAGGGGGTGTCAGGAAGAGGATAAGAGAAGGATGAGAGTACTGATGAGAGTGAAGTGGACGGAGAAAGGAGCATGAGAGAGAGGAAGCAGGTCAGTGAAATAGGAGATGACTATTGACTTTACATTTAATTTTTTGGAGATTGTAGCTGTTGGGGAAGCAAGTAAATGGAAGGGAATTCCGAAGGCAGGAAGTGCGAGAAAAGAAGCTGGTGGAGTAGAATTTGCTCTTACATTTTATTGGTTTCACAGTAAAAAAGTGGGACCTATTTGCTAATCTTGTGGCTCGAGTAAATTCATATATAGAGGGCATCAGTGAGCTATGTTCATCGGAGCAGAAGCCGTTAAAGTATTTGTAGAAGAGGCAAAGGGAAGCCACATTGCGCCGGTGAGAGAGTGACTGTATCTGAGCTACCAAGTCAGCATCGATCACATTACAGATTCACCCTTGGATTTTGTCAAGGACCCCTAGGTGGATAGCAGAAGCACCCGACCAGATATGGCAGCAGTATTCAATGCACAGTCGGATGGTAGATTTATATATGTGCAGGATGGATTTAGACGGAAAAAAACTTCCTGGCCTTACACAGAGAACCGACCTTCTTAGCAGCAAATTTAGTTATGAATTCTATATAGTCATTCCACTTGAGGTCTGTTGTGAGAGTTAACCCGAGTAGGCGCAGTGTTTTGTTTTCAGGAAGACTAGCCTGATTCATGCTAATGGAGGGTAGGAGCGATTGTCTATGATGGTTAATAGATTGCAGCTTTGTTTTGGAAACATTAAAATTCACGAGCCATTTCTTACCCCAATCCACAACGGATTGGAGGACCATTTCAAGATCTGCAGCGAGGTTTGCTTTGTCAGCCTTGGCAGATTTTCGATAGAGGTGACAGTATACCGTAGTGTCGTCAGCGTATTTGTCTACTTGGTTTCATTACATCAGGGAGATCAACCACCTGATTAGGTCCTTCAAATATGTTATCCGCTGCTTTCCCCTGTCTCTTTTTCCCTCTGTCTGGCCTTATAGTATCAGGTTCTCCAATCCTTCCTTCCTTATTGCATGTCCTAGGAACGTAAGCTGTCTCTTCCTGATGCCCAGTATTAATTTTCTCTTCGTTTCCATTATTCTCAAAACCTCATCATTGCTTACATGCTCGATCCATGATATTCGCAGCATCCTTCTGTAGAACCACATTTCAGTTGCTTCAAGTTTTTCTATCATCTTTGATGACATTATCCAGCATTCAGTGTCATATTGAAGAACTGACATCACATAGCAATCCAGTACTCTCCTCTTTGTTTCTAGCTAAATTGTCCTGTTTCTTAATACTTTACTCAACTTCTGGAATGCTTCTTTCGCCATGCCAATTCGCCTTCGGATCTCTGTGTCTCTCTTTCCGTCTTCCGTTAATCCTTCTAAGTCTATAGGTTGAATAATTTCGTTGAGAAAACATGCACTTTGTATGAAGAAAATCCATATACACGGATATCACTATAAGTAAATATGCACAAAAATAAAAATTGTTGAGAATCCGCCGCTACTGGAAGAAAACCCTTTTTAGTATTGGATTAACGCAATAATTGGATTTTCTGAAAAACTGTAATTGGATATTTGTGAAAAATTATGTAATTGGATTTTGTAAATATGCAACAATACAAAGCATACCAAAAATGTCTCCACACCTTATTTTTTAATATCAGCTTTGGTTATGTTCAAGAGCAAGTTAATTAAGCACTTTCATGAAGACTAAATGGTGTAATCATTTTCTAATATGTCTTTCGTAATTGGATTAATTCATATAGTATAAACAAAAAATATGTGCACAAAAATAACTTCATAAATTATAACTTTTGTAGATTCTGAACAATTAAAAGAAAGCAATCATTAAAGCGAAAACAACGGTTTTTAGATTTGTTAAAACGTCCTCATGACATTTATTCTGAAGTTAACATAAAGGCTTAGTTACCTTTCAAATAGTCAAATACACACAGTGTCAGCCAAAAAAATGTATCCATATTTCAGAAAAAGAAAAGATTGTCTTTCGTACTTATATCAATCTGCGATAATCAGCCAATTAAGTGACATACGTGATTCACGGTTGGGCGATCATGTCTCAAAAGAAACATGACTGACTGGGCAAAAGATTATCCCGCAGTAGGTTACCATTAGATTTCTGCCGGAGACTAGTTGCTAGCCAAGGCTATAGAACACAACCTGTTCTGCCATTTAACTCATAGCTGGAGGGAGAAGAGATAGATTATATTACATTAAGTATAATTCGTGGGGGAACAGTTTATTATTTCATAACAGCAGAAAACCGATTCCCCACTTTATGCCCAGTAGAAATAGTTTCCAACTATTATATTCAGTCAGTCAGTTAAATGCCATACGTGATACACTCTTTGGGCGATCATGTCTCGAAATGGACATAACTGACTGGGCAGAAGATTATCCCGCAGTAGGTTGCCATTACTTTCTGCGGTAGACTGGTTGCCAGCCAAGGCTATAGAAACAAATCTGTATTATTATTTAACCCATAACTGACTGAAGAGACGGATTAATACCTTTCCCAAGAGTATTTGCGCGTAAGGGAATTCAACTGGATTTCGAACTTGACTCCCCCATTTCTCGTTCCGAGCCGCTATCCACTACAGTGTAGCCTGGTACTGAATTCACTTAACCACACACAGCCCAGTAGATATAGACGCTGGTTACTGCCTGTGACGTTACCCAAAGAGTTGTGAATTTAATACCAGGCGAAAACAGTGGTGAACAAGTAACTTGCAAGGTTAGAGGGAGATAACTCATGACTTCTAATCGATGCATTACTACGCAAGGAATGAGAATGATATACTCAGTAATTGTAATAAAGTGTTCTGTTCGCATTTCCTAGTACCTGAAAACGACCAAGGGGGGTACAACGGCCGAAACGTCATACGAATGGCAACAAAGATGATGACAATAATAGAAATGATGTAAATACTGCAATATCTATATAGGTTTTTCCTTTTCTGAAGTGTGTATATGTCTTTGGAAAGACTCTCTCTCTCTCTCTCTCTCTCTATATATATATATATATATATATATATACATAGAAAGTTTTGTTACACATACGCACAGATATTTTTTTTTTCACACACATTCCAACATACTATACACAGGAACACTTGCCAACACACACACACACACTCACATGCACATACACATATATCTATATACGCACACAAAGAAACACACGCACATATGATACGGGGAAAAGTTATATATATAATGAACGCAGAAGTGAAATACATGACATACTCATGCACACGCACGCACACACACACACACACACACACGCACACACATGAGAACACACGAGAACAAATACCAGTTGGCAAAAACATGTAACAATAAACACGCCTCCAATTAAAGCAGATAGATATAACACCAAGTCGTAAAATGACGTACACTACCACTCTAACAGAGGTGCGAAAATGCTTAATCAGGTTACTGTCAACGCGCAGATATATAAACCATAAATTAAAGCAGACAGATATCATCAGATCGTAAAGCGACGTGCACTATCACTTTAACACTAGATGCGAAAAAGCCAAATCCTATTATCGGTCAACGGTCAAATATATAAACCATAAACACACACACATACATGCTCAAAGACATTAACAGGTACACACACACTCATCCACTACAATGAACGACAGCAGTAACAGCAAAGGGTGACCATTCGTTGAAAGGCACGGTCCACGAGCAAACATGAAAACAAGCTCTCCTACCATTCTGAAGACGATATTTTGATTTCATTTATTAATGAATAATAAATAGGTAATAGTCAACACCTTCTTTACCTTCCTTTATTATACTAAACTCATTGTGATAGCCTTCAAGACCTACCGACACACACACACACACACACACAGATATATATATATATATCTGTGTGTGTGTGTGTGTGTGTGTGAGAGAGAGAGAGAGAGTATAGAAGAATCCAAAGGACTATCCTGTACATACTTTGGTAGGATAACTCTCTGAGAGAGCTCTAAATATATATGTATATAAATACATATAGAGCAAATATAAGAAAAATTAGTTTAGGGAATATAGGCCTATTTTAGGCGAAACATCATCAGCTTCCGTCTTCATTGTAGAAAGAATTAAAAGTTTAAATTAATGCAGGCAAGGTTTCACAATTCTAGCATCTCTCCTTCATAACCAGCATGTGGAATTTTCAGCCCACTCTTCTACATGTTCTGTATTCTGTTAAACACTTCTCAAATAGTTCAATATTTGGACTTGCTAAAAATCAACATATATGTTTTATGAGCTAAGCATTATTTGAAATTTTGAACACTTGATTAATGGTCTATGAACTGTGTAAGCTTAATAAGAAAGGACTAGAAATAAATTGCACGAAAACTGAATGCATGGTCATCAGCAAAAAGGGCAGCCCAAAATGTCAAATACAGGTCGGGGATACCAGAATCAAGCAGATACAAAAATTTAAATACCTGGGAAGTGTTATAACAGAAGACAGAAAGTGCGACACAGAGATCCGAAGGCGAATTGGCATGGCGAAGTAAGCATTCCAGAAGTTGAGTAAAGTATTAAGAAACAGGACAATTTTGCTAGAAACAAGGAAGAGAGTACTGGATTGCTATGTGATGTCGGTTCTTCAATATGGCAGTGAATGCTAGACAATACCATCAAAGATGAAGGAAAAACTTGAAGCAACTGAAATGTGGTTCTACAGAAGGATGCTGCGAATCTCATGGATCGAGCATGTGAGCAATGATGAGGTCTTGGAAATGATGGAAACAAAAAGGAAATTAATACTGAGCATCAGGAAGAGACAGCTGAAGTTTCTGGGACACGCAATGAGGAAGGAGTGCTTGGAGAACCTGATACTAACAGGCCATATAGAGGGAAAAAGTGACAGGGGAAAGCAACGGATAACATATTTGAAGGATCTAATCAGGTGGATGATGGAACGAGTGCTGCATGGTGTAACAGGAGACGGCGTGCTCAGAGCCACCAGAGATAGGGAAACGTGGAAAGCCATGATCGCCTACGTCCTGAAGGAACAGGGCACATAGAAGAAGAAGTGTCAACAGCAAACTTTTTAAGGCTTTTTGGTCTCCGGTTTTTATTATTATTTAAAAGGCATCGTGTTTATTGACTATCTTTGGAAGAGCCATACCACGAATGACGAGTACTATGCCAACTTTCTGAAGCAATCACAAAATGCTGTTAAGATCAAATGCCCAAGGGAAGAGACGAATAGCATCCTTTTGCATTAAAACAATGTGTCAACGCACAAATCCTCGGTTTTAATGACTGCCGTGCGTGATTGTGGCTCTGATCACCAATCTGATTATTCTCCTTTGTCTATCATCTGTTTCCCAACATGAAACATCACTGGGAACCAGTATCGCAGGGATAATGATGACTGAATATCCGGTGTGCATGGCCCTTTTTAGAAAAAAAACTGTTCTTTGCACAGTTTACCTGTTAAGGAATAATGTAGTTATTAACAAGAAGGGTTGAAATTAACACATGTAAGTTTTCATAGCTCTAGCATTACTTCTTGTTAGTCAGCCTATGAACTTTCAGCTCTAGAGTCAGCCTTTGAATTTCAGCTCTATGATCAGCCTATAAACTTTCAGCCATATAGTCAGCCTATGAACTTTCAGCTCTAGAGTCAGCCTTTGAATTTTAGCTCGATGATCAGACTATAAAATTTCAGCCCTATAGTCAGCCTATGATCTTTCAGCTCTAGAGTCAGCCTTTGAATTTCAGCGCGATGATCAGCCTAGGAACTTCCAGCCCTATAGTCAGCCTATGAACTTTCAGCTCTAGAGTCAGCCTTTGAATTTCAGCGCGATGATCAGCCTAGGAACTTTCAGCCCTATAGTCAGCCTATGAACTTTCAGTTCTAGAGTCTGATTTTGAATTTCAGCTCTACGATCAGCCTATGAATTTTCAGCCCTATAGTCAGCCTATGAACTTCCCAAAGTATCCTCGTAGCGATAAAGTACCAAATCAGTTATTAATAAGAGAAGTTGAAATTAATTCATGCAAGATTTCACAGTACTAGCTCCATTCCTTTATAGTTAGCCTATGAAATTTTCAGCACACACTCTTAGATAAGATTATACCATTGATAATGAAGAGTATTATCATCTTAATTAAATATATTAAAATAATGTTACAGCAAATCCCGAAGATTAACGAAATGGTTTAACGTTAATTTTCGGAATTTTCCGTGATATTGTATGTTTACATTTGTTGACATGACGAAACATTTCAGAGCAAAGATAGTTATTTGCGTAGAATCAAAAATTGTGTCATATAGGCTTGATTTGGCTTCGATTGGACTGTGGAATCATTTGTGATAGAGTGGTCTAAGACGCGCCAGATAAATTGGTGGCTTCCCCTATGTTGATAGGGGTCGCAGGTTCGAATCCTACCGAATGACATATATTTTCGTAACAAATATTTTCGTAAATAATCAAGCCGGTAGAAATAAATGTGCTGTTTGAGTAAAAAAGAGAATATTTACTCAAATACGAGTATCAATTAAAAATAATGTTCAAACAAATAATTTCATATCAATTAATGCGAAAGAAGCATTTGATACTTTTCTATCTCAAATGCGACATGATTTTCTTTCCAACCTAATAAATTGTTAACCGACCAGGAAAATAGCTTTCCCCTAAAAGCGAAACGCACAAAAAAGAACAACGATATTGAAACTGTTGCCTGTTTATTACCTGCTGTGTCAAGGCGAATTATCGTGCGAGAATCGATATTGTTGATTCAAGAAGCGTAGTCTTCAATTGTTTTACTGTCAGTTCGAATTTCTCTTACGTCTATTCGTCTCGTTTTGGTTCTAAACTCATCAAACAACCAATTTCCCAGACTTGGAAATTGGTTGTTTGATGAGTTTAGATATTTTTGTTGTTTGATGAGTTTAGGTATTTTTTTTTTGTTTTTGTTTGATGAGTTTAGATATTTTTCTTATAGGTTCTTAGATTTTAACAACTGAATGGATTTGTTGACACTAAAAGAGACTCAGACAAATCCTGAATGACAATTAGGCAACAATTCCAATGTCTGATTTGACATTAATCACAATTAGCTAATACCATGCAAGCGCGCATAGATGCACATACAACACTATTCTGTCTGTCTAGAGGGGTGTCGGATGACAACGCTTGCCATTACATCAAATGAAATTACAGATTGTATTTGGATCAAAGGCATCATTCCACTCTTCCATAAAACATATTTTCCTTTTTTAACTAACACGTCACGCCTTTTGATGAAGAAAGAGTGGGAGTGGGCAGCTGTAGTAAAATTATATTAGCATCCATAGTCGACATTGATTGTTTTTTACAAGTTATCCACCCTTTTGCAGGTTATTTATAGCAGGAAAACACTTTTTTATGTAACAATGTTTCGGAGCTAATATTGATTTACTATTATAATTCCTACTAATTAACCCATAACTGGGAGAGAATAAGTGAATTCATAAATTTCGCTAAGGTATTTGCGCATAACTCGACTGGAATTAGAACTCTTTCCAATTGTCATCATGAAAAATTAAAAGGTGATAATGAGACGGGGAAATGCCAAAGAACTAGAGTCCAAGAACATTCAAACCCAGCAAGTAATCTCTCTTCGTTGAAAAGGACGAACTCGAACACTAGCTCTCCTACAATTCTGAAGATTTTGATCTCGAAATATTAATGTATAATAAATAGGTAATACCCAACAACTTCTTTACCTTCCTTTGTTTGACTATACGCATTGTGATAGCCTTCAAGACCCTACCATACACCATTTATATATATATATATATATATATATATATATATATATATATATATATATATGTAGTGTATCGAGGCAGCAAATCATTTTCTAAACATACACTGTTAAATATAAGAAACAATGAATGTCTATTATGTTTAATCATGAGCAGTTCTAAGCGTCGTATTTTGGTTTTAATTTCAGTTGAAAATAAAGTCAAAAATTCTCCAAAATTTGGGTAATTTTCTATTAATTTGGTTCTAAGTTTTCGGCTCACATGAGTGATCTTCAGAGAGGTTATTAAGACGGTAACACAATAACATCCACCATCAGCGACGATTTTATTTTGTGTTGACATAAAACTCCGCTAGGCAATGGCAATAGTTACCAAAAATAACAAACGCAGTTCCCAAATTTGCAATGCGGTTCTATGACTTGACACCGCGTGATGGCACGAAATGACAACAAAACCATGTAGTCAAATGTAATATAATATGTTATTTCCGGATTTAAAGTTGATTTTATTGAGTGTTGGTTGTTTAGATTTGATGTACATGGCCTCCAATATCTGCAGGTTCCTCTAACTGTGTATATGAGTAAGGATCACCGTATTATTGATCAAAATCTGTCTGATATTACTTACTTGTTTATGTTTTTTAGAGAAATTTTGTTTAATAGTATTCTGATCAGAAAGATGACATGTAAGTCTATGGGAGAGCGTGGTTGTAGTAAAACCAATATATGTACTAGGTTTTTTATTAGTATCAGAGATGCAATCTCTGAATGGGCATGTAAATTGGTACACTACATTGTTTTTTTGTAGAGAATTTAGTTTAGTGCTTGTTGGGTTATTATGGACTATGAGGTCAATTGTTTTAAACTTTTTATAATATATAATGAGTTTAATTTGATTATTACTTTCCACTGGTTTAACATTTCTACGTATTATGTTTTTGAGAGTTTTTTCATCTTGTTTATAATTATTATGTATTTGGTTGCAATAGTATAAGTTAATAGTGTTATGTTTATTTTGATGTAAACCATTATTATTAATATTATCATTATTGTTAGAGCTATTGTTAATTTTGTTGAGATACATTTTAATTTGTTGATCAATAACGGAGTTAGGAAATCCATTATTGACTAGTGTTTGCTTAATGTTGTGTAATTCTTTATAAAATATAGATTTGGAAGAAGATATCATTTGTGTGTGTTGAAGTAAGTTTTTTTATAACAGCTAACTTATATCGTTGGGGGCATTCTCTATTATAATTAAGAAGACACCAATTTATGCTAGTTGGTTTTCTATATAGAGAAGTAGTAAATTTATGTGTGCTAGAATCAATGAATACATCAAGGAATGGGATTTTGTCATTAATATTAAGATCTAATGTAAATTTGAGGACGGAGTGACTTTCAAATTTGTTTTTAAGATATGTAATTTAATCGATATTTTTAGCTAAAACAAAGATGTCATCTATGTATCTTATATATAGAGAGGGTTTATTGTTGTCATTAATTATTTTATTTTCTAGATTTGCCATATAGCAATTAGAAACGAGGGGACCTAAAGGAGATCCCATCGCAATACCATCTATTTGTGTATAAATATTGCCTAAGGCATCGTGAAAGGGTACTTGTTTGGTGCATTCTAATAATAGTTTTTTTTTTAATATAGTGGGTTTAATATTGATTGATAGGAGAGTAGCATGATTGTATACATCACGGATAATGATGTCAATTGTTTCATGTATATATATATATAGATATAGATAGATAGATAAAGGAAAACCCTTCTCGCCCAGTTCAATGACCCGAAACCGAGATAAGGCCAAAGACTCTCTTCTAAATCATGTTACTTGTTTTCCAATTCATTTTAAAGAAATGTTTATTCCGGGAAAATATTTATATCGAATGGAACGGATATAGTGTGGAATATAGTGTGAAATGAGCCAATTTAGCTCATAGAAATGAATTATAATTTATAGCCAATCTAAATGGGGTGTTGAATTTTCCTTTGCAAAAATCATATATACATATATATATATAATCATATAATTAAATTTGTTTTTAATTAAAAAACAAATTTAATTATATGATTATGTTATGATCTACAATATTTATTGTAGATCATAACATTTATTGTAGATCAATAACATTTATTGTAGATCATAACATTTATTGTAGATCATAATATTTATTGTAGATCACTTTTTAAAAAATGTAAATGCCAGAGAACTTGAAATGTTAAGACTGTTGGTTCTCTTTACTTGGATTTATATATATATGTATATATATATATATATATATATATATATATATATATATATATATATATATTGTAATTTTGTTATTACATTGGTTTAAAAAAGCATTATATCAATACACAAAAAGAATTAATATTTCAGAAAAATATTGTTTTCCTTCAGGTGTTATTTTAAAAACAAATCTTCCTAATCAACATTATATTCTAGATTTTCTCTCTTGTCCCCGTCTAAGTTAGTAAATAGCATTTTGTTATTGCAGGTGTCTAGAATGTGCGTTGTGTCGCAGTGGATATCAACTTGGATATCAACTTATCAACTCGGTAGACCCGAGTTCGAATCCTACCTGTATTTTTTGCATTTACTATCTTACAAATACCTACGTAAAAGGCATTAATCAATCTCTTCTCACTCCAGTTATGGACTAAATAGCAGTTCAGATTGGAATTTATAGCCTTGGTTAGCAGCTAGTATACCTTCAAGATAAATGTGCTTGCGTAGAGTCAACACTCTTACTAGTAAAAACGGCAGATGATCTATGCTTCACTGAAAGCGATGGGTTTTGTTTTCCTAATTTTATCATCCCTTCCAATTAGACAAGTGGCGCAAAAGTTTTGCTTTGTCGCCAAGGAACTGGTATAACCGACGAATCAAAGCTCAGTAAGTATCTTTCTTACTTTACAATTAAGTCAAAGAGTATCAGTGAAATTTGGTTTGTAACGTCTCCAGTGTAACGTGCTGTTTTTATCTTCCATGCGATGTCGTCCCCGGATGACATTGTTCGTTTCTTGAATCGTTCAAACATGCTTACGATGACAGAAAATGAAAAGATATTGCAGAGTTCTATGATAAAATTATTAATAGAGAAATAGTCTTATATTTAAATGAAGCAAACTTTTTAATGAAAAGAAATTAGAACATACCGACATATTTGACGGTATAATCTTGTATAATTATAAGCATACTTCTTGATATGAACAAATGTATATATATCGCATATATAGTGCGGGTATTCGATGTTATAAAACAAAACTATTAAATATATACAAATAAATATATATTTTATCCCACGATATCATGAAAATCCGAGTCGTGCGATGGATAATATATATATATGTATATTTTGTGTATTTTGGCAGCATTTTTTCATTAATACAGGTTTCATTGAATAATATAGACAAGTTCTGTCTATTTATTTTGTGTAAACCCACTACCACCATTCCTTCTTGGCCTGCAGCCACATGCGACGCAAAAAAATGGACCTGTTTAATTTTCTCTGTATGACACCATACATAATTTAAATGTTCTATGTTCACTGAATATTAAATGTTCATCCTTTGATAATGGCTTATGTAAGTCGAAAGCTCAGACCTGATAAAAAATCTACAATTATTGGGATTTCTTGTCGTCTTTCCATGACAACACTATCAAGCTAATCAGATCATACGAAAGGATCTTACACAAAATAAATAGATAGAACTTGGCTATATCATTCAATGAAACCTGTATATATATATATATATATATAAAAGCAGCGACTTGATGGTAAAATTCTAAAGGAAATCCTATTAATATTTATTATAAAAGATTTGATATTAAAACTGATCTAGCCGGAAGTCTCAATATAATTAAAATTATCTATTTTCAAAGCGAATATACATGTTACATTTTAAAACTTCAAATTTTCCAAGATCGTATAATGTTTAAGATCGCCAATGAAGCGAATTTCGATCGTTAAAATGGACATACGAAATTGGAAAATTTTAATTATATATATATATATATATATATATATATATATATACTAGCAGTATAGCCCGGCGTTGCTCGGGTGTAATGAAAGCATTAAAACTGATCCATCGTCCTGGAGGTCAGACTCAGCGTAAAGAATATTTGTGTGAAGTTTGGTGAGAATGGGATATAAATTGTGGATTTGTATAAAGGACATACAGACAGATAAACTGACACACACAAAAATATCTTGCCTTACGTATATATATTATCGATTTTCTGTACTATTATAAGAACTGCAACCTTGAAACTTCTGAATATCGTTTCTTATCTCTTTGTCTATGAGTGTATCAAATTTAATTAAAATCGGACCACTCCTTCTATAACCCGATTTTTTTAATTATCAATTTTCGATATTTATCGGGGGTACCTCGACACAAATCCTAGCTAAGAACACTCGCAGACGCTTATAGTACAACTGTGTAAATTTTCAAGAAAATCGGTTCAGCCGTTTCAGAGTCTATAGGTAACGGATACACACAGAGAGACAAAGTTCCATTAATAAATAAGTTTAGATATTATGAATGACAATAGTTGAGGAAAACGTATATTTTTTTTATTAATATTATAACTAAACCGTGAATAATGAACGTGTGCCTATACATTTAGTCATTTCCTTACAAATAAAAAGATTCAAATTAAACAAAAAAATGTTACCAATTCTTCCGGAAGCAATGGGTGTATTTCGATCAATCATGTTCCCAAAATACACTCTAGACGTTTTGTCTCCGAAATTTTACCGACGCCTCTTCCACTTGAGGGTATCGCGGTAACCTATGTTTCAAAATGGCGCTTATCTGTCACCAACGGCGAAGAATGTTTTTTTAACTAAATGATCTACCGTCGTCGTTTTCTCGTTCTTTCTCTGTCTCTTTTTACGTCTACATATCTATCAATCTTTCTAATTTATCTGCCTTTCTGTCCGTCTCGTTTCTCTAATTCTTTCTTTTTACTGGGCATATTTATCTCCTATCATTTTGTAGTCTTTCATCAATTTATTCGTACTTCAGTTAGTCTCCATTATCCGTCATTATTGGTTTACCAGTGCTGTCAAAAATAATGTTTATATTTTGTAAAAGCAAAGGACGGTACACCCATAACAGGAAAAAAATGCTTCAGAGATTGTAGAAGTACATCGGAGATTTCTTCCAAGACAAGAGAGAGAGAGAGAGAGAGAGAGAGAGAGAGACTAGCAATACGGATGGACCAGAAATACTAAAATCCGAAGTGGAATCGGCAATGACCAAATTGAACAAGAACAAAGCAGCAGGATGTCCTTAGATGCCCACGGAAATAAACTGTTATGATGAAACACACCTATTCCTCAGATAATGGACTCTCACTCCTATATTAATAAGAATTAACAGGAAGTTAACTGGAGAAGTTCTCGAAAAGTTGTCAATAAATACCGAAATGAACACCCTCGGGAAGTAGTGTGGACTTGGACTAATAGGGGCAGCTCGGATTCGAAGGTACGCGCAAGCTATCTCGACCGAGTCCTAGTTAGGAGAGTCGACGTAGGGCTCTTAGGTTGTCCAAGTTTCCATTCCATAGTTTACACGGATCATAGGCTCGTCCGGATTCGTGTAAACTTAGATAAGCCTAAGGTTAAGTTGGCTGGATACTGGAAATTGAAGGCGTCATTATTTGATAGCCAAGATTTCCAGAAACAGCTGTTACTAACACTAAAGCGGGAACTGACTCGGGCTGTGGTTGGGAATAAGTGGTGGGATACACTTAAATCCAAAATTAGGTCGTTTGCTGCCGACTATAGCCGTCGGCTCAACTTAGCTAATTTAGCGGCGCAAATGGCGATAGAGAAAAAAGTTGATCGGGCAGTTAAATCCCGTAATAGTGGGGACGTAGCCTTAGCTAAGGCCGAGCTGGCCTCCTTGCTTATCAAGAAGGATCAAGCTCTGGTAGTTAGGGCTAGGTTAAAAAGAATGTCTTCTGAGGCAACGAAAATGGCCGCAGAATTGCGTGCAGAGGAAGCTAGGCAAGCAGTCAATCGGCATATCAAGGACATCACATTGCCGGATGGACATACCGTGACCACAGACGTGGGTATATGTGGGGCTTTTCGGGATTACTTCCAGGATCTTTTCACTAGGGAGCCCGGTCTGAGCTTTGCTCAGTTCGATACCTATTTGACTGACTTTCCCCGCCTCGAGGCGGCTGATGCAGCTGGGTGCGAGGAGCCAATAACAGAGTCGGAAATCTGGGATGCGCTGAAATTGGTTGGCTGGGACAAAACTCCAGGATTGGATGGTCTTCCCTACGAACTGTACTTGAGGCAGTCGTCCGTTTTTGTTCCTCTGCTAGCGCTTGTTTATAACAACTGGATGTAGCAGGGGTCTATATCTCGTCACTTCACCAGGGGTGTAATCAAGTTGCTTCGCAAGAGCAAGGCCGGTGGGGGTGGCATAGATAATTATCGGCTTTTAACGATGTTAAATACTGACTTAAAGATTTTTGCCAAGGTCTTGGCCCGCCGTTTGCAGGCTGTCCTCCCTAGTCTGATTGGACCCGAGCAGACTTGTGCTGTGAAGGGCAGGACTATTCAGGACAACCTTCATTTGGTACACCTGATCATCGAGAAAACTGACACTGAAGCCGTGCTGATCAATTTGGATCAGTCCAAGGCATTCGATAGGGTTGACCATCGCTTCTTGGAGTCTGTCCTTTCCGCCGCCGGTTTCGGGCCGTACTTTCGCTCCTGGATCCGACTGCTGTATGAGTCCCCCAGTGCGCTGGTGGAAGTGAATGGGGTAAGATCGAAACCCTTCACATTATCTCGCTCCATTCGTCAAGGTTGTCCACTTTCGCCTTTGCTCTACGTTCTTGCGTTGGAGCCATTCCTTCGCAAGTTAAAGGCAAATCCGGTCCTTCGCGGAATTTCCGTACCTGGTGCTACCAGCTCGGCCAGGTACTCCGCCTATGCTGACGACGTTTCGGTTTTTGTGTCGAGCAAAGCCGAGTTTGACGAAGTTAGCAAAGAAATCAGATGTTATGAGACGGTGACAGGGGCTAAGATCAACGGCGATAAGTCTGTTGGCTTGCGATTGGATGCGTGGAAGGGAGTTTCACTTCCCGGACCTTTCCTCTGGACGGACGGGCCGATCAAGATTCTCGGCGTCTTCTTCGGTCCTGATCTCCACTTGGAAATGAATTGGTCGGAGGTTCGAGAGAAGGCCGAGTGCGCAGTTCGTCTGTGGACTCGGAGGAAGCTCTCCTTAAAGGGCGGAAGTATGTGCCTCGCACATCTAACCGATTCTCCTTTACCGACTCTCGGTACTTCCTCTCCCGTGTCCCATTCGTTTGGGCTTAATTCAACTCTTGTTCTCCTTCTTTTGGGGAGAAGACAAGGCTTCCAAGGTGCGTCGCAAGATCTGTTGCCTTCATCCTTCTGAGGGCGGTCTGGGCATGCTTAGCGTTGAGATTCGTCAACACACGCTTCGCATTAGATTCCTGGATCGAATGTGTATGCTGGCGGATGAGAACGGCGCCCTCGTTAAAGAGGATGTCCATAAAAACTTTCCATCCTTGAGAAGTGTGCATTTGTCGGAGGAGGAGGAGGAGGCCGGCCGGTCGTACTCCTCGTGGCGAGTGCTCCTTCAATAAAGAATGTCGTTTGGCTCTCCAGTTTCTCTTGCGGGCTACGGATGGCCTCTCCAACGCCCAAGCGTTGTCTCTTAGAGCATTATATCGGGTATTAGTTAGTGATGAACTGATGGTAGTTCAAAATGAACTGATTGGCGAGCTCGGGCTTACGAAGCAGGAGTCTCGTTCCATATGGCCTTGGGCGCCTGGGTTGAAATGTCTCACTAACGATAAGGCATCAATCCCTTGGCTGATGATTCGAAAGGCTCTCTGGGTAGGCAAGAAGCTTCATGCAGCGGGCCTAACTCCGAAATCAACCTGCGTGCGTTGTGGGCTGTTGTTTCTCCGTTGTGTAAGTTTCTTGAAGATCTCATGGCTCGTATGCAGCGTGGAAAGTTCTTTGTCCTTGAGACTAGTTCAGTTTGTAGCAATGTCGTACCTCCGTTATCTAGGGCTGAGCACTATGTGCTCTTTTGCTTACTAGGTGTTATGAGAATCGTGATTTGGACGACGCGACAGAAGGAATTCTATGGTGATGAGAAGTTTACCTCTTCCCAACTGATCTTGTTCTTTAAGCATCAGCTTAAAGCCAAAATCAGGACGGAAAGGAAACGATTCACTCCATCTGAATTTGGTAAAAGGTGGGTGAGTCTTGCGCGTTTCTGTCGAGTGAAAGGTGCTAACCTGGAGTAGTTGTTTGATGCTGGTTAGGCATCAGGATATTGGGTGTGCTGTACGGAACATGGGCACCCCTTCCCTGTTAGGTTAGAATAGGAGTTTTTTTATTTTTTCTGTTTTTCACTTTAAAGTTAACTTAGCTAGGTTATGATTGCTCATTGACCCCTTTTTCTTTTGGTCCCCGTGGCGTCTTTCGTTATTTTTCAAGTGTGCTTTTCGTTTTTGTTATGGTGTTTAAATGGGTGAGTGATTCTGTGAGTAATTGCTGATCGGATAAGTGGCATTTATAATATTCATAAAGCCACGCATTATTTTTCGTCCGGGGAACTGATTTTGCTGTCACAATATTAGAGTAGTGGGGGGCTTTTATTACTAATACAATTTTATTTAGTTTCTTGTACATATCTTATTTTCATTGTATAAAATCATTGGGGAATTTTAAATGTTGTTATTTTCTGCCCATGCCCTCCACTGAAAATTGTACATATGGGAATTAAGTAGGACTACATAGAGCAGCTGAGGTATTATGGTGAACGTGGTAAGAATGGTAAGTAAATATGTGGTATTATGGTGTAAGGTTTAGTGTAAGTATGTCATGGTCGACGAAAGGGAATAGCTAAGTTAAACTAGGACAGATGATGACCAGCCTTCCCCATCCCCATTTTAGGCCTTGTGCCATATTTGTACTTATCGTACAATAAATAATGAAGTTCTTGGGGAGTTCATAGGAGTTCTAGAGAGTTCTTTTAGTTATATTGGAGTTCAGTAGAGCTACTAGGCAGTTGATATTAGTAGGCAGTTAGCTGAATACTAAGGAGTTAGCTTACAGTGGAACATTACCAAGTTCCAAACATTTTGGGTACGTTAAGTCGATTAGCAACCGACATAGCACGATTATAATTTTCAGTGCGACAACTACTCCACAACATAAACAAAATCTACAACAGCGGCAATATACCTGAGGATCAATCTTCATGACACTACCTAAGAAGCCGGGTGCAAAAGAATGTGGACACCAGCGAACAATCATTTTAATGAGCCACATAACAAAACTCATCATCCGGATTCTGATGAAGAGAGCGCGCAGCAGAATCGGTCCAGAGATAGGACAAGAACAGTGTGGCTTCGTTAAAGATACGGAAACAAGGAATACATGCTGAAAATGCTATCTGAAAGAGCAATACAAATGTAGAAGACATTTATCTTTGCTTTATAGACTACGCAAAGGCGTTTGACAAAGTGCTCAACAATGTTCGACAACCTCGACATTTTTGGAAAAGACGTTAGGATAATAAAAAATCTATACTGGCAGCAATCCGTTTGCGTAGGGACAGAAAGGGAATTCATCAGGTATAGAAAAATGGAAAGGGGCGCAAGACAAGGTTGTGTTTTCTCACTGGATCTATTGAATTTGTACAGCAAAACAATGCTGAGAAAAATAAAATCCTTGCCAGGATTCCTTATTGGCGGCTACAATCTCAACAATACGCGGATGACCCGGTGCTGGTAGCCGACACGGAAAGAAAAATGCAGGACCTCCTACAGAAAAAGAGTTAGAAGGTAGAAAAGGCAAACAAGGAGAAGGAACTGAGCCTGAACTTCAAGAAAATGAATCTATGGTCATCAGTATAAAGAAGACTTCAAAATGCTAACTACAGTCGGAGAAACTAAAATAAAACAAGTAAAGAAATTTAAATACCTTGAAAGCGTTCTGACATCGTATTGAAAGTGCGATATTGAGATCCAAGGACGCAGTAGCATGGCCAAAGATGCATTTTAAAACTTAATCAGAGTACTGACAGACAGAAAAATCTCATTGGAAACAAAGAAAAGAGTGCTGGGTTGCTATGTGACATCTGTCCTTCTGAATGGAAGTGAATGTTGGACGATCTTATCAAGAATGAAGGAGAGGCTTGAGACAACAGAAAAGTGGTTCTACAGAAGAATGCTAAGGATACCATGAACTGAGCACGCAAGCAACGATGAGGTGTAAGGCGAGGATGCAAACGTGAAGAAAACACATACTTAACATCAGGAAGAGACAGCTGAGGCTCCTGGGACACGCAATGAGGAAAGGCCTGGAGAAGTTAATGCTCACAGAACGGACATGATAAAGCAGCGAAAGACGTACTTGATAAGTCTGAGCAAATGGGTGGCGGAATGGGGTTTAGGAGAGATACCAAGAGGAAAAATATTGAGAGCCACAAGTGATAAAGCCAAGTGGAAGTCCATGATCGCCTACGTCCTAAAGAGACACGGCACAAGAAGAAGAAGAAGAAGAAGAAGAAGAAGAAGAAGAAGAAGAAGAAGAAGAAGAAGAAGCTCTGGAGTGTTGTGAAGCAGTGGATATCGAGTCGGAACAACATAATCGGGGAGCCGAGTTCGAATTCCAGTTGAATTCCTTGCATTCACTTACGCGCAAATATCTCTTGGGGAAAGTATTAATCAGTCTCTTCCCTCCAGTTATGGGTTAATAACAGAAGAGATTGGGTTCTATAGTCTTGGATGGTAAGCAGTCTACAACAGCAATGGCAATCTGCTACTAGATAATCTTCTGCCCAGTCAGTCATGTCTCTTTCGAGATATGATCGCCCAACGCGTGTTTCACTTATGACACATAACTGACTGACTTAATATAATAGTTGAAAAGATAATGAAAATTCTACTTGGCATAAAGTAGGGGATCTGTTTTCTGTTGTTATGAAGTAATAAACTGATCCCCCACTAATTATACTTAATATAATAATGTAATATAATATATGTCTTCTCCCTCTAGCTATGAGTTCAATAGCAGGACAGATTGGGTTCTATAGCCTTGGCTAGCAACCTGTCTACGACAGAATGCAATGGCAATCTACTGCGGGATAATCTTCTGCCCAGTCATTCATGTCTCTTTCGAGACATGATCGTCCAAAGCGTGTATCACGTATGGCACTTAACTGACTGACTATTGCGGTTTATTTAAATATGAATTTGTTTTCTTGTTAAATAATTATAATTCTGATTGCTACAAAACAAGAAAGATTAATGATCATTGTGAAACAAAAAAAAAAAGCTAAAGAGATTTGCATTGCTGAAATAAGGTAAATGAACTTTTCTTGACTGTAACCATTCCGTGTGGTACATTGACCTGCAGTTCATCAGACGTTACACTTTCTTCCTTAAAAGTACATCTTCCGTTCTTCTAGGTATTTTAAACACTTTAAGCAGGTACACAAATTTAAATACCTAGGAAGTGTTTTAACAGAAAACGGAAGGTGCGACACAGAGATCCGAAGGCGAATTGGCATGGCTAAGGAAGCATTCCAGAAGTTAAGTAAAGTATTAAGAAACATGACAATTTTGCTAGAAACAAGGAAGGGAGTACTGGATTGCTATGTGATGTCAGTTCTTCAATATAGCAGTGAATTTTGGGCAAATATATCTTCGAAGATGAAGGAAAAGCTGGAAGTAGCTGAAATGTGGTTCTACAGAAGGATGCTGCGAATATCATGGATGGAGCATGTGAGCAATGATGAGGTTTTGGAAAGGATGGAAACGAAAAGTAAATTAATACTGAGCATCAGGAAGAGACAGCTGAAGTTCCTGGGGTATGCAATGAGGAAAGAAAAACTTGAAGCAGCTGAAATGTGGTTCTACCGAAGGATGCTGCGAATATCATGGATCGAGCATGTGAGCAATAATGAGGTCTTGGAAATGATGGAAACGAAAATGAAATTAATAACTGAGCATCAGGAAGAAACAGCTGAAGTTCCTGGGACATGCAATGAGGAAAGAGGGTTCCGAAAACCTGATACTAACAAGTGAAATAGAAAGAAAAAGAGACAGAGAAAAGCAGTGGATAACATATTTGAAGGGCATAATCAGGTGGATGATGGAACGAGAGTTGCATGATGTAAGAGGAGAAGGCGTGCTAAGTTTCACCAGGGATAGTGTGACGTAGAAAGCCATGATCGCCTACGTCATGGACAAGACACATAGAAGTAGTAGCTAACATTGTGATTTGTCATTTTTTTTTAAATGTATCTCTCGTTGAGTCGTTTTTTTTTCTCTTCCATTCACGATAGTTGTTTCAGCAGAAACTTTAGCTATGATATTTATGCAAAAGGTGAGCAAATTCGCAGCTGCAGTGGCTTGCCACGAATCTTCACTGAAGAAATAATTCCAACTGAGAAATTTTTATATCATTATGATATTATTATATTGGCCTCTTTTATCTACTTGAAGCGGTTTATATTCTGTTACACGGCACCCATAGAAACAAAACAACCTATTTTACAATCGTCAAGGACAGACTCTACAAACAAAATTGATACTGCTAAACAATCTTAACAATCTGGTCGGGTGAATCTGTTATTCAACTCGACAAAATGTAAAGGAGGATCTGCAATGTAATCGGTCCTGACCTGGTATCTCGACTGCAGTCAATTTTCCATTGACATGATATGACTTGTCCCTGCTTTTTTACAAATAATTTTATAGTAACTGCTATGATGAGCTTTTTTGCCTGGTGTCCCCGACCCCATGATTTTAAGCGTGTCATGGAGGTCCTTTTTTACTGTTCAAATAGTTTAATGTAACCGTCTATTCCAGTTTCTTTTGCGGCTCTTTCCTTCTGTGGAACACTTTTCCATTTACTTGCTTCACTGATAGATGCAATCACCAAATGTTTAAATGCAACGTAATTACAATCTTGAATCACGTTCATCTTTCTTCTATTCGATTCGGAACACCTATACCCAGTTGATTTCTCTCACTATAACCTTCTGCGCATTATTTTTTGTTGATGCCTTGTGGTTTTCAAAGTTCGTTTAGTGTCAACGAGTTTCATTACTGGGTTTTCCAAATGATAAATGTATGTATTTGATTCTTGTGATTATTGCACCCTTTTTATTTTTGGGTACTGTTTTAATGCGTTTTAAATGCCTAAAATGAAGGATGTGCGTTGTGGTGCATTGGATATCGACTCGGAACGAGAACTCGGGGAGCCGAGTTCGAATTCCAGCTGAATTCATTGTATTTACGTGCAAAATGTGCGTTGTGGTGCATTGGATATCGGCTCGGAACGAGAAATCGGGAAGCCGAGTTCGAATTCCAGCCAAATTCATTGCATTCACTTACGCGCAAATACCCTTGGGAAAGGTATTAATCCGTCTATTCCTTCCAGTTATGGGTTAAATAACAGGACAGATTACCTTGGATGGCAATCAGTCTACCGCAGAAAGCAATGGCAACCTACTGCGGGATAATCTTCTGCCCAGTCAGTCATGTCTCTTTTGTGACATGATCGCCCAAGCGTGTTTCACGTATGGCACTTAACTGACTGACTGATTAAGTATTGTGTGGGTCATTTATTTTAGTAATTTTTTTTAATTATATTAGAGGAAAGGTTAAAAATGAAACATTGTAATTAAATTTTAAAGAAAATTATTTTTTCAAAAGTAAGGTATATTGTGGGACCACAGTGGACTTAAATAGAATAATTTTAAAATTATTTACCTATTTAAGTATTCTGTGGTCTTGTAATATATACACTACCGACCATAATTATTAGGCCACCCCAGTGTTTAAAAAGAAATGATGTATTTCATACTATTTTTAGTATTTATTGCCAAGTGGATAATTCTAAATAAAAATAGAATGGTTCTTTTATTATTAGTTTGCAAAATTTTAGAAGGTAGCCAAGAAGCCTTTGCTTCGGTCAGCCAATCAGAAGAGACTAGCATGAGGAAGAGAGAACAAAAACTGGACACCAAAACAGTTCATTTGATGCACATGTTATTGTTATTAACAAAAAACAATTCTATTTTCATATAGAATTATCCACTTGGCAACAAATACTAAAAAAAGTATGAAATACATAATTCCCTTTAAAAAACTGGGGGGGGTCTAATAATTATAGCCGGTAGTGTATGGATATATATGATAGACACCTCGTCACGGTGTAATGGTTAACAAGTTTAACAATTACGACTGAGTATTGAGTTCGATTTTCATTGGACGCCCCATACTTTCGGCCTTGTGCCGCGTCTAAGCTACGCTTAGAAAATCACTATACACACACACACACACACACACACACACACACACACACATATATATATATATATATATACCTATGTTTATATTTTTGACTTTATAATTTTGTTTACCTTATCACATTGAAGTATGAATATACATTGACCTGTACTTCTTAATATATTCTTTGTCACACGCTTTAACGTCACAGGGACCCCCATCAGGAAAAATATTTACTCCTACTGGTAGAATTTTTAATTGTGAAAATAAATTTTCCAGTAATTTTCATCTATAATGAAGACTTCTAATGCTAGTCATGTCTTCACCTAAATACCATTTCTCGTGCATGCTTGTTTGACTTGCATAAGCCATGATATGGCATTTATAATGTTCTAATGTTGATAAGATTTGTTGCATAAAAAAAGATTTATTCAAATAGTAAAAGTATTAGTGTTTTTTTATTACAAGGCCATTTCAATAATTATAGGAGTAGTTACTTACCTCATGCCTCCACTGAGTTTATTGTGGGGAACCTTAGCCCTCTCAACCGTTGGTTGCGCTGGCCTCTCTATAGTGCGATGGGGTGATGAAGTCTCAGGTATCTGTGCCCCGGGACCGGCCAACTCTCAGTATTTTTATTTTCACAGCTGCATATTTGTTTTCAGACTGAGATACAACTGAGTCGCACTCTGCCCGAAGAGAGAGACGCAAGTGAGAGACGATAATCCGGCAGACTGTCCGGTTCACAGAAGGTCTGTTATACAGGAATAGAGAGTTAGTTCTTATTTCCTATTTAGAATGAGGTTTCCGCTAACACCTAAATTCTACTTCGACTCTGTTAATACCTCAGTCTAAAGTCTGGAATTTTATTTGTTTTTTTATTTTTTATGATTTTATTTTTCTCTCCTCAATAAGAGTAAATAGTCTCGTCTTTTTCCAGCTTTTTTTTCGTTTTCTTTCATTTCCGGTAGCTTCTTGTGTCTTAGTTACATCATCACCCTGCTTTTGGTGACTTGATAATAACTATCTGATAATGGTGTTCATATTGGGGCTGAAAAGTTACAGAAAGTTAGTTTAAAAGGCTTTATATAATAGTAATTTTGATTGCATTTTCTGAGGACATTTTGAATTTTGATAATGATGAAAATATCTGAGTGTTACCGTAAGAGTGCTTCTGTTTGTGTCTATCATTTTTCTGTAGAATTCCCATTCTTGCTTTCCCGACGGCTACAACCTCAAAGAATTTCAATGCAATGTCAATACTCATCTCTTATCCACTTGACTCCAGTTCTTTCTACATCAACCCGTATATCTTTTCCTTTCTATCTACTTTCGCAACTGTCTTCACACCTGTATTCCCATCCTTCTCTTACCATTTCTCTGACATCCCCTGAAAATCTAATCATTTTACTTTTATGTTGCCCCCTGCGCATCAGTGGCGTTACCGCCTTTCTTGGGGTGAAATGATAAAAAAAAAATTACCCTTATCAGTTTCACTTGAGCAGCCTATTCCCACGAATAACTGCATTGTGAAACCGACTCCCAAGAGGTTGTTTACCAGATCACTACACGCTTAAATTGTTCAAATCTAGGATTAACCGTTATCTTCACATATCCCCACAAACCATACCCCTTCTTCTGCAACTCTCTACCTCCAGTAGCTCTTGGGTGTTGTACAGAGTAAAAATTAATGGCAGAGAGTGAGGCGTAACAGTTATGGATTCGAAAAGCGGATCTAGAAATAGTGCTAAAATTTTTGCCAACACAATTGCATTTACTTTCGTAAAAATGTCTTTCCTCGCATAATTCCAGAATTATTTACGCATTGTTTTATATAAAAATCTAAATAAATCAAACAAAAACATTAAAAACAGTCATGCATGAATGTTTATGCAGAAAAATTTAATTATCTGTCTGCTTTAATTCATGGTTTAACATGCGCGCAGGGTTTGGCATTTTCTCATCTCATTCAGAATGGTGGTAGGCGCCGTTTTATGACCTGATGTTATGTCTATCTGCTTTAATTGGAGGCGAGATTATTGTTACATTTTTTCCTCCGGTATTCGTTCTCGTGTGATCTCGTGTGTGTGTGCGTGAGTGTGTCATGTGTGTGTTTATGAGCGTATACTTCTTGATTTTTTCCTTCTGTGATCATTTTATATATAAATATATCTGCATACCTTTTTCTTGTATCATGTGCGCGTGTGTGTGCATATAGATATATATGTTTGTGTGTGTATGTATTCCGATATATAGTATGTAAGAGTGTGTGTGTAAATATATATGCGCGTGTGTGTGTAAGCGTGTGTATGTGTTCTGGCATAGCGTGGTATACTTGTTGCTATTGGTTACGTGTTTATAGGCATGTATTTGTGTTCGTTAGTCTGTGACTGCGCCTTCCTGTTGCGGCCTGAGTGTGTCAGAAGCGTGATAGTGTTAATTATTCTGTTATATAATCTATATTGAGTTCTTGTCTATTGTAGATCTGTGGTTGATCAATTTAATTATTAACGTTTTTAATTTAATTTCCTTTCGTTTTCACTCTTTGTTATTGCTTTTATTTTCATTACTATATAATTTTATTTACTAAATATTAATTAGGCCTATACAATTTAACTATTCATCATATTTTAATTAGTCACCAGTATTGTATGAACTACCATTCTTATAGAAAAATCTGTAACGTTATATTTGTCCCAATGTTAGAGAAATCTTAGAAGTACACTTGACGTTTACTAAAATTTATTGTGCAAGAAATATTAAATATTAAAAATATTAAATATTTTTTTAAATCAAGAGTGAGGTTGTATTGTATGAACTATAATTCTGATAGAAAAATCTGTAACGTTATATTTGTCCCAATGTTAGAAAAATCTTAGAGGTACACTTGACGTTTACTAAAATTTATTGTGCAAGAAATATTAAATATTAAAAACATTAAATATTTTTTAAATCAAGAGTGAGGTTGTATTGTATGAACTATCATTCTGATAGAAAAATCTGTAACGTTATATTTGTCCCAATGTTAGAGAAATCTTAGAAGTACACTTGACGTTTACTAAAATTTATTGTGCAAGAAATATTAAATATTAAAAATATTAAATATTTTTTTTAAAATCAAGAGTGAGGTTGTATTTATGAACTATAATTCAGGATAGAAAAATCTGTAACGTTATATTTGTCCCAATGTTAGAGAAATCTTAGAAGTACACTTGACGTTTACTAAAATTTATTGTGCAAGAAATATTAAATATTAAAAATATTAAATATTTTTTTAAATCAAGACTGAGGTTGTATTGTATGAACTATAATTCTGATAGAAAAATCTGTAACGTTATATTTGTCCCAATGTTAGAGAAATCTTAGAAGTACACTTGACGTTTACTAAAATTTATTGTTTGTGCAAGAAATATTAAAATGCCGAGAAACTATATTTTACAGTAGGAGTGGGCAATTAATTTGGCTCGGGGGGCCACTTTAAGTAGGCCGCGTTTAACGGTGGGCCGCACTTTATAAAACTGATCATATTCACTAGTTCCAATAAATATTTCATTTTAAATGAAATTAAAATATTAATTAAAATATTCCATTTAAAATGAAATTAAAAGCAAGATGTTAATGTAAATAATATACGTAATAAATGTAATAAATAAATAAAACAATAAACAATAATGGTACACAGAAAATACTTTTTAATAAAATTGTTCACATGCAAATATACATCATTCAGCGCAAGAAATTCATTGAGGCAAATATAAACTGTCACACTTTTCAACTAATCTTTTGAAATCATGAATGAGGTTGCTTGTTGAACTCTTCATCACTGCAAGGTAGAAAAGATCCATTTTTGCTTTTCATGCAAGAAAAACTTTGTTCACAGATGTATGTGGATCCAAAAATAGAAAACATTTTCCTGGCAAAACTGTTCAGAGATGGAAATTTGTCACCACCATCATTCACTGTAATAAACAGGAGAAAACGTCATTTTTAAAGGTGAATTCCTTGCATTCACTTACACGCAAATACGCTTGGAAAAGGTATTAATCCAACACTTCTCGCTCCAGCTATGGTTTCAATAGCAGGACAGATTGGGTTCTATAGCCTTGGTTGGCAACTAGTCTACCGCAGAAAGTAATGGCAACCTACTGCGAGAAAATCTTCTGCCCAGTTAGTCAAATCTCCTCGAGACATGATTGCTCTATCATGTATCGTGCATGACACTTAACTGACTGACCTTGGAAAAATTATTAATCCATCTCTTCTCCCTCCAGCTATGGGTTGAATAACAAGAGAGATTGAGTTCTGTAGCCTTGGTTAGTAACTAGTCTACCGTAGAAAGTGAGGGCGACCGACTGCAGCAAAATATTCTGCCTAGTCAGTCATGTTTTGAAAGTATGGCAGGGGTGGGCAACTAATTTGGCCCGGGGTTCATTTTGAGTAGGCCGCGTGTAGCGCTCTACCTTCTAAAACTGATCATATTCATTAATTTACGAAGTGTAAATGTAAATTACAGACGTAATACATGTAATAAATAAAGAAAACAAAAACAATAATGGTGCACAGAAAATATTTTCATAAAATTGTTCACATGCAAATACGCATCATTCAGCGCAAGGAATTCAATCAGACAAATGTAACTTCTCACACTTTTTCGAACAAGTCTTTTGAAATAAAGAGTGATGCTACTTGTGGAATTCTTCATCACTGCCTGCAAGTTTATGTCAGTCAAAGAATATCTATTTCTACTTTTGTTGATGTTCAAAAATTTGTTCCCACGTGTATGTGGCTCCAAAAATAGAAAACATTTTTCTAGCAAAACTCTTCAGATATGGAAATTTGTCAGCACTAAAATTTACCGTAATAAGTTGGGAAAATGTCAAATTTAAAGATTTTTCCGGAATGTTTTCGAGCGCCGCATGCTGGGCCCAAAATTGCCCACCACTTAACGTATGCCAGTTAACTGATTTTATTCGATTCTCTAAGAGATTCTAACTTTACTCGTAAAAGAAGAGACGAGGTAATTTCGCCAATTCATAGCCTACAAAAGCTAGTCAAGTCTAGCGTTTTGTTTTATTATTATAAATTAGTTGTTTTTATCCACCTTTCAATAAACACGTCGAAGTTCAGTTTTTTAATAAAATCGTTCATGCGCAAATATGCATCATTCAGCCCAAGAAATTCATTGAGACAAATGTAACTTCTCACACTTTTTAAAATGTTTTTTTTTTAAATCAAGAGTGGGATCGCTTGTTTCATCACTGTTTCCAAGTTTATGTCAATCAGAAAAGCTCTATTTTTACTTTTGTTGATCTTCATGCAAGAAAATATTTGTTCACAGATCTAGGTGGATCCAAAAATAGAAAACATTTCCCCAGTAAAACTCTTCAAACATGGAAATTTTTCAGCACTAAGATGGAGAAGATGTTAGATTTAAAGATTTTTCTTGATTGCTTGCGTGAGCCTTTGAAAACTCTGTGGCTGGCCGCATGTGGCCCACGAGCCGTAAATTTACCATCCCTGTTCGACGGAAATCATTAACGGAAATAAATATAGGCTAGAGTTTTAATCTGCGATGGCTCTTCTTGATCAAAACAGAAAAAAGTAATTAATTTGGCAATGAAAAATGGCTTTAGAAGGAAAGAGGAAAAAACCAGAATACCTTTCAAGAACATGACTATCGAAAAAAATCCTTTGTACTCTGTGGGATGTGAACACATTATTTCTTTATAATCTTATCACCCCGAGCAAGGCGGTAACGCCACTGACGTGCAGGGGGCTACGTAAGAGTAAAAAGATTAGATAGAAGAGAGTGAAGAGAAAGACGAACCAGTTAGAAAGGAGCAAGAGAAGGATGGGAATACAGGTCTGATGACAGTTGCAAAGGTGGAGAGAAAGGAAAGGATATACAGGGTGGGGAAGAAAGAACTAGAGTCAAGCGGTGAAGAGATGAGTATTGACATGGCATTTAAATTCCTGGAGGTTGTAGCCATCAAAAAAGCAAGAATATGGAAGCGAGTTCCACAGGCGGGAAGTGCGAGAAAAGAAGCTGCAGGAGTAGAATTGTCGTCTGCATTTGGTTGATCTAACTGTGAATGGGTGAGACCCAGTTGCCAGTCTGGTTGCACGAGTAAACACCTGTTGCAGAGGCACCAGTGACTTAAGTTCGTTGGAGCAGAAGCTATGAAAGTATTTATAGAGCAGACAGGGGGAAGCCACATCCCGTCGGTGGGGAAGTGGTTGGAGTCGAGCCGCCAAGTCGGTACCTATCACATTACTGATTCTCCTTTGGAACCTGTAAGCAAGAACTGCTTAAAACCTCCGTGAACTGTTATTGCACAAAACTGCAAAAAACTGTACTGCTATTTATTTTACAAATAGTAAAGTTAACATTAACCTAAGAAGTCTAGTAATCGAATTCTAGATCTGCTAGTAGGAAGTTTGGTTTGCCATTCGTTCATGCTTAGAAAATTGCTGACATATATAGGTTCAGTCAGGTAAGTGCCATACGTGATACACGCTTGGGCGATCATGTCTTGAAAGAGACATGACTGACTGGGCAGAAGATTATCCCGCAGTAGGTTGCCATTGCTTTCTGTGGTAGACCGGATGCCGACCAAGGCTACAGAACCCAATCTGTCCTGTTATTTGACTCATAGCTAGAAAGGAAAGATATGTATGATATTATTATGTAGTAATAAGTGGGGGATCAGTTTATTACTTCATAGCAATATAAAACAGATCCCCACTTTATGCCCAGTAGACGCCTTAATTATAGGTTCAACTATTATATTCAGTCAGTCAGTTAAGTGCCATACGTGAAACACGCTTGGGCGATCATGTCTCAAAAAGACATGACTGACTGGGCAGAAGATTATTCCGCAGTAGGTTGCCATTGCTTTACAAATCCTATATCATCCATCAACTAACTAAAACACACAAAGCAAAATTGCACACACGCAAAAGAGAATCCAAATGACTAAAAGCATTTTGGAAAAAAAAAACAACTAAGAAAAATTTCACAAGTTAGTGTGAAAAGCAAAATTCTGGATCCTGATTGAATTACAAATCGAAAATTCAAATATGACGTCAGTCAAACGTTTTTTCACAGCTAAAGAAGAAAATGCCTCTAGGAATCGGTCAGCGGACATTCTGTGACCGGTTAAGACAGTTGATTCCGACATGGGAGCGCTTGGCTGACAGACCTCGTGGCAATGTAACAAAAGACATTTCACTCCACGCCACCCGGACGTAGGGACGCGTCACACTTTCATTCAATCTTTTCTTCCAACTTTCTTTTCTTCGTTTTCACTCCACGCCAACAAAGAGAGCAAAAAAACAAGAAAAGGACGCGTTAAGTAAAATTTCTTTATTTGTTTTACCTTCTCTCTCACTTTCTCGTCGACCTACCACAAAGAGGAAGGAACATTACTACCACAATTCGCTTACAACCCACCAAGAACTATAACACTTGCGCTGAATGATGCGTATTTGCACGTGAACATTTTATTAATATCAGTATACGCCCCACTGGGACACTTAGATATTTACTACTATGAAACCATGAACTCTAAACTTTTGTAGACATTTTAGATACCTACATTTTTCTTTGAACAATTTTAAAAACAAAATTTTCTCAACTTATACTTTTCCTCTTGCAAAGTATATAGTATCCAGTTCTATTAACAAAATTCTACTTATATTTTTCAGCAACCTGATAATATATATATAAAATAAAATAAATTTCGATGTTCAAAACTGTTGAATGATCATTTTAACATGAAATCTCTAAGAGAGATTTCACATCTCATCGGCAACTAGCACATTTCAAAATGAAAAAAAAAAACAGTTTTGAACATCGAAATTTATTTTATTTTCTAATTAACTCTGTAATTTTAATTACATTGAGCTCTCCACCTGTATCATTTTTTAATATCAAAATATTAATTAGGATCAAGTTTTTGGGATTTACCTTCCTACTTTTCCGTTTGGATTAAAATTAATTTAATATATATATATATATATATATATATATATATATATATATATATATATATATATATCATAATCATATCACTCCAAGCAAGGCATTTTATTGCCACTGTTTTGCAGGAGGAAAGTTATGAGAAAGAGTAACAGGTTACAGAGGGGTGTCAGGAAGCGCGTAGGAGAAGGATGAGAATACTGATGAGAGTGGAGTGGACGGAGAAAAGAGCATGAGAGACAGAATACAGGCTAATGAGATAGGAGATGACTATTGACTTTACATTTAAATTCTTGGAGATTGTAGCTGTCGGGGAAGCAATTAAATGAAAGGGAATTCCACAGGCGGGAAGTGCGAGAAAAGAAGCTACTAGAGAAAAATTTGCGTTGACAACTTATTGGTTCCACAGTAAAATAGTGGAGCCTAGTTGCCAATCTTGTGGCTCGAGTAAATTCATATATAGGGGGCACCAGTCAGCTCAATTCATCGGAGCAGAAGCCGTGAAAGATTTTGTAGAAGAGGCACAGGGGAAGCCACATTGCGCCGGTGAGAAAGTGACTGTATCTGAACTGCCAAGTCGTGACCTATCACATTACAGATTCTTTGTTGGATTTTGTCAAGGACCCTAGGTTGATAGCAGGAGTACCCGACTAGATATGGCAGCAGTATTCAATGCATGGGTGGATAAGAGCCCCTAGGTGGATAGCGGGAGCACCCGGCCAGATATGGCAGCAGTATTCAATGCATGGGTGGATAAGGGCCCCTAGGTGGATAGCAGGAGCACCCGGCCAGATATGGCAGCAGTATTCAATGCATGGGTGGATAAGGGCCCCTAGGTGGATAGCAGGAGCACCCGACCAGATATGGCAGCAGTATTCAATTCAGTATTAGATTTAAATACGTGAATTGTAGGCTATGATTGGAAGTTGCCTTATACCATGCAGGTCCTACATACACCCTACACATATATGGTCTGGTGCTCTTGCTATATATGTAGAGATCCATGCTAAAATCCGAAGAATAATATGCAATATTATTGGTCTTGACATGGCATCCCGACTTCAGTTACTTCGTGATCGTCCTTAACAAAGCTAACATTATGCATTCTATAAATACTTTCATGGCAAATGTTCTGATGAACCCTTCCATATAGTTTAATTCCCTCTCTCATAGACAAATTCTACATATAGGAACTACATAGACATTTGAGGTATTATGGTAGCTGTAGTAAAAATGGTAAGAATATGTTGCTTTGTTGAAAGTCAGGAATCGGTAACCTTTTGGAGAGGGACGCCCATAAGCTATGTAGAGTCATGGAGGAGGGCCAAACAACTATGGCTTCAGTGTCATGGAAAAGAACCATGTTATTAAATATGTGAATAAATTTTCTGTGTGTTTGAAGAAAGCAAGGATTCAATATAATTTAATTGTATTTAAACAATATCTCTTATTTTGCTACAGAAATAACAAAAAAAAAGAAGAAAAATACAAACTCATTTTTAAAAAATCTATATTTTACTGTAAGAATAAAACAAACTCCTATCCCAATCTACAAAATTATTTTCGATAATTTTGCCTTGCAAAACGTATTTTGATTCTTTCTTGCTTTTATTTTTAAAAAAAATGGAACTCTACCAGGAAGTGAAACATTTCGGGGTTGCAGAAAGTATTTCACCTCTTTCTCAATCCGATAAAAAAACAGATTTCTAAAGCATGAAAAAGAGGAAATACCTGACGAGAATTTTCTTACAAAGTATTACTGTTATATATCGCCGTACGACGACAAAACAACAAACACGCATATATAAAAATATAAGGTTATATTTTTATTAATGACGACGAACCGTGTGGAATAGAAAACGGAAGGGTGAGAGGCACATAGAATGGGTTGACGGGAGTGTATTCTTGCCGTGGTGTTTCTCTGCTTCCACTGGCCGTTCTCTGCTGGCGAATCCGTGTGTCGAGGTCTTTATATAGTCTTCTAGAACCGGGACTTTCCTTCCGGTTTTGCCTCGCCCACGCAACGCCCACGTAATTCTAAGAGACACCTGATCTGTTTGCCTCTGTAGCCATTTCCGCCGCTGTCGGAAATAAGGTCAAAACGACATCCGCTCCGGCCTCGACAGGATGTATTTCACAAACACCTGTCTTGTCGCTTCGCCGCCCCCTTCACCGACAGGAAACACCATCGCTTGCATCACTTCCTCGGGTGGGGCCAGATTGTTATATTACATTACATCTTAAAAATAAATGTTTCGTAAATCAGTCTTGAAAAGAATGCCACTAAAATCGGTTGAAAACACTACTTTATATTCATTTAAAAGTGCCCGCTCACGAAAGCTATTTCACAGAAAAAGTGAAAGTGAGGCCGTACGCTAATTTTGGCGATCCCTACAAATAAAAAGTAAAACACCTTTCTTGGTAAAAAGAAATATTTTTTTAAAAATTTCGACGCATTATATTCAGGCTATCAACTGTCACTTTGGTTTGGTTTACCTATATTTATATCGTGTCCAGAGTAAGCTTGTGGGCCGAACAAGATTCACTCGAGGGCTGGAAGTGGCCCGCGGGCCGCGGGTTGCCGACTGCTGGTGTAAGTAATAATGTTTTGGTCAGTAACTGTGGTTAACTAAGTTTAAAGACTTCCCCTATCATCCTTTTAGCCTTGTTTTAAATTTTTGAATTTTTACAAAATCAGTAATACTCTTCTCTGTGGTGCCTAGACACATTACTAGTTTCGCAGCAGTATCTCATCATTTTACAATCGAAATGTCTAGATGTAATCGTAGGTTCTATGCTAACAGTTTCTTTTCTCTCACTTCCCGCGTATAAAAGTTTCTTCCTCCATCTTGCTTTCCGGTTAGGTTTGCTCTTCAAAAATTTAAATGCAATGTCAATCGTTATCAAAACTGTCAACTGTATCCAAGCGCTTTCCCATATCAGTGGTTAAAACGGCTTCAAGCAAATAAAGCGTGTAGGTTCTATAGAAGGTATTCCTTCATAAAGCGTTACCAAACAACAGAAACTACATCGCTGAAAGTTTTTCAACAGAAATAAAAAAAAAACTAGCATAAAGAGAAAAATAATGTTAAAAAGAAAATATTTTATCATCTGACCAGAAAAAGGTCCCAACTGTAAATCAAACATATACTATAAACACACACACACACACACACACACACACACACATTCTCTAACACACTTACACACACAAACACACAGTAAAACTAATGACAGCAGCACCAGCAGAAGCCGAGAATGGTCATTCCTTGAAAGGCACGGAATCACTCGGACAGACACAGGCTCCTCTGCCATTCTGAAGATGAGATTTTGATCTCGAAATATTAATGTATAATAAATTGGTAATACCCAAAACCTTCTTCACCTTCCTTTATTTTACTAAACGCAATGTGACATCCTTCAAGAATATCCATATAGAAAACATATAGAAAATATTTTAATAAAAATTATTTGGATTATGTCCCCTTACAGTTCTCGCTTCTTGTTAATGTATTTCTTATACTTTTTTCACATTCATTAAAACCCTGCATGTTTGTGGTTCTTTTGCCTTGCGTGGGGTCAAATGATTTAATAATTTATTATTAAATTACCTTGTCAGATCGTGAACAAATTATTCAAGTTACGCAAAGCGTCAAAAAATTTAAAGTCTAATCTGTCAACTGTATCCAAGCGCTTTCTCCTATCAATGGTTAAAACAGCTTCAAGTAAATAAAGCGTGTAGGTTCTACAGAAGGTATTCCTTCATAAAATCAAATAAACTAGCGTTAAAGATTTACAAAAAGCATAACCAAACAAGAGAAACCTCAGCGCTTAAATAAAAGCTAAAACGGATAACATGAAGAGAAAAATAATGTCAAAGAGAAAATAATATCATCAAAATGTTGACTTTCTACACTACATTAAACACAAGGTTAGGAAGTAAACCCCCATCAATGGTATAAAAATCGATAACAGTTAATGGACATAAGAAAAGAATTTTCCTTAAATATTCCATACATTGCAACTGACAAGAACACTATTTCTTTTCTTTAAATTTTTGTCTTTTTGCTCAATGATTGTGAAATATTTCCTGATAAGGAAACGATTAATTTCCCTGTTACCATCATGAAACATTGACAATATCAAACTTTACCATTGTCAATAACACTGGAATTTCTGAAAAGAAACAGAAATACTCTAAAGACATTGGTCGTGATTACAGTTTTTTTGTGTTCTTTCGAGACAACAAGGCCTGAATTCGAAAGACAGGTTGAAAACAAGGAACCTTAAGAAATAGGTTCTAAATAATAAAGAAGAAGTGGCCATTCCATGCGAAGAAAAATGAATATACGCGAAAGTAGATTTATCCGTAGTAGAGGACCATAGAGGAAATCCGATAAGATGCAAAGGAACAATAGATAGATAGATAGATAGATAGATAGATATGAACAGACTGAGATAGATAGATAGATAGATAGATAGATAGATAGATAGATAGATAGATTTGAACAAACCAAGATAGATAGATAGATAGATAGATAGATAGATAGATAGATAGATAGATAGATAGATAGATTTGAACAAACCAAGATAGATAGATAGATAGATAGATAGATAGATAGATTTGAACAAACCAAGATAGATAGATAGATAGATTTGAACAAACCAAGATAGATAGATAGATAGATAGATAGATAGATAGATTTGAACATACCAAGATAGATAGATAGATAGATAGATTTGAACATACCAAGATAGATAGATAGATAGATAGATAGATAGATAGATAGATAGATAGATTTGAACAAACCAAGATAGATAGATAGATAGATAGATTTGAACAAACCAAGATAGATAGATAGATAGATAGATAGATAGATAGATAGATTTGAACAAACCAAGATAGATAGATAGATAGATAGATAGATAGATAGATAGATAGATAGATTTGAACAAACCAAGATAGATAGATAGATAGATTTGAACAAACCAAGATAGATAGATAGAGAGATAGATAGATAGATAGATAGATAGATTTGAACAAACCAAGATAGATAGATAGATAGATAGATAGATAGATAGATTTGAACAAACCAAGATAGATAGATAGATAGATAGATAGATAGATAGATTTGAACAAACCAAGATAGATAGATAGATAGATAGATAGATAGATAGATAGATAGATTTGAACAAACCAAGATAGATAGATAGATAGATTTGAACAAACCAAGATAGATAGATAGATAGATTTGAACAAACCAAGATAGATAGATAGATAGATTTGAACAAACCAAGATAGATAGATAGATAGATTTGAACAAACCAAGATAGATAGATAGATAGATTTGAACAAACCAAGATAGATAGTAACAGACATAATTTGTCAGAAATTTTTGGGCATTGTTATTCATCTTTTCAGTCGTTTTTATCTCCGTCTATAAATGTATCGATTCTGTACAAAGCAAGTGATAGCGGAAACTCTGTGTCTGTGCGTGTGTGTGTGTGTGTGTGTATGTGTCTCTCTCTCTCTCTCTCTCTCTCTCTCTCTGTGTGTGTGTGTGTGTGTGTGTGTGTTCAGATTTACTTTGGTAAATATGTACAATTAAGCTTCTGCCTAAAACATCAGACAGACGGCCGATGAAAGAAGAAATGATTGATTGACAGGAAGTAACACAGACACATTGACTGAGATGATTTCAGAAAAATAAATAAATAAATCAAAGTCGTTAGCCGCGTCGATGTCAAACCGGCGGGGTGGGGGAGGCGTGGAAGAAAAATTAGAGACCAAACACACACACGGGCCCATCATATACATTCATAAATGCATACTTATATATATATATAAACATATACATATTTATATAAGTTACGTACACACATATACTCACACGTACACAGGCACAATAAAATTGCATGATAATGCTAATTGTAATATTAACAGATTTATTTTAATGAAATATTCATTGACCGAGCCACCATTTTGTAGATTTAAATTTATAAAACTTTCTCTTAAAACAATTTTTCTGGAAAATAGTTTTCTCAAATCCACTATTTATTGTATTTTTTTTCAGATTGATGGACGGTTTTCGTCTTCGTTTTTCGTTCGAAGACATGTGGATCGTCAACATCTTGATTATGCTATTAATCTCTCTTCGAGATACATGCGCTGTCCATTTTAGTTGTTGCTGCTGTTGGAAATCCTCAAGTTACGTAGTTACTGTTTTTATTTTGGTGGGTATACAGTTCTTGTTTAGTGATTCTTAAGTGCCATTTCACGATGTCAAAAGATAAATGGTCCTAGTTAAGATCTACAGGTTTAATTCGCTCAAAGCCATTTTAACCATTGATCTAAGAAAATGTCTCCAGCTGACAGTTTACTTATTTGGTGCCACGCATATCATCGATATTTTTATGATTCATGTTAGGTTTCATCACCGCTTTCATTCTAATTCTAGATCTTATTTAACTATCGCCCGGTTCACACTCCACCCACGTCTTTTGAACAGGTGAAGAGGCTCATCCCTTGTTCCCCGTTTAGGATGTGGTTTCCGGCTTTCTCTTTTCCAATCTTTTACTCTTAAGTAGCCCGCTGCGCATCAGTGGTGTTACCGCCTTGCTTTGGGTGATATGACTGAAAAAATAAAAAAGAAAAAAATTCTTGTTTCGCAAAAGTTTAGTTTGAGTCATCTTTCTTGGAATACTTGGTGCCGAATGATGATTTTGTGTTCAAGATCATTCATTAAAAGAAGTTACCTCCATTAATTCGCTGAATAAGCAGCATAGTTTTGTGGGGTTTTCCCTTTTCATACTACTGCTATAGAAACGAGACTAGAGAACGCGGTAGTTCCATTGACACTGTCAGCTCTCTGCCTTCGGGCGGAGAGCATTAACCCAGTCGTGGTTCCGCCGAAGAGTAGACTCGCAACTGGGAAAAATTAGACAGAAATGTTTGACTGGACTATATTGCCCAGAGGACCCACATTAAAAAAGGCCTTGTACCGCATTTTGCCCTAGTAGGAGGGCAAATAAATACTAGAACACCGCATTTTCACGTGGTAGTTCTATTGACACTGTCAGCTTCGTGCGAGAGCATTAACCCAGTCGTGGTTCCGCCGAAGGGTAGACTCGCGACTGGGCAAAATTAGACAGAAATGTTTGACTAGTCTTTATGGCCCGGAGAACCCACGTTAAAATGCCTTGTTCCACATTTTTCCCTAGTGGAAGGGCAAAAAAATACCGAATACCGCGTTTTCACAGAGAGTTAACCGGAGAATACGAGAGTATAGAGAGAAATTAACAGTCAATACATAGTAGCTCATAGTAGCTCCGTGCTCCACTCATCGAGAAGATTATTACGCAGTACCCGTCAGCTTTCGACGCAGATATACTCAATATACTACGGCTTCACCTCCAGAGGATTGTACATATACTTTTACTAATTGTATTTCTGGACTATAACTTTTATATATATATATACTTTATATATAAAGTCTATATCCTTACATTAAACTATATATATATATATTTTTACTAACTTGTATTTCTGGACTACAACTACAAGACATAAATAAAATGTATTTATAAAATGTTTCAAATGAGCTATAATCTAAATAGTTAAAAACACAAGAAAAAAAGTAATAATTATCCAGGAGCAAACTAAGAATTGAAGGGCAATAAAATATTTTTTTTCTTTAATTCTGTGGTATATTTTGGTAAAAAAATGGTTCGTAAATTTTAATGCTTCCAAAAAGAAATCTTTTATCTATCATAGACAACCGCTTCTATCCACGCCCATCAGAATGGATCAGGCTAGTTTCCCTAAAAGCAAAACATTGCGCCTCCTCGGCCTAAATCTATCAGCCGACCTCAAGTGGAATAAATACATTGAATCCAGACCTAAATCTGCAGCTCAAAAGGTTCGTTCCCTCTTTTGGACCAGGAAGTTTTTCTCCTCTAAATTCGTCTTTCATGTATATAAATCTACCATCCGCATCCTCCGTGCATTGAATACTGCTGTCACATCAGGTCGGGTGCACCTGCTGTTCATCTCAGACTTCTTGACAAAATCCAACCAAAAATCTGTAATGTAATTGATCTCGACCTGATAGGTCGACTGCAGTCACTTTCTCACCGACCTAATGTGGCTTCCCTCTGTTCTACAAATACTTTCACGGCTTCTGCTCAGATAAACGTATCTCCCTGGTGCTCACTCTGCATGAATTTACTCGAGCTACTAGACTAGCAACAAGGTCCCACCCTTTTACAGTGAAACCAATAAAATGTAACTGCAACTTTTACTTCAACAGCTTCTTTGCTCGCACTTTCCGCCTGTAGAATACTCTTTCGTTTACCTGCTTCCCTGAAAGGTATAATCTCCAAGAATTTAAATGCAAAGTCAATTGCCATTTCTCATCTTCTTGATTCATATGCTATCCCTGATAACACTTGTATCATGTTCTTCTTGTGTTCCACTCCACTCTTATGCAGCCCTCTTCACACCTGTATTCTCATCCTGTTCTTACTCATTCTCTGAATCCACTGTATCTTGTTCCTCTTTCTGAAGACTCACCTGTTATGTAACCCCCTCCCCACAGTAGCATTTCTGCCTTCGGGTGAAATGATTAAAAAACAAAGCCCTGCAACACTCTCAAAATTGTACAAATTTTTGGTTGGTCTTGTTTAACGGCATATCAACATCTTTGTCGATTATTTAATGCCGACATCTAATCATTTGAACACAACTTTATGGCTTCAATTAAATATTTTGAACACAATTTTATGGCTTCAATTAAATATTTTGAACACAGTTTTATGACTTCAATTAAATATTTTGAACTCAATTTTATGGCTTCAATTAAACATTTTGAACACACTTTTATGGCTTCAATTAAATATTTTGAACACAATTTTATGGCTTCAATTAAATATTTTAAACTCAATTTATTGCTTCAATTAAATATTTTGAACACACTTTTATGGCTTCAGTTAAATATTTGGAACTCAGTTGTATGGCTTCAATTAAATATTTTGAACACAATTTTATGACTTCAATGAAATATGTTGAACACTTTTTTTACCTTAGACTACAGATAAAATGTATTTTTAAATTGTATATTTATATGAGAATGTATTGCTAGAATTTTTACTATTAGAATGGACTTTTATATTTTCATTGTGCTTTCTTTTCGCGGCTTCTCTATTTGCACATATCTGGTACCCTAAAAGTTGCTACCACCCCAGTCAAGGTGGAACTGTAAACAACAGCAATTAAAATGTTAAAAATACTCCTAAAAACCTCCAATCTCATGATCACACCCTTGCTGCCGGATATAGTTTATCGTCATACCCAGGACTAGAAAATCGTAAGTGTACTAACGATAGTGTATCAGTGTAAGTAGGTCTAACTACGAATGTCTATGAATGCGTGTGGGCGTGGAAAGAGAATACATATTAAAGAATATATGATATGCTCAGATAGAGACCAGTCATTAGGAATACATCGAGAACCGGTTACGCAGCCTTGATGTAAGAGCGTACAATAACGAATTGAGGAAAAGGATGACACCAGTAGTATGCATTGCCAGAGATTAAGCACAGATTAAATGGTGAGATTTCTAAATAAGAACAGAATATATATACACTAGGTATCTCTATCAATTCGCTGAAAAATAGCATAATATAAAGAAAAACGGCTCTAAACTCAATAATAACGAAGTTTTTTTACCAAAATGTTTGTTATTATTAAGAAAAAAGGTCAAAGTATTTTTTAATAATTTTTTTATAATTTTTCAATCCTACAAACAGGTTCAAAACTTTGGTAAAAATCTTTTTTTTTTGGTCAGTAGGTAACTAAAATGTTAGCAGAGTTTATTATGGATAATGTAATATTACGTAACTCAGATTTAATCATCTCACCCCAAGCAAGGCATTCCACTGCCACTATTGCGCATGGGGCTACATAGGGGAAGGTAAAGAGAAGGAGTGGTTAGATAGGGAATGTCAGGAGGAAGGTGACAGATGAGTAAGGATACCGAGGATGAAGTTTGGGCAGATGGGAAGAGTGTTTGATAGAATGGGAGCCGGTTAGTGTGTTAGGAGGTGTCTATTGACCTTACATTTAAACTCCTGGAGATTGTAGCCATCGGGGAAGCAATCGTGTGGAAGAGAATTCCACAGTCGGGAAGTGCGAGGAAAGAAACTGTTGGAGTAGAAGTTACGGTTGCATTTTATCGGTTTCACTGTCAAAGGGTGGGATCTAGTTGCTAATCTGGCATCTCTTTCAAATTCGTATTTAGGGGGCACCAGAGATCTAAGTTCATCGGAGCAGAAGCCGTAAAAGTATTTATAGAAGAGACACAGGGAAGCCACGTCGCGCCGGTGGGAGAGAGACTGCAGGCGGTCTGCCAAGTCGGTATCTATCACATTACAGACCCTCCTCTGAACCTTATCGAGAAGCCCGAGGAGAATAGCAGGGGCACCCGACCAGATATGGCAGCAGTATTCAATGCACGGGCGGATGGTAGATTTATATATGTGCAGGATAGATTTAGACGGAAAAAACTTCCGGGCCCTACACAGAGAACCGACTTTCATTAATTTGGAATTTTTTGCAAAACTCAAAAAATTGTCAGATTTTAATGAAATTTTCAGGACTTACTCAAATGAATGAACTTATTTTTGAAATTATAATTAAAAAATTTAAAAAATATTCTTTTCATGTTACCCACCTCCACGTAATTTTACTTCCAAAAATTTGTTTTATGAGTTAAAGGCAGAAATTATTGGGGAATTTAAATATTCTATTATATTTTTCATTTTTCCCAACACTAAAATAAAAATGCAATAAAACTATGACATCATTTAATTAAATAAGCTTTCAATTGCATTTGCTATATATATACTTACAAATCATTATATTTTGAAGAAAAAAATTTCGATGAGCAATCAATTTTACAAGAATTGTTTCATTTGTTTTATAATTATAGAAATTTATAAAATTTTTAATTTTAAAAAATTCTACAAAGCCTTGTTGCGGTTAGGTTATTAAATTATTAAGTGAAGACTATATTTACTAAACGAAAATTGAAAATATAAATCGTCGAGCCAATAAATTTTAAAAATAATTTTTAATTAATTTTTTTGTGTATAGGAATTTTTTAAGTATGGCATTTTCGATGTTATATTAAAATGTCTCGTGTTTCACGATTTCTTTCTCTTACAGGAACAAAATTTGACAATTATGTCAATTCTGGTCAACCATAGTTAGCTGTCAACTGACATTTAGCTGTCATCAATCATTCGCACTTTGCTCAGTTCTCACCTCAATGATTAAGAAATATTTTATTCTAAATTTCATGCTATAAACAATTGATACTTATGTAAATCAGATGAATTTAACTTTAAATTTGCTAATTTTCCAAAATTAACGTGTCACAGATGTTTATTTTAGTTTTGCAAAATTTTTAAAATTGAAGTATTTGAATGTGTCGATCGCTCAAAAATGACGGCAAATTCAAAAATTGAAAAAAAGAAATTAAACTTTTATATTCTAATCAATATAATTTGTGTTTGAAATAAACCAGAGTATTTTGCTTACTGGAAATAGTAAATTTAATCATTTAACTTTCAATTTAAGCTAAAATAAAAGATGGAAAAACTTCGTTTTTATTAAGTTTGGAATTTTCCTTCATGTGTTGTGGATTCAAGGAATGGGATCCGCACAAATAAATGAACAATGAACAGTAATTGAGATAAAAAAAAATAAGTGTATTAATGTAAGGATATAGACTTTAATGAAGATTTAGCAGTTTAGTGTCAACGAGTTTCATTACTGGGTTTTCCAAGTGATAAATGTATGTATTTGATTCTTTTGATTATTGCGCTATTTGTATATTGAGTGCTGTTTTAAATTAATCTTTTGGACGTTGCAATAATCTTCTTCGTTCTCTATTCATATTATATATATACTAGCAGTATAGCCAGGCGTTGCTCGGGTGTAATGAAAGCTTTAAAACTAATCCATGGTTCTGGAGCTCAGACTCTTTGGACGTTAGCACGAAAAACTAAAAAGCAATAGTTGTTTCTAGTTAAAGCGAAACCGTACACTGAAAGAAAAATGAATGGATGTCATTTCCTGGTATTGATATCAAATAAGATTTTTCGTCGTAAACTGAATTTTGAAGGCTAAATAAGTCCTCTGAGTAAATGGTAACGTGGCTGAAACTAAGAACTACAATTATACCTACTTAGAGCCAAACCCGAAGCAAAAACTAAAATAAAAGGGCTGAAAATAATACAGACATACAGTCAGATAAACAGACACACACACAAACATCTTGCGTTTTATATATATATTTTATCGATTTTCTGCACTATTATAAACACTGCAACATTGAAACTTCTGAATATCGTTTCTTATGTCTTTGTCTATGAGTGTATGAAAGTTGATTAAAATCGAACGACTCCTTCTATAACCCGATTTTTTCGATTATCGATTTTCGAAATTTATCGGGAGTACCTCGACACAAAATCTAGCTAAGAACACTTGCATACGCTTATAGTACAACTGTGTAAATTTTCAGAAAATCGGTTCAGCCGTTTCGGAGTCTATAGGTAACGGACACACACACACAGACACACACACAGAGACAAAGTTCCATTTAAAAAGAAGTTCATATATATATATATATATATATATATATATATATGAACTTATTTTTAAATGGAACTTTGTATTATGCTTTCATTACGATTGAGCTCTCTGGAGAAGAAAATTTTAAAAACAGTTTCCACTTCTGCTATATGCGTGACTCTTCAGAAATGAATTGAGTTCTCTCGGTGACTGGCGTGTGTATACACTGCTTATACACAACACGTTAAAATTTCCTTTTCTGATTCCATGCGTCGATGGCTTAGGGAGTAGCGACTCTGACTGACACCAGATCGGTTGAGTTTCGATCCCGACCAGAAGCAAGTGGATGCGTCTAGCCACAATGATGAGCTGTGAAACAGGCTTGTATGTGGATGACTAATATATATTTATATTCTAAACATATATTGTTAAATATAAGAGAAAATGAATGTTTATTATGTTTCATGAGCCATTCTAAACGTCGTATTTTGGCTTTAATTTCAGTTGAAAATAAAGACAAAATTCTCCAACATTTGAATAATTTTTAATTAAGTTGGATCTAAACTTTCGGCTCGCATGAGCCATCTTCAGAGTGGTTAACATCCACCATCAGCGACGATTTTATTTTGTGTTGACATAAAACTCCGCTAGGCAACGGCAATACCCCCATAAGGCGTGTGGAGACGATGGAATCCCGGTGATAGTCCTTAAGAGGTGTGCCCCTGAACTTTCCCCTGTCCTCTCTAAACTGTTTAACTACTGCCTTTCTGCTTCCTGCTTTCCTGCATGCTGGAAATTCTCCTCAGTCGTTCCTGTCTTTAAGAACTGTGGTGAACCCTCGGACCCATCCAACTATCGCCCTATCAGTCTTCTACCAATATTCGGGAAAGTGTTCGAGGCTATAATAAATGCTGAAATAGTTCATCATCTCACCGCCCACAAACTGTTCTCCGACAGGCAATATGGATTCCGATTTGACAGGTCCACAGCCGACCTGCTAACTGCTGTAACGGAGTACATGCTACAGGCCCTTGATGAGTCTGACGAGGCTCGCGCGGTTGCTCTGGATATCTCCAAGGCTTTCGACAGGGTTTGGCACCCTGGCCTCCTATGCAAACTACGCGGTTATGGTATTACCGGTCGCCTGCTTGACCTAATCCAATCTTTCTTAAATAACCGCAAAATGAAGGTCGTTCTGAATGGGCGTGCCTCTTCGTCCTACAGCACGAATGCTGGTGTCCCACAAGGCTCTATCCTGGGCCCAACGCTCTTCCTTATTTTCATCAACGACCTCCCAGATGAGATCAGGTCCCAAGTAGGCATCTACGCAGATGACACTACAATATACTCCCGCTCCAGTAAGAAACCTGTCGTGGCGGACAGACATAATCTCGCTGCTGACCTTGAGCGTGATCTACACTCTGTGGTGAACTGGGGCAAGAAGTGGCTTGTCAACTTCAATTCCTCTAAGACCAAGCTGTTGTCTGTCAACCATTACAGGCAACCTCTTCTGCCTCCCATAAGCATGGACCAGATGATTCTCCCGGAGAGTAATACACTACGCCTCCTCGGACTTACCCTGTCCTCAGACCTCAAATGGAAGCACTATATTGAATCCATAGCAAAATCTACTGCTAAGAAGATTGGGTCACTATGTCGATCCAGGATGTTTTTTCCACCTGAATCCATCCTGCATATATACAAGTCAACCATCCGTCCGTGCATGGAGTACTGCTGCCATTTATGGTCAGGTGCCCCTGCCGTTCTCCTCAGTGTTCTTGACAAGCTCCAAAGGAGAGTCTGTAATGTGATAGGTACTGATCTGGCGACTCGTCTGCAGCCACTTTCCCATCGTCGAAATGTGGCCTCCCTCTGTCTCTTCTATAAATACTTTCATGGCTTCTGCTCGGATGAGCTTAAGTCACTGATGCCTCCTCAACAGGTGTTTACCCGTTCAACCAGACTGGCAACTGGGTCCCACCCATTCACAGTCAGGTTAGCCAAACGCAGACGACAATTCTACTCCTGCAGCTTCCTCTCTCGCACTTCCCGCCTGTGGAACTCACTCCCGTATTCTTGCTTTCCTGACGGCTACGACCTCCAGAAATTTAAAAGCAAAGTTAATACTCACCTACTAACCACTGGCCTCTAGCTCTCTCCCCTCCCCTGTATAACCTTCCCTTTCTCTCCGCCCATGTACCTGTCATTGCACCTGCTTTCTCAGTTTTCTATTGTTCCTTTCTAACTAGCTTGTACTCCTCACTCTTTTCTAATTAATCTTTCTACATTTATGTAACCCCCTGCACATCAGTGGCGTTTCTGCCTTGCTCGGGGTGAAATGATTAAAAAAAAAAAAAAAAATATATATATATATATATATAATTATTATTATTATTATTATTATTATTATTATTATTATTATTTATTTTATTATATCAATAAATCATTTGCTCTGTAAAATAGATAATACTATTTACATCGAGCCCTCCACCTGGATCATTTTTAATATTGATAAAATTAATATTAATAGGATCTGGTTTTTGATATTTTACCTATATACACTTCCTTTTTTGGATATATATATATATATATATATATATATATATATATATATATATATATATGTGTGTGTGTGTGTGTGTGTGTGTGTGTGTGTGTGTGTTGCTAAAAAAATTGCAATAAAGTAGAAGAATATCCAGCATGAGAGATAAAACTTTCATAGATACAGACAGTGTCGATATAGAAATCAATACAGCATGCTGACCTTCATTTTCACGTGTCAATAAAATCATCAGACTTCGTAATTTAAGGGGAGAAATCGGCAGATATTCTGTGCTGTTTATTCCTCTACCCACACTCTATCTCTCTCTCTCTCACTCTCACTATATATATATATATATATTGTCATCCGCAGACAGATCTGTTTCGCTGTATCACAGCTCATCAGTACGGTTAGACTCCGATTGCTTTTTAACCCAAGATTGAAACCCGACCAAACTGGTGTCAGCCGGCGATTCTACCTCTGGGCTATGGGCGTTCGGTGGAAGAAGGCAGACTTTTTAACGCATATATTATCATTATACGCGCCCAATAGCTAGAGTGATCGAATTCATTTTTACTGAAGGAACGGTGCGTACACGCCAATTGGTTTGGTTTCACTGTAAAAGGGCTTATATATATATATATATATATATATATATATTACTCAAATTGCCATGCTAATCGATAGCTAGACAACTGCGTTTAATTCATGTTGACATCAAGGTTCACTTTGTTCTTAGTTTTATTTTTACTATTGAGTACTTTAACCCATAAAGATCGCATTAAATATTTTAATTTTTTATATTTTATCATATATATATATATATATATATATATATATATACATATATATATATAGTACTTTATAGTACTTTTCAAAAGTATTAAGGGCAAGAACTATTTTATCTTTTATGAGGCAACAAAATAAAGTTTAAAATCATCCTTGTCCTAACACTTTTGCACAATACCGGTAGTGTTCAAATGTATTAGGACAGGGGTGATTTTCCTAAAAACCGCACTGAAATTCAAATACATGGTGAAAAGCCAAGTAAATTGCTAATGAATATTGATTATTTAAAACTAGTTGTAGAAGAAATGCATTAAAAAGAAATTATATTTTAATTTTTCCTATTTTCTATTTGTTACGTCGGGTAACAGAATTATTTGAAATAATACAAAACAAAGTAATAGTATAAAAGTAGGTGTATTGACAGGAAAGAGAAGTATTTACAACAGGTGAGGATTAGTAGAATACAGAACAAGGTCATTAGTATACAGTATCGTCGTAGAGACGTGATAGATTGACTAGTAGAACACTTCCGGTGCAATACCGGAAATACCCGACTGACTCGCTCACTCGACTTCCTCCCTCGAGGTATAATCACTACTATTTTATATAGTGATTTGAATAGTCCATTTCCGTGGAAAGTTGGAGAGTGCCCCAACACTATTCAGCAAGTTATTTTAAAACTACTCATTATCCTATTATCCTTGGATATGACTGAATTTTTCTTATTTGGGAACAAATACAAGCTGCTTGGCAGGAGATACCATTAGATACATTGCAGAAGCTTGTGATGTCAATGCCTGACAGAATGAAGGCTGTGATCAAAGCAAAAGGCTATTATACTAAATATTAAATTCATTTTGTGACAAGTATTTTTTCTTGTTAAAGCATCTGTTAAGTAAATCAAATAAAATTACTGTAATTTATAAATCGCTTTTATTACGTTTTGGATACAAAATGGAACAGATATGAACATTTAAATTCCTGAAATTGTAAATAAAACCATGCTTTACTTTGATGATCAATGTCTCCGAGCAGTCTAAAGCTCGACAGGTCAAACTGTGGTTTCTCTTACAAACAAGAGCGCACTTTCGACAGTACAATATTTTAGCCAGATTTTTTGAGTGTACAGGCCGATAGATGTAATATACACTCTTTAAAATCAAAACGTGGCTCATTTTTTAAACATATATATCAACTAATACAGTATTTGAAGTAATAGCAATAATGTATATTAAATAAAGTGATGTTGATGGTAAGAGAGAGAGAGAGAGAGAGAGATTTTATATATAGATCCTCTCAAATAGTGAAATATTTCCGGTAGTGATATTCATATAGAATGTTAAACTTTTATAGCAGAATTTCTGTGAGCACTAATGGATTAACTACGTTATTATTATGTCATTTTTCATCATAATTCTAATTCTACTATAGTCGCACTGCCTACCAAGGCTGCGGAAAGACCCAAGTCAGGTCAAGGTATGTTGTTATGACTCCATTTCATGTTTTTCATATCTCCCTAACATCCTTAGCGCTACATAGACGCAGTTCTCTTTAGTGCGTGGGCTGTACTTAACAAGACAATTTTTTGTATATCTCTTAAGCTGGGGTTTTCAGGGATTCTTTCAATATGTTGTTTTGTTCCATTTTTTATCATTCCAAGTGCACCTACTATCACTGGTAAGAATCTTGTTTTCAATTTCTACATTTTTCCTATTTCAATTTCCATGTCTTTATATTTTGACAGTTTTTAGAATTTCTTGGTTTCTTTGTTACAACCGGTGCTGGGTGATGTTCATACAAGTTTTTGTTTACATATTTTCCATCGTGTTTGCACATTGTTCAATGCAAATATTGCCCCACCCTATCGTGACGATTTTTATAGTCATTTGGGGCAAGTACAGAATATCCTGAGATTAGATGGTCTATTGTTTCTTGTTGGTATTTATCACAGAACCTGCATTTTGGATCCACATTATTATGTATAATATTTGCCTGAAAGTTCCTAGTGAAAAAACTTTGTTCGTGCGCTGCAAGAATAAAGCCTTCAGTTTCAGACTTTAATCCAGATGCACGTAACCATCGATGAGTATTAACTTTATCAACATTGCATTTATTAGCACGTTCTGGATTTTGGCCATGCAGAGGTTTGTCTTGCCAGCGTTGTTTCATCTGTTCAAGAGCTTTATCTTTGGCTTTCATTTTCATATTTTTTGCCGCAATAGTTGGTTCTTGACTTCTGTTTTGCTTTTCCACAGAATCTACTAAATGCAAATCTTGTTTGTGTTACTGTCTTCTTTCGTTATTGAATATTTTTCCTTCTATTTTCATGTTGTTTGACTAATTGTATCATCCAATCCTTTGTTGTTTCTATGTATGTTAGTAAGCAGTTGTTGTTTTGTATGTCAATTCTAACTGAATAAGACCTCTTCCACTGTCTTTACGGGGTATGTATAGAAGGTCTACATTAACCTTTGGATAATGCATCTTATGCTTAGAAAGAAGCTTTTTTATCTTAGAATCCATTCGTTTGATGTCATTTAGTGTCCAGTTCAAGATGTTGAAACGGTATTGGACCACTGGGATAACAAGGTTATTAATGGCCATGGTTCTGTTTTGAGAATTCAATTCAGTTTTTATTATTATGTCATTTTTCATCATATTTCGATTTCTGCTTTGGTCTCACTACCAACCAAGTCTGCAGGGAGACCTAAGGCAGGTAGTGGCATGTTGTTATGGCTCCATTTCATGTTTTTCTATCTTCCCTATCATCTCCAGCATTACATAGATAAAGTTTTCCTTAGTGTGTGGGCTGTACTTAATAAGACAATTTTTTGTATATCTCTTAAGCTGGGGTTTCCAGGGATTCTTTCAATGTGTTGTTTTGTTCCATTTTTTATCATTCCAAGTGCACCTACTATAACTGGCACAACTCTTGTTTTCAATTTCCACATTTTTCCTATTTCAATTTCCAGGTCTTTATATTTTGACAGTTTTTCAAATTCCTTGATTGCTATGTTACAATCCGCTGGACAAGCCATATCAATTAATAGACAAGTTTTCTCCTTCTGGTTTTTAACAATAATGTCTGGCCTGTTTGCTTCAATTTTTCTGTCTGTGTAGATGGTGTAATCCCATAGAATGGTTACATCCTCTATTTCTGTAACCGGTGCTGGGTGATGTTCATACCAGTGTTTGCCTACAGCTTTTCCATAATGTTTGCATATTACCCAATGTAAATATTGCCCAACTCTATCGTGGCGATTTTTATATTCATTTGGGGCAAGCACAGAACAGCCTGAGATTAGGTGGTCTATTGTTTCTTGGTGTTTATCACAAAACCTGCATTTTGGATCCATATTATTATGCATAATATTTGCCTGAAAGTTTCTCGTGAAAAGACTTTGGTCTTGTGCTGCAAGAATAAAGCCTTCAGTTTCGGACTTTAATCCAGATGCACGTAACCATCGATGAGTATTAACTTTGTCAACATTAGATTTATTGGCACGTACTGGATATTGGCCATGCAGAGGTTTGTCTTGCCAGCGCTGTTTCATATGTTGAAGAGATTTGTCTTTGGCTTTCATTTTCATATTCTTTGCCGCAATAGTCGGCTCTTGGCTTCCGTTCTGCTTTTCTACAGAATCTACTAACTGTAAATCTTGTTTGAATTTACTGCCTTCTTTTATTATTGAATATTTTTTCTTTCTTTCTTCATGTTGCCTTACTAATTGTATCATCCAATCCTTTGTTGTTTCTATGTATGTTAGTAAGCCAATAGTTGGTGTCTTGTATGACAATTCCAGCTGAATAAGACCTCTTCCACCTTCTTTACGGGGTATGTATAGACGATCTACATCAGCCTTTGGATGATGCATCTTATGCTTAGAAAGAAGCTTTCTTGTTTTAGCATCCATTCGCCTGATGTCGTTTAGAGTCCAGTTTAAGATGTTAAAGCCATATTGGACAACTGGGATTGCAAGGCTATTAATGGCCATAACTCTGTTCTGTGAATTTAATTCAGTTTTTAATATCATTCGTAGCCTTCTATAGTACTCTTTACGCACTATTTCTTTCATTTTGTTATGGTGAATGTTTTCGCTCTCATTTACACCTAGGTATTTATAAGCTTCTTCTGGTTTCAATTCTTTTATTGTTACAGCAGGGTCTAGGCTAATTGAGGATGTTTCTTGTATTGATCCACGTAAAACTGTAGCTTTAGCACATTTATTCAAATTAAATTTCATTCCAATGTCTTCGCTGAAGCATTTTACAGTTTGCAGAAGACCTTCCAGCTCATTATCATTCTTAGCATATAACTTCAAGTCATCCATGTAAAATAGATGGCTTATTTTCTTTTGTCCTATTTTATAACCACATTCTGTCTTGTTAAGTTGACTGGTTAGTGCTATTAATGATATGCAGAATAGTAAGGGAGATAAAGAATCACCTTGAAATATACCTCTTTTGATGTTTATTTCATCAGACTTATAGGTTCCATTTATATAATTGAGGTAAAGGGTTGTTTTCCATATAGACATGCACTGTTTGATGAAATTGATGATGACGGGCGATATCTTGTATATATTTAAAGTCTTTAAAATCCAGTCATGTGGCACACTATCGAATGCCTTTCGATAGTCTATCCAGGCTGTACTAAGATTTTTCTTTGTACTGTAGCAGTTTTCCAGGATCATTTTGTTAATCAGCAATTGGTCTTTACAACCATAACAGCCACGTTTGCACCCTTTTTGTTCAAGCGGTAACATGTCATTTCTTTCTAAGAATAAATATGTCTGCTTTGTTAAAATAGATGTTAATAGTTTATATGTTGTCGGAAGACATGTAATTGGTCTGTAGTTTTTCGGATTTTTTGTGTCACCATTCTTGGGTAGAAGAAATGTAATTCCTTTTGTCAACCATGCAGGAATTTTAGTGGGGTCGTCAACCATTTCTTGAAGTTCTTTGGCTAGTTTTTTATGTGATGCGCTTAAATAATATAGCCAAAAGTTAGGAATTTTATCTATGCCTGGGAATTTCCAATTGTGTGTTTTTTTTAGTGCATATTTAACATAATCTTCTGTAATTCCAGACCATGTCTGTTCGGGTTTATTTTTCATTCGTTCTGTCTCTTGCGTAATCCAATGTACTTCCTTGCTAAGTTCTTTAGGGCAAGCCCATATCTTTTCCCAGAACTGTGTGACTTCTTCCATTCTGGGGGGTACTGTCACTTCAATTCTTTTTTTACCTATTTCCCTGTAAAATCTCTTTGTATCAGTCTGAAAAATCTTGTTTTCTCTGTAAAATCTTGCTCTTTTTTCATAGCGTCTTATTATTTGAGCCTTCAGTTGGATTTTTTGCTTTATTTTTTCTTTATTTGATAAGACGTCATTTTCATTCTTGATGTTATATTTTTTTCCGGCTCTTCTGCTTTTCCTAGTTTTTACATTTATTCGTCTACTCAGTTCATCCAATATTGATAATTCACTTCTAAGTTGTTCTATTTCTTTTTCTATTTTTCTTTTCCAAGGTGGAACTTCACGTCTACGAGACTGCCTTGTTTTTATTTTAATATTTAATTTTTTTGTTGCTGATGTTGCTGATGCATATATTATTTCGTTAAGATTTGTATGAGGGTCTTCATCCAGTATTGATTTCAGTGCTGCATTGTACAGTTTAATAGTTCGGAGGTTTTGTTTTGTTGGTTGGAATTTTGGGAGCTGTTCACGTTCCTCCATTGTAATACTTTGTATTTGACTTAGATGGTTTTTTATTTCTATCTTGGCTTCCTGTATATTGTTCTTATTTTCCGTCAAATAATTATCTTCGATGTGTTCTGAACTCGTTTTATTTTTGTCTTTTAACTGACTCAGACTCAGATCACACCTTTCCAGCACTTTTAAACTTACATCATTATCTTCGCAGTGATTTGCGTGTTTCACGATTTCTACATTATGACCTGTGATTTGTTTGATGTTATTACTTTTTATTTCTGGTTCCGGTTCCTTTTCATATTTTGTTGATTCGACTCTTCTTGTTACAATTCTTTTAATTTCATGAATTTCGGCCTCTGTTAGTCGGTTATTACGAATAATGTACCTACGTACATTGGCCAATTTATTTTCGTCAATATACTTTCTATTTGCTTGACCAACTTTTTCACGCCAAATGTCATATGTTTGGCGAGTCATGTTTTTTTGAGGTTTGAGTAACGCTTCATGAAATGCAGTCATAACGACTTTGTACTCCTCACGAGACCATTTTATTTTTTCTTTCTTTAAATATACGGTTGTAGATCTAGCTGGTGAATTTTCAGGACCATCATTAGGATTATCCTGGTTGTGGGGACCTGAAGATTCATTCTTTGTGTAGGAGTTTGTTCCTATGGCAGATTTTTCGACCTCAGGTAGGTTCCCTCCTGAAGGACGGGCTCCCTGTTTATCCACTGGAAGAGCCATACTGGACTTTTTATTTCTATTTGTATTTTTCATGTTTTTCCCACGAGTGACGCACGGGTCCAAAAGTCCACCCAAAGTTGCCCGGCACGTTGGGTAACGGTCTTTTACAAACAGGGTCCCGAAGCCTGTAGGGAATCGTTTGTGACCTCATAACGCAGTAGCCATTCACTCCTCGGCACGATTAACACCTTGAGTTGCGGGTTGTTGTTCGGAGTTTTCCTTCTCCTAAATGGGCTGCCAAGCAACAACTGACATATACGCGATTGGAATTCAAGGAGAAAGACGCTGGTTAAAAAAAAACTTGGCCTAGCAACGGCTCAACGAAACAACACAACAATACTAGAGTATTTTGTTTATTATTATTATTATTATTATTATTATTAGTGAATATTTTATAAAACGCTTCAGGAATAGAAAATAAGTCGATCTCAAAATGAGATAATAAATTATCTTTGAAAAAGGATACAACTTGCAATTTTAACTAATTCTTCGAAATCCAGACATAATAATGAAGAAATTACCGTCAGGGGAGTTAGCTGGTCAGATGTAAGGAGTGATATGGCCGCAGAAATATTCTGACAGCCATGACTGGTTTGTTCTGTTACTGTGGCATGTTGTAGAGTCATGTTGCCAGGCATAAGAACATCTAGCAGCCACTGTTTTGAACCAGGGCAACGTTAACTCATCAAGGCAATTGATGTAGGCCCTCATCAGCAAATTCGGGAGTTCTTTTCTTTTCAGGTCGATCAGAGTGACTTTTTTCTTGTTTAATGATGTTGCCAGTCAAGGCTATAGAATCCAATATGTCCTCACATTTAACTCATAGGAAAGAGACGGAATAATACCTTTCCCAAGAGTATTTGTGCGTAAGTGAATGCAAGGAATTCAACTGGAATTCGAACTCGGCTCTCCGATTTGTCGTTCCGAGTCGATATCCACTGCACTACAATGCACATCCTATGTTGTGCGCTCATCCATTCAAACCCATTGTATACTATATCACTATTTCCTCGTATTGAGATATGAGATGGTTGGACTAAGAACAAACGATGGACCGTCATGCAAAGAAAGGAATAGAAGTGACAGAATATTTTGAATTTACCTTATATGTCATCACTAGAAAGAAAAATCCCATTTACATGACTCGCATGTTATGCATTTTTAAAAAAATAATCATATCGCCCCAAGCAAGGCATTTTACTGTCACTGTTTTACAAGGGGTTACATAGAAGAAAAGTTATGAGACAGAGTGGCAGGTTATAGGGGGTGTCAGGAAGTAGGTAAGAGAAAAATGAAAATACTGATTAGAGTCGGGTGGATGAAGAAATGAGCAATAGAGAGAGGATGCAGGTTACTGAGATAGAATACGACTATTGACTTTACATTTAAATCCTTGGAGATTGTAGCTGTCTGGGAAGAAAGTAAATGGAAGGGAATTCCACAGGCAGGAAGTGCGAGTAAAGAAGAACTGAAATAGAATTTGCGTTTACATTTTATTGATTTCACAGTTAAAGTTTGGGACTTAGTTGCTAATCTTGTGGCTCGAGTAAATTTATATATAGGGGGCACCAGTGAGCTAAGTTCATCGGAGCAGAAGACGTGAAAGTATTTGTAGAAGAGACAGAGGGAAGCCACATTACGCCGGTGATAAAGTGACTGCATCTGAGCTGCCAAGTCGGGACCGATTACAGATTCTCCGTTGGATTTTGTCAAGAACCACGAGGTGAATAGCTGAGGCACCCGACCAGATATGGCAGCAGTATTCAATGCACGGGTGGATGGTAGATTTATAGATGTGTTATATATTTATACACGAGCATAGACAAGAATATGGTTCTCCCCAACGTCCTGTATTATGTCACTTTTTGCGAGCATGATGCCTTGAATGTGCACTTAATAAGGTTTTTCATGTTTTTGTCGGGAATGCGTTAAAAGTGGTTAAAATGGAAACGGTTAGATTATTTTATTAAAAATAATTGTCCCTAATCTCTCCATCACGTCTGTTGATAAAATCCTTATCATAATTTATTATAAACAAAAAGATAAAAATATTGATCAAGTTTAATCCCATCACAATTTCTAATCATGTAGCTATTGACACCAATTCTCATGAAAACTTCACCATCTGTTTGTTTGTTGCATTTTGATTCCAAAGGGAACAAACAAGACGAGTTCATTGCGTACTTATTATCCTCTAAAATGTCACCTGATAATATTCGGTATCAAGTGTAATAGATGACGATTATCTCACCTGATACTAAACCTACCGTTTCTGTTTGTAGCTCTATATTTATGTGAGGTTGGGCGCGAGTGATTGGATAATTAATGCTAGGTTCGAATCTCGCCATGGTCGATTTATCTGGGAGGTGACTTATTGATAATATCGGCCCCGGAAAATCATTCTAGAATGTGGCACAGTTAAGAAGAGATTGAAAACTGATATGGCCTTGTTGGGGTCCAGAAATAAAAACTCAAAAACGGAATAGAGTTAAACAAATTTATTAACAAAGAACAACAGTACAAACATATACAACATGAGAAGATCACCAGTGTGTCTGTATTTGGTCCGGCTGTCAGGGCTGTTGGCTGGATTAGACCTCCTGCCACAAAGCAGAAACTGCTGATTATTTATAATTACAAAGAGTTCATGTGTGCATGGGTAAATTACCATAACACTCAACTTTTAATTATCTACTCAGCAGGAGTCTTAATATTATTTTTCTCTTTGGATTAACAACGAGAAAGTCTCTCATTTTTATTTTTATTTTTATTTTTAAACGGCGTTGTTCCACGGCTGCTTGCGGTATTGGCATATCGAAAGTATCGTAAACGACATACATAACTTCTTTCTCTTCCGGAGGAGCGCTGTCAGCATCGTCAGACAGACGTTTCCTGGATTTATTTAAATGTATTTTATGAGTAAACTGGGGACCTTTAATTATGTGGACCGTATTTCCTACTCTTTTTTTTTTTAATTGTACCTTTTTTCCAGAAAGATTTATTATCCCAAAACATCCAAAAAATTTTTTCTCTCCGGATTGTTGGTGTTTTATAGGTACACTGTTTGTTCCTCCGGGTTTTGCTTGCTTGGGAAGTAGCTTGTTGAACACAACCTGATTTTACGCACAATCATTAACTCGGCTGGGGTTAATGATGATGGTGTGTTGTCGTTGGATGTGATTCTATAAAGCTGAAGGAACTGTTGTATGGATTTTACTGTGGGTGTGCTCCTAACTTTCTTCAAGGCTCTTTTCAGCGTGTCAATGAATCATTCAGCCTGTCTGTTTGATCTTGGGTAATATAAAGCGATCGTGATATAATTGGTCTCGAAGGTCGCACAAAAATCCTTAAAATAGCCGCACATAAATTGTGTCTCATTGTCTGGCGAACAGTTCGCGTCAGAAATTGATTGTCACTTCTGTACAGGAATTTCTAGATCTAAGAACTCCGGGCCATTTAGAAAAAATATCTACTACTATTAAATAGTAGAATCCGTCTAGCGGACCTACAAAATCTATATAAATTCGAGACCAGGATCGGTCAGTTTTTGGACAAGGGTTACAATTGACGGGGGTGTCTTAGCTGCCAAGGCAGAGGATTCACAGGATTTTACGATGTTTTCGATGTTTTTTGTCTATGTTCGGCCAGTATACGTAACTGCCCATTAGGATTTTCATCCTTGTAATCCGTCGGTGACCGTCATAGAAATCTTTCAGAATTCTTCATTGTATTGTTGTGGGAATAACGACTTGCTCACTATATAGCGGTACTGCGTCACATAGAGAGAAAATATCTCAAGTCTGTTGGTCTTTTTCACTAATTTCGGTTTTGGTATGAGGGGTCGCGATGCCTTGACAAGGGAGCGGGCAATTTCATTTGTAATTTCATACTAATTTTATTTGTAGACCTTTAAAATCTTGTTCAATTTTTAATTCTTTTTTCATTCAAAAGAAATTAATTAAATTTAATCAATACGTCCACACGCAGAAAAAAGCTAACAAAACTGATGTAGTAGTAGTAGTAGTAGTAGTAATAGTAGTAGCAATAACAAATATAAACAAATGCACACACGCATTTAATGCGTTTTTTTCTTCTTTATCGTTTATTGAAAGTTCGATTTTCGAATATTTTTTAATTGATTTTTGGCTCTTCCATATTAAAAAATACTATTGTAAGTGAAAGATATTCAGTTTTTTAACTATTTTTATAAAAAGATGAATGGTTTTATATTTTCCAAATTGAATTGGAAATCTTTTTAAACCTATGTTAATATCATTCTAAGAAATATATGTTCGTTTTGTGAATTCATATTGAACCGATGTGCTTTAATTTGGTAATAAATAATTACAGAATTTTAAAATATTTTTTCGATGTTTCTTTCCGTGTCCTTCACAGAAAATAAAAATAAAATTAAGCTGCTGATAGTAAGCCCTAAGTAGGAGGTCGCATGAGTTTCAAACTTTTAGGTATGGGGTCGCAAGTGCCAAAGGTTGGGAACCACTGGTTTACAGCTTCACGTTTGATTTGTTCGTAAATTACAAGGAGTTGTATAATATGGTTTTAAATTCTCCTTCTATTCGAAGAGAAGTAATCGCAGTATCTTCAAGGGATTTTGGATTCCATCTGCCTGACAGAGTTTCTTAGACAATAAGAACTCCATTTTAAAGTTATAGTTTGAAAAGATTGTTTCCCATCTCCGCAGTCTCATTGTTGTATGCGCAGGCAGACCTTTTTAGAACCGAAGATTGTCAGTCATCATTTATGATCCGTCTACAAAGTAAAGTGTCTACGGTGAATGTCCCGGCGAAACTTCGTTACTGCGAAAATAATCCTTAAAGACTCCTTCTCAATTTGTGAGTAATTATTTTCTTCAGGAAGAAGTGGTCTCGACGCATGTGCTATTGGTATGTGAGATCCATCTAACATCATGTACAGAATATATGCTCCAATGCCGTACGATGTGGCGTCGCTAGCAACTATAATGTCCAAGTCTGTGTCATAGTGGGTGGGAAACAAATCAGACATTAAGACTTTCTTTATTTTAATGAATGCTTCTTGGCATTCACGTGTCCACTCCCAGTTTTTGTCTTTTTTCAAAAGTTCCTTTAACGGAGTAGGTAAGTTGCGCATATTCGATATAAACACCTGGTAATAGTTTGCCAATGCTAAGAAACATTGTACGGTAGAGCTGGCATGTCCTTGATTGCTGTAGCCCGTTCTGGATATGGTTTTGAAGATGATCTCGGAAGGAGATTAAGAGTACTTGGAACACCAAGAAATGAATAATAAAATCATCTGTCAACATTATAGCTCATTTCTTACATGTTTCAATTATAATAAGCGAATCTGTCTTTTTCGCAAATTTTGATTTTGGTTTGCCCGATAAACTCATCGTTTAGAGCTTCTAGTTTGATTTGGTCGAGAGTTACATGGAATCCCTTAATACGATGGATAATCTCGTTTTAAATTCTCTCTCAGTTCGAAGAGAAGTAATCTCAGTATCTTCAAGAGGTTTTCTGTGTTTCGGGATTAATCTGGACGGTACATCATCAGGAGAGAGTTTTTTTTAGACGGTAGGAACTCAATTTTATCTCCGCAGTCTATTTGCTGTATACACAGGCAGACCGATTTTAGGGCCGAAAATTGTCAGTAACGGTTTATGGTCCGTCTGCAATGTAAAGTGTCGACCTTGAATGTACCGGTGAAACTTCGTTACTGCGAAAATAATCCCTAACGTCTCCTTCTCAATTTGCAAGTAATTGTTTTTTGCAGGAAGAAGTTTTCTCCACGCATAAGCTATTGGTTTGAGAGATCCATCTGACATCTTGTAGATAATACATGCTCCAGTGTCATACAATATGGAAACTATAAAGTCTGGGTTCTTGTGGGTAAGAAATAATTCCGACGTCAAGACTTCCCTTATTTTGACGAATGCTTCTTGGCACTCCCTCTCCTTGTTTTCTTTTTCAAAAGTTCGTTTAGTGGAGCACGTAAGATGTGCATATTCTGTATAAACACGTGGTAATAGTTTGCCAATCCTAAGAAACTATCCTAAGTATTTCTGAGATATATTTTACATTATTCGGACTAGTTTCCTCATTTTTTATAATCTTTTCTACAGCTACATGAAATGGCGTACACACAGTCCTTAGTCATGTCCTTCTCTTTTGGGGTTCTTATTCGGAAAAGGTACCTGCGAAGTGTAGAACCACTGATCGCCCTGACATTATATGGGCCACAGCTCATTTGTATTTTCTCCGATAATCCCTTTACATAAGGTACACAGACCGAGGCTGTTTACTGAGAGTTGTTATCCTCATAACTCCTCCCTTCCATGTTCGTTGAAGTTGTTGTCACGTACCCTGGATAATTGTTACATTGTAAAGTACTGCCTGTACTGACCATTTCCTGTTCGTATGTCTCTGGGTCGCTACTTATAGCTTTTGCTCGATGTTGCAGGCAACAGACGATCCCTTTCTCTACACTGTATGGGTGGTGAGAGTTGAAGTTGAGGTACTGTCTGGTGAATGTTGGCTTGCGGCATACGGATCTCTTGAACCCCAACTCTGTCCGAGTTATTAGCACATCCAGTAATGCCAAACATCTTTTAGTGGGTAAACTATAGTTCACAAAACTGTGCACAGTTTTCGACGAGGAATGCGAACTTTCTTAGAGTTAGACCAATTTATGCAATCTGTGACATATAAATACAAATCTTTTAAAATAGGAGGCGAAATTTATATCCCCGTCTAAAGAATATGTAAAAAATATCTATTTGCGCTTCAGATCGTGTTTTGTGAGAACGCCTTTTCGTTTTCACGAATTTGTCCCCTGTATGCCAGTTCAAGCAAGTTTCTTTGCTGTTGTTGTCTTTGAAGTAGAAGTTCTTCGAGTTTACGATGTATGATTTCTGTTTGCCTTTGAATTTCAAGTCGTTCAATTTGTGTATTCAGCTGGAGTTTCATTATTCTCTTTTGCTGCTCAAGCTGCTTCTCTTGCCATTTAAGTTCCCGTTGGTTTTGCTGTTCAAATTGGAACTTAAGAAAATCGAGCATGGCGGATTTAAAATCGTCCTTGTTTGACCGACTTTTTTTAGGATTAAACTGAATGCAAATTAAACTAAAATAAAACAATTTTCTTTCTTTGAATAACAATAAAAAAAATTTAGTAAACCGTACTAAAAAGTAATTGAAGTGCATAAAAATAAGTTTAATTTCTTACTTACTCAGGGAATCACGAGTGTTTTTTTTTTCTCTCGAAAAACATGAATTTTCGTATTTTAGCAGCCCGCATTCAAGTTTAGTGTAAGTTATACTTTATTTTTTCTTTCAGTTTCCTTTTCTGTATTACCAAGTGTAGTATTAAAAAAAAAGATGGATGATGATGAGTTGGGAAAAAAGTAACACCACATAACGACTATCACCAAGTACATATAGCAGGCCGTCGATTAGTCCGGCGAAGCTCCAGCTGTTGCCTTGGATATCTCCAAAGCTTTTTTGGTACGTTGGACTTCTGTGCAAGCTACAGGGTTATGGTATCATCGGACGCTTGCTTGATTTTTTACAGTTAAATCAACCAAATACAGCTGTCACTTCTACTCCATCAGCTTCCTTTCTCGCACTTCCCGCCTTTGGAACGACCTTCCGTATCATTTGCTTCCCTGACGGCTATAATCTCCAAGAATGTAGATGCAACCTCAATTCATATCTCTTATCCACTTGAATCCAGTCCTTCTCTTGTTCTTTCCCCATCACCCCGTCTATCTTGTTCTTTTTTTTTTTTTACTCAACCCTCGCAACTGTCCTCACACCGGTATTCCTGACCTTCTCATGGCCTTCGTCTTTCTCTTTGCTCTCCTCTTAGTCAGATACTTACACGATGCCCACTACATGTATCACTTTTTTTTATCGTTTCACCCCGAGCAAGCATTCCACTGCCACTGTTGCGCAGGGGGTTACATAGGGTTGGGGAAGTGATGGGAAAATGGATGGTTAGATATAGGAAATGTCAGAAGGAGGGTGATAGACGGGTAAGGATACCGAGAATGAGGGTTGGTTAGATGGTGAGAGTGTTTGAGAGAATAGATACAGTTAGTGTGTTAGGCGGTGTCTATTGACCTTACATTTAAACTCCTGGAGATTGTAGCCGTCGGGGAAGCAGGCATGTGGAAGGGAATTCCACAGGCGTGAAGCGCGAGAAAAGAAGCTGTTGGAGTAGAAATTACAGTTGCATCATATCTGTTTCACTGTAAAAGGGTGGGACCTAGTTGCTAATCTAGTATCTCGTGTAAATTCGTACCTAGACGGCACCAATGACCTAAGTTCATCGGAGCAGAAGCCGTGAAAGTACTTGTAGAAGAGACACAGGGAAGCCACGTCACGCCGGTGAGAGAGTGGTTGCAGCCGGTCCGCCAAGACAGGATCAATCACGTTACAGATTCTCCGTTGTATTTTGTTAAGGAGCCCGAGGAGGGTAGCAGGAGCACCCGACCAGATGTGGCAGCAGTATTCAATACACGAGTGGATGGTAGATTTATATATGTGCAGGATAGATTCAGACGGGAAAAATTTCCGGGCCCTGCACAGAGAACCGACTTTCATAGCAGCGGACTTAGCAATGGATTCAATATAGTCATTCCATTTGAGGTCCGCCGAGAGTGTAAGGCCAAGGAGGCGTAGTGTTTTACTCTCAGCGAGGCAAGCCTGTTTCATGCTAATGGGAAGTAGTTGCGATTGTCTATGGTGGTTAATTGATAGCAGCTTCGTTTTGGAAGCATTGAAATTTACGATTCACTTCCTACCCCAGTCCACCACGGATTAGACGTCCTTTTCAAGCTCGGCAGCGAGGTTCGCTTTGTCGCCCACACCGGAAAGAGCGTGGGACCCAGGATAGAGCCTTGAGGGACGCCAGCGTTCGTATGGTAGTTTTGGGAGGCATGTCCGTTTAATACTCCCTTCAATGTGCGGTTAGAGAGGAATGACTGGATTCGATCAAACAAATATCCAGTTATACCATAGCTCTGCAGTTTGCACAAAAGGCCAGCATGCCAGACTCTGTCGAACGCTTTGGAGATATCCAAGGCAACGTTCGTACTTCGCCATTCTTGTCGAGAGTTTGGTATATGTACTCGGTAATGGTCGTTAGCATATCAGCAATAGACCTGGTGAAGCGGAAACCGTAATGTTTGTCCGAGAGAAGCCTGTGGGCCGTGAAATGCTGAATCACCTCGGCGTTGATAATGGCTTCGAAAATTTTGCCAAAGATCGGAAGGAGGGTGATAGGGCGGTAATTACCGGGGTCGGAGGGTTCACCAGTATTCTTAAATATAGGAACTACAGAGGAGGACTTTGTGTGGGTCAAGTTGTGAAATTATCTTAGAGACCAGCGAAAATGTAATGTTGACGTTATTCAGTTGAGCCTTAGTTCTAGGTGGGAAGTCGGGAGTAGGTACTCCTGACGAATCCAGTGTCGAATTGGTAGAGAATCTACGAGCAAAGCATTCAGCCTTGTCCCCAAAGGAGGTGAGGACCTCAAATTCATTGATTAGTGGGGGTATTGAAGTCTTACTCTTGTTGAGCACGTTTTTGCAGAGTCGCCAGTAATCTTTGGCGCCGAACTTAGAGGATGCTATGCGTTGCTTCCTTTCTTGCTGCAAACACCAGCTTAGCTTCGTTTAGAATTTTTTTTACACTTATTACGTTCTGAGGTGAAAAGGCGCCTATTTCGGTCCGACGAGTGGCTTCGATAGAGCCGGAAGAAATGGTTCCGGTGGGCAATGGCGGCCGAGCAAGCGGGCGAGAACCAGGGAGACGAATTTGATTTAAGCTGAAATTTCCTGGCAGGGATGAAAGCATCGATGCCAGCCTTAACCCAAGAGGAGACATCGGACGCACAGTCTTCGACTGGAAGACCGAATACGTTGTTCCAGGGGGCGTCACAGAGAAAGTCTTGGAACAAATCCCAGTCTGCTGTCTGGTAGCAGTAGAATATTCTGCTGGTCTGGGTTTCTTGGGTAGAGTGAGAGTGGATTGAGATGTTGACGGAAACTACGGCGTGGTCAGAGTTTCCGAGAGGGCAGAGCTGCCTGGTAGTGCAAGAGTCTGGGATGGAAGAGAAGCAGAGGTCTAGTAAAGAGTCCCTTCCGTTAGGGTTATTAGAGAAACGAGTGGGGAAGTTCACCACTTATAGAACTCTCCTTTAAAAAAAAAAAAAAAAAACAGTAAAAAAGAAAAAATACATTACAGTCAAACATGAGGACATAACAACACTTGAAAAATAACATCCCTGAAAATGGCCAGTGAAGAGACTGAACACGTACGGAAACTCGAAAATTATGGAAGATTTTTACATTCCTTATCTCCAGCAAAAAGGAAACATGTAAGAATACTGGAAATACTAAATTTGAATTTTATAAAAATTAATAAAATCTTCCTTGTCGGTCGTTTTTAATCAAACATGTTGAAATGAATGATTGCTGTCCATATATACATTAATTAAACTACACGAACCGGCAGCCAACAAGGAACACGACCCTAGCACATTCCGAAGAAAACTCGTGGAACGACAACTGACAAGAGCCAAACAAAAGATTCATAATAATAAAACCGAAATTCAAAAGCACAAGGATATTCTACAAAATATAATGAGTACAACAGAATAATTAACGAACGCAATTTCAACCACATCATTGACACGTTAGAACTAAACCAAAAACGCATATATAATCTATCTTATTTATAAATGAAACTCTGTGTGTGTGTGTGTGTGTGTGTGTGTGTGTGTGTGTGTGTGTTACCTATAGACTCTCGAAACCACTGAACCGATTTTCTTGAAAATTTACACAGTTGTACTATAAGCGTCTGCGAGTGTTCTTAGCTAAGTTTTGTGCCGAGGTACCCCCAATAGATATCGAAAATCGATAATCGAAAAAATCAGGTTATAGAAGGAGTGGTTCGATTTTTATCAAATTTGATACACTGGTAGACAAAAACGTAAGAAACGATATTCAGAAGTTTCAAGGTTGCAGTTCTTACAATAATGCAGAAAATCAATAATATATATATATATAAAAGGCAAGATGTTTGTGTGTGTGTGTGTGTGTGTGTGTGTGTGTGTGTGTGTGTGTGTGTGTGTGTCTGTCTGTCTGTCTGTCTGTTTATCTGCCTGCATGTCTGTATTTTTTTCAGCCCTTTTATTTTAGTTTTTGCTTCGGGTTTGGCTCTAAGTAGGTATAATTGTAGTTCTTAGTCTCAGCCATGATACCATTTATTCAGAGGACTTATTTAACCTATCAAAATTCAGTTTACGACGAAAAATCTTATTTGATATCGGTACCAGGAAATCCAAATTTGACTTACATCGATTAATTTTTCTTTCAGTCTACGGTTTCGCTTTAACTGGAAACAACTATTGCTTTTTAGTCTTTCATGCCAACGTCCAAAGTTGGACCATGGATTAGTTTTAAAGCTTTCATTACAACCGAGCAACGCCGGGCTATACTGCTAGTTTATATATATAATCAAGTTTCGTTACAAATGACAGACAAGGTCTTTTCACATGATTTAATAATTTTTTCTTTTCAGCACATAGATTATATAAAAAAGTCTAAAATAATGAAATCATTATTAATAAAAGAGAAAATGCCAACACTCAACGTCAACTATGAACACGGCCACAATGTACTGACCATGTGTGGATAATAAAACAATCCTAAATATCTACATACATTCATAAAACGATCTATATTTTCAGCTAAAAGTTCAAATAAAATTCAACATTCATAATATCCAAAAGTATAGTTGAAAGCGCTTGCATTATTAAAACAATCGAAAATTTTTTTATATAATTTATGTACGGAAAAAAATTATATGATCACATAAAAATTATACAAAAACTTAACTACAACACACCACATTTTTATGTCATTTTTAACTATACCTTCATAAAAGAATCACTGTTGTCTAAATACACAATATATATATATATATATATATATATATATATATATATATATATATATACACAATATATATATATAACAGCATTTAAAACAACACGGTTATCAACGCACACTTCTGAGAAAAACGCTCGTTGATAACACGTACATACTTAAACAAGAAAATAATAAACAGAAACTAAAAATCCTCGAAGCAATATACATTAAACAATTTAAACCTGGTTTGAATACAATCAATAACGTACTCAAATGCCTGTAATCAGATCAGGGACCATAACACCACTATTTTGTCACTGTCTTCGGCCATCCGCCACGGTAGGGATGGACTTATATTTTCAATTTAATTCTCTTTATTGCTCATAACTTAAATGTTCTATGTTTACTGTGTGCTAATATTTACTCTTTGATAATGGCTTATGTGAGCCGAAAGCTTAGACCCGATAAAAAAATCAACAATTACTGTGATTTTTTGTTGTCTTTCAAAAATATCACCATCAAGTATATCAGACGGTATGAACGGATCCTACACAAAATTAATAGACAAAACTTGTCTATATTATTCAATGAAACCTGCATTAATATATATATATATATATATATATATATATATATATATGAGGTTAATTGTTTAAAGTTTTTCTAACGTAGAGTTCATATCAGATTATTATCCTCCGTGGAATTATTCTTACCAATTAGCAAAGATACTACTTATATATATATATATATATATATATATATATATATATATATATATATATATATATATAAAACAATTAATCTCATAGTCTCTAAAACCTACAATCACACAACTAAATCCACAACAGAAAACCAATGTAGTTTATCAATTTTCATACCCACTTAGAGATTGTATCTCTCTTACCAATTATACACCCACTACATATACATATATTGGTTTTACTACAACCACGACTTACCTGCCACCTTTCTGGGCATAGTTCAATTAAACAACATTTCTTAGACAAACATAACCATGTAGGTAATATTAGACGGATTTTAGTCAACAATACAATAATCCTCACTCATACACACAGTAAAAAGAACCTTCAGATATTGGAGGCCATCTACATTAAATCAAAGCAACTCGCACTTAATAAAATCACATCTCAATGTGGTTACAACACGGTAAACAACGGCTAAAATACTTCGTACTTATTTTATCCAAGTGGGCGACATCTGTGGACCCTCGCAAGAAAACTTTTCTTCGTTCCTTATTCACTCGGATATATATTAGTCATCCACATAAATGCCTGTTTCGCTCCTCAGCAGCTATATATATATATATTAGTCATCCATATACAAGCCTGTTTCACTGTATCACAGCTCATGTGTGGATAGACACATCCACTTGCTTCTGGCCGAGATCGAAACTTGACTGATTTGGTATCAGTCGGAGTCGCTACCCGCTAAGACATGGAATAAGAGAAGTGAAATTTCAGCGTGTTGTATGTAAGCAGTGTATACACACGCCCGTCACCGAAAGAACTCAATTCATTTCTGAAGAGTCACGCATATTCGCAAAAGTGAAAACTGTTTTTAAATTTTTCTTCTCTAGAGCGCTCAGTCGTCATGAGAATGTACGGTATATTGAAATTTAAGCGGGGTTGACACAGAATTCAACACCGTATGGCAACAGTCCGTTTCATATTTATATTGGTCAAGCAAGTAACGCACGATTTCGTATTGTAATGTTTCGATCATCCGTTGCAAAGTATAGCAAATAAAATTAGACAAATTGTCGTTGGTAACACCAAAAGAGCACTCAGTGTAAAGATTTAAAACAAAAGCTCAAAACCATAGCGGAGCAGTTATTAGCCGGTTGCCATGGGGTTGTGGTGCGGAGTTTGAATAGATTCCACTGATGTTATTGCACAAAATATGTAAAAGGTGATGAAAAAAATGTTAACATCTCAACACAATATATACAAAACAATCGCTTTCCAGTTCATAATTAGTCCGAATCAATAATCTTTAGAAGAATTTAAAACATTAAATAGCCGTTAGAATAACAGTCAGTTAAGCGCCATGCGAGATACACGGTTGGGCGATCATGTCCCTTTCGAGACATGATTGAGTGGGCAAAAGATTATCCCTCAGTAGGTTGCCATTGCTTTCTGCGGTAGACGAGTTGCCAGTCAAGACTATAGAACCCAATCTGCTCGGCCATTTAACTCATAGCCGAAGAGAGAATCGATAGATTATATTACATTATTATATTAAGTATAATTAGTGAGGGATCAGTTTATTACTTCATAGCAACAGAAAATAAACCCCAACTGTATGCCCAGTATAAATTTTAATTATGTTTCCAACTATTATATTCAGTCAATCAGTTAAGTGCCATACGTGCTACACGCTTTGGGCGATCATGTCACGAGAGAGACATGACTGAATGGGCGGAAGATTATCCTTTAGTAGGTTGCCATTTTTTTCTGAGGTACACGAGTTGCCAGCCAAGACTATAGAATCCAAATATTTAACCCATAACTGGAGGGAAGAGAAGAATTAATACCTTTCCCAAGGGTATTTGCGCGTAAGTGAACGCAACTGGAATTCAAACTCGGCTCCCCGATTTGTCGTTCTGAGTCGATATATACTCCACCAAAACGCACATCCTAGACTAACAATAAACTGTAAATAACTGAAATTCTTACCAATAATGTTTTATTGACTAACACAAAAATCGTCGAGGTACTCTCCGACCCAGATGGCCTTAAGTTTCGCTCATATAAGAATTCAATATTGCTTTTTTTAATATTGATTTTGAATTGTGACCTCGGATTAGATTTCACAAACTGCGATGATATTACGTCAATAGATTTCCGAGATACCTGTGGGTTATTGTCAATAATTTAGGCTACATTTTTAAAACTGTTCTGCGGTAATCTGCGATAATCAGTGATAATCTGTGATAATCTGTGATATTTATTGCACCTGCGTCGGTAAATGTCGGTTTAAAACACTCGAAAATATTATGATACAACAAATCTACTTAGGAGAAGGTATTTTAAAACAGGCATAAAATATTTTAGAAGAAATTATATTTTATATGAATTCATTAGTATGTATTTATGTATGTATGTATGAGTATAAGTTTGTGCGTGCAATTACCTGTAACATAACTTTATTCAAAGCTTTTTTTAAATTTTTGTGTGTTTATATTTATGTATTTGTATGTGTGGGTTGCTTTTTGCAGAGACAAACGCAAAAATTTCTGTGCAACGAATGGCATGACAAATGGTATGACAAGCAGTGGCATGAAAACTAGTCTTTTATATTCATTGTCTCCCCAAATAAGCAAATGAAATCAGAACAGGTTACTAGCAACATAAGTTCTAGATCAGCGGTCGGCAACCTCCGGCTCTCGAGTGAATCTTCTCCGGCCCGCGGGCTCCATCCGGCCCTCGAGTGAATCTTCTCCGGCCCTCGTGCCACATCCGGCCCTCGAGTGAATCTTCTCCGGCACTCGTGCCACATCCGGTCTTCGAGTGAATCTTCACCGGCCCTCGTGCCACATCCGACCCTCGAGTGAATCTTCTCCGGCACTCGTGCCACATCCGGTCTTCGAGTGAATCATCTCCGGCCCTCGTGCCACATCCGACCCTCGAGTGAATCTTCACCGGCCCTCGTGCCACATCCGGCTCTCGAGCGAATCTTCTCCGGCTCTCGTGCCACATATGTCCCTCAAGTGAATCTTCTCCGGCCCGTGGGCTCCATCCGGCCCTCGAGTGAATCTTCTCCGGCCCTCGTGCCACATCCGACCCTCGAGTGAATCTTCTCTGGCCCTCGTGCCACATCCGACCCTCGAGTGAATCTTCTCCGCCCTCGTGCCACATCCGGTCTTCGAGTGAATCTTCTCCGGCCCTCGTGCCATATTCGACCCTCGAGTGAATCTTCTCCGGCCCTCGTGCCACATCCGGCCCTCGAGGGAATCTTCTCCGGCCAGCGGGCTCCATCCGGCCCTCGAGTGAATCTTCTCTGGCCAGCGGGCTCCATCCGGCCCTCGATTGAATCTTCTCTGGCCCTCGTGCCACATCCGACCCTCGAGTGAATCTTCTCCGGCTCGCTACCTCACTCTGGACGCGATATAAATATAGGTAAACCAAACCAAAGTCACAGTTGATAGTCTGAATATATTGCGTTGAAATCAAAAAAATCTATTTCTTTTTACCTGGAGAATATGCTTTACTTTTATTTTTTATTTGTAGGGATCGCCAAAATTAGCGTACGGCTTCACTTTCACTTTTTCTGTGAAATTGCTTTCGTGAGCGGGCACATTTAATTGAATATAAAATAGAGTTTTCAGCCGATTTTAATGGATTTTCTTTCAATACTGATTTATGAAACATTTATTTTTAAGATGTAATATTTTGTAACAGAATGCCCGTCAGGTATTTTCTCTTTTTTATGCTTTAGGAACCTGTTTTTTTATCGGATTGAGAAAGAGGTGAAATACTTTCTGCAACTCCGAAATTTTTCGCTTCCTGGTAGAACTTCTTTTTTATATAAATAAAAATAATAAAATAATAAAAATACGTTTTTCAAGGTAAAGGTTATCGAAAATAATTTCCAAATCATTTCAAAATTGTATATGAAATCAATTTTTATGCATTTTATATTTTTCTCCTCCATGACACTAGAGCCATAGCTGTTTGGCCCTTCTACATGACACGACATAGCTTTTTGGCCCTCACTCTCCAAAAGGTTGCCGGCCCCTGATCTAGATGAAGGCACATATGGAATTTCTCACGGAGAAATTGCTTCGTTCAACCCCCAAATAAATGGGAGAAATTTTGAAACACTTTCTCCCCACTTTTACCATTTTGAAAGCTGAAGGCAAACAAAATGTAAAACATTTTCAGAAGAATATGGAGCGCTCATTCGTCAAATAAATAAGAAAGGAAAAGATAATTTTGGTTAGGGTCAGCAAATAACAGTTGAACACATAAGGGGGAAAGACAGCTTGAAGAATATGACGCACGCATATTTAAATACCGCCCTGAGTATGACGATAAACTACATCCGGCAGCAAGGCCTTGGATAAGGAAAATTTGAGGAGCGTAGAGCCACCTTTTAATTGCTGTCATGCCCAGTTCCATCGAATAGAAAATAAATTCAGAAAATACTCAAAAATAGAAAGATGTGTAAGGCAGATATGTCTTCTAATTACGACTTATTAAACCCTTTCAGTGAGGCGATCCTGAGAGAAGTAAAAATGTCAGTAAGATTCATTATTGGCGGACGCAATCTTAGTAACCTAAGATATCCAGATGACATAGTGTTGATAGCAGACAAAAAAGAAAATAGCGGAATTCCCACTGAAGGTAGTAAAGGAATGCGAGAAGAAAGGAGTGAACATCGATTTCAAGACAAAATGTACGATTCTCAGAAAGAAAAAAATGCAAGCTACAAAATGAAGTTAAGTAAGTTAAGCAAGAGCGAAAATTAGGTATCTTGGAAGCTTTTTTTTTTTTAATCGTATCACCCCGAGCAAGGCGGTAACGCCACTGATGTGCAGGGGGCTACGTAATAGTGAAAAGATTGGAAAAGAGATAGATAGATCTATCTACTCCAATTGAAAAAAAACAAAGTGAGAAGATTGGAAAAGAGAAAGCCGGAAACCACATCCTAAACAGGGAACAAGGGATGAGCCTCTTAACCTGTTCAATAGACGTGGGTGGAGTGTGAAACGGGCGATAGATAGATCTATCTACTCTAATTGAAAAAAAAAAACAAAGTGAGAAGATTGGAAAAGAGAAAGCCGGAAACCACATCCTAAACTGGGAACAAGGGATGAGCCTCTACACCTGTTCAATAGACGTGGGTGGAGTGTGAACCAGGCGATAGATAGATCTATTTACTCTTTTCCAATCTTTTCACTTTTCTTTTTTGTTTATTTTTTGAATTGGAGTTGATAGACTGAATTATCGGCGGTTCACACTCCACCCACGTCCATTGAACAGGTTAAGAGGCTCATCCCTTGTTCGCTGTTTAGGACGTGTTTCCGGCTTTCTCTTTTCCAATCTATTCACTCTTACGTAGCCCCCTGCACATCAGTGGCATTACCGCCTTCCTCGGGGTGATACGATTAAAAAAATGACAAGGAAAGTCCTAAGCAAAATAAACGTTCGTTAGAAAGGAAAGAAAAAAGAAAAGATTCCTGAACTTTCCTTCTTTATTGAACTGAATACTGAAGATTTTCTTCAGAGATGAAAACGAGATTTGAAGCAATAGAAACCTGGTTATCCAGAAGAATGTGTAGAATAATATGGATTAAACATGTGAGAAACGAAGAACTATTAAAGAAAATAGAAACAAAAAAATCACTTACACTGAAATCAAGAAATAGAAGTTGCCACTTTGAAGAAGAAAATTGGTTTGGAGAATTTGACGCGCGCAGGACATGTTGAAGGCAACGATAGAAAGAGGGAAACGGTAAATAAACTACCTAATAGAATGCAAAACAGAAACTGAGAGATATTGAGAAAGAAAGACATTACTAACAGCTAGAAAGAGCAGAAGATTGTGGAGAGCCATGATCGCCCATGACCTGAAGTGACACCAGATATAGAAGTAAAAGTATAGAACACGATCAACAAATTAGTCGTTTAAATTATTGACAAAGTCGAATTTGGTTCTTTTTCAGATAACAGAAACATGATTTCTGAGATACTATCCACTAGCAGTATAGCCCGGCGTTGCTCGGGTGTAATGAAAGCTTTAAAACTAATCCATGGTTCTGGAGCTCAGACTCTTTGAACGTTGGCACGAAAAAGCAATAGTTGTTTCCAGTTAAAGCAAAACCGTAGACTGATAGAAAAATGAATGGATGTAAGTCAAATTTTGAAGTTTGGTGAGAATCGGATAAAAATTGTTGATTTGTATAAAAGACATACAGACAGATAAAAAGACACACACACAAACATCATGCCTTATATATATATATATATATATATTATCGATTTTCTGCACTATTGTAAGAACTGCAACCTTGAAACTTCTGAATATCGTTTCTTATGTCTTTGTCTATGAGTGTTTTAAATTTGATTAAAATCGGACCACTCCTTCTATAACATGTTTTTTTTCGATTATCGATTTTCGATATTTATCTGGGGTACCTCAACAGAAAACCTAGCTACACTCGCAGACGTTTATAGTACAAATGTATAAATTTTCAAGAAAATCGGTTCAGCCGTTTCGGAGTCTATATGTAATGGACACACACACACAGATACACACACACACACATATATATATACACACACACAGACAAAGTTCCATAAAATAAGTTTAGATATTGGTAACACTAGTAGGAATGTTCACCTTCTCCACCAAAAGAGTGAATTGTGATACAAGGTCAGTTTTTAAAGTGGGGAACACGAGCGCGGATATTCAGTTAATTAAAGTATTACCTGGCTATCGCTGACGCAGAGTACAGAGTGTTTGATCCCAGATGAAACCCAGGCGTTTCAATGCTGGCGATTTACGACGATAGATCTGAAGGCATATTGGCATGGTCAAGGATGCATTCCAGAAGCTAAGTAAAGTATTAAGAGATAAGAAAATGTCATTGAAAACAAAGAAAAGAGTATTGGATTGTTATATGATCTCTGTCCTTCACTATGGCAGCGAATGCTGGACAATCGCATCGAAGATGAAGGGAAGACTTGAAGCAACTGAACTGTCATTATACAGAAGGATGCTGTGGATATAAAGTGGGGGATCAATTCCATATTACAATCAATACATAAATTGAACTCTCACTTTTGGTCACAGCAGTTTCTATACATATATATTCCTGAGATCCAAAAGCACAAGGTTGTATTCCAGGAGCTGAGTAGAGTATCAAGAAACAGGAAACTTTCACTAGAAACAAAGAAGAGAATACTGGATTGCTATGTGGTATCAGTTCTTCAATTTAGCAGCCAATGCTGATCAATCTCATTAAAGATGATAAAGAGACTTGAAGCAACCAAAATGTGGTTCTACAGAAGGATGCTGAGGATAACAAGGGTAAAATATTTGAGCATCGACGAGGTTTTGAAGACCTGGACACGGGAGGGGAGCATTCTTAACCCTCTAGGGCCATTCGTATCATATTTGATACAGTATTTCCCTATAAGGAAACATTTGGTATTTCCCTATAAGGAAACATTTGGTATTCATTGACTGAGCAGTCAGTACTGCTTTCATTTGAAATTTATAAAATATTTCTCTTAAAAAATTTTTCAGGAAAATATTTCTTTCAAGGCTTGTTTTCATACTGTATCAAATATGATACGAATGGCCTTAGAGGGTTAAGGCTTCTACTGGGCATAAAGTGGGGGATCAGTTCTATATTGTTATGAAGTAATAAACTGATCCCCCACTAATATGATACGAATGGCCCTAGAGGATGTTGTATTGGCAAGTACAAATCTTTGTCCATTGATTCTCGTATCAGGCACAACACAAAGACATAATCTGAAAGCGCTCGATGGCAAATGTGAAATTCACCATGAGAAAGAATATGGAGTTTGATGACTGACATGAATAAAAGCAAACAGAACGTGTAAGGAAGACATCTGAGCTATCTTCTCACGCTATCAAAAGAATCTCTCAAAAAATATCTAACTAGTTATCTGTAATCCTAAGGCACCAGGTGCAAACTGAGCGTTAAGTACTTTTGATAAGAAAGGCTCAATGGCAGGTCAAAGTTCAATAGTGCTCAATATTGGAAGACAATATACTTTTTACGTGGCCTTACAGGAAACACACGAAACAATCTCGCTTTGCACCTGCCACTAATAACAAACTATTTTGACAACAGGTGAATTACAAAATTTGATCACGTAATTTCATAACTAGATGTGCGTTGTGGTGCAATGGATATCGGCTCGGAACGAGAAATCGGGGAGCCGAGTTCGAATTCCAGTTGAATTCATTGCATTCACTTACGCGCAAATACCATTGGAAAAGGTATTAATCCGTCCCTTCCCTCCAGTTATGGGTTAAATAACAAGAGTAGGACTTGGAGACCCTGCCCTTAACAACAAATTCCAATGAATCTTGATAAACAAACAAAAACAATAAAACCCCAATGAATCTTGATAAAAAAACAAAAACAATAAAACAAATAAACTAAATAAAACAAATCAAAATGACCTAATGAAGGTTGATATGCTGGTTGAATGAACCAAGCAACCAATTAATCCGTCTCTTCCTTCAATATATGGGTTAAATAACAGGACATATTGGGCACTATAGCCTTGGCGGGCAACCAGTCTACCGCAGAAAGCAATGGCAACCTACTGCGAGATAATCCTTTGCCCAGTCAGTCATGTCTCTTTCGAGACATGATCGCCCAAGCGTGTTTCACGTATGGCACTTAAGTGACTGAATTTCATAACAAACTTTGGTGAACCTTGCACAGTCTTCGGAGAATAATTACTAATTGCATTCTCAAGACTTTCTGAAGAATCAGAATAGGTTTCAGTACTAAAGGCATATCCACTGAACTTTAAAGGCATATCCACGGAACTTTAAAGGCATATCCACGGAACTTTAAAGGCATATCCACGGAACCTTAAAGGCATATCCACGGAACTTTAAAGGCATATCCACGGAACTTTAAAGGCATATCCACGGAACTTTAAAGGCATATCCACGGAACTTTAAAGGCATATCCACGGAACCTTAAAGGCATATCCACGGAACTTTAAAGGCATATCCACGGAACCTTAAAGGCATATCCACGGAACTTTAAAGGCATATCCACGGAACTTTAAAGGCATATCCACGGAACCTTAAAGGAATATCCACGGAACTTTAAAGGCATATCCACGGAACTTTAAAGGCATATCCACGGAACTTTAAAGGCATATCCACGGAACCTTAAAGGCATATCCACGGAACTTTAAAGGCATATCCACTGAACTTTAAAGGCATATCCACGGAACTTTAAAGGCATATCCACGGAACTTTAAAGGCATATCCACGGAACCTTAAAGGCATATCCACGGAAGTTTAAAGGCATATCCACGGAACTTTAAAGGCATATCCACCGAACTTTAAAGGCATATCCACGGAACTTTAAAGGCATATCCACTGAACCTTAAAGGCATATACACGGAACTTTAAAGGCATATCCACGGAACTTTAAAGGCATATCCACGGAACCTTAAAGGCATATCCACGGAACCTTAAAGGCATATCCACGGAACTTTAAAGGCATATCCACGGAACCTTAAAGGCATATCCACGGAACTTTAAAGGCATATCCACGGAACTTTAAAGGCATATCCACGGAACCTTAAAGGCATATCCACGGAACTTTAAAGGCATATCCACCGAACTTTAAAGGCATATCCACGGAACTTTAAAGGCATATCCACGGAACTTTAAAGGCATATCCACGGAACCTTAAAGGCATATCCACGGAACTTTAAAGGCATATCCACGGAACTTTAAAAGGCATATCCACGGAACTTTAAAGGCATATCCACGGAACCTTAAAGGCATATCCACGGAACTTTAAAGGCATATCCACGGAACTTTAAAGGCATATCCACGGAACTTTAAAGGCATATCCACGGAACCTTAAAGGCATATCCACGGAACTTTAAAGGCATATCCACGGAACTTTAAAAGGCATATCCACGGAACCTTAAAGGCATATCCACGGAACCTTAAAGGCATATCCACGGAACTTTAAAGGCATATCCACGGAACTTTAAAGGCATATCCACGGAACCTTAAAGGCATATCCACGGAGCTTTAAAGGCATATCCACGGAACTTTAAAGGCATATCCACTGAACTTTCTTTAAAGGCATATCCACTGCACTTTAAAGGCATATCCACGGAACTTTAAAGGCATAACCACTGAACTTTAAAGGCATATCCACGGAACTTTAAAGGCATATCCACGGAACCTTAAAGGCATATCCACGGAACTTTAAAGGCATATCCACGGAACTTTAAAGGCATATCCACTGAACTTTAAAGGCATATCCACTGAACTTTAAAGGCCTATCCACGGAACTTTAAAGGCATATCCACTGAACTTTAAAGGCATATCCACGGAACTTTAAAGGCATATCCACGGAACCTTAAAGGCATATCCACGGAACTTTAAAGGCATATCCACGGAACCTTAAAGGCATATCCACGGAACTTTAAAGGCATATCCACGGAACTTTAAAGGCATATCCACGGAACTTTAAAGGCATATCCACTGAACTTTATAGGCATATCCACTGAACTTTCAAAAGCAATGTGATAATGACTGTGTACATTGACATTGGAAGTACGTGGGTGTGTTGTATATTGACGAACAACAAACACGCATATATATAAAAATATAAGTTATATTTTTATTAATGACGATGGACCGTGTAGAATAGTGAACAGAGAATTGAGAGAGCGCTCTTCTAATGGGTTGACGGGAGTGTCTCTCTTCACCGGCTGATCTCTGTCGCTCCTCTGGTCTGGTCTGGTGAATCCGTGCGCCGAGGTCTTTTTATAATCTCCAAACCGGGACTTTTTCTTCCGGTTTTTGCCTCGCCCACGCACGCCCACGTAATTCTCAGAGACACCTGTTCTGTTTGCCTCTGTAGCCGTTTCCGCTACTGCCGGAAATAAGGTCAAACAAACATCCGTTCCTTTCAACGACCGGAAACACCCCCGCTTGCATCACTTCCTCGGGTGGGGCCGGATTGTTATATTACATTCCTCGCCCTCCCATTTTCCAAAATGTTCACCTAAGAACATTTTAAGCGCAACACCCTCACACTCCTCCCCATGCCACACAAGCCCGACAATTGTATAAAACATGTGCACGCCAAAACAACAAAACATGTGCATGCCGAAACAAAAAAACAACAAAAAAAAATATATAGGGGAGCCTACATCGGCAACCCAACAATGTTCGTATCCATCTTGAAAATTGTTCTACCAGCTCGATGTTTCATTGTTCTTTTTTTTTCTTTCTTTTTTTCTCCTTTTTTTTTTTTTAATATCCATTTTCACAGAATTGGGCAAAGTTCTTAAAAATGTTCATTTTCTTTCTCGACTCTGTCCATAAGCGTAGACTCCTCGATGCATAACCACACGATTATAGGCGGTAACGGCGCCCCAGTTTCCAAACTAACATTGAGTAAATGATCTTTGACCAACACCATGCGTGCTTCTGCTCGAGTTTATTGTTACACATGTAACTTCATTTAATTTAATTTAATTTCAAACATACTATGTTTGAACACAGAAAAATGGCCATTATCTGCCGTACATATCATTCATAGTCTGACCGAGAAATGTTCAATAGAAAATGAAGAAAATTACCCTGATTCCAACGTTAATCCGCATGCAATTTACTTGTGGAGGATTAGAGGTTTCATTTATATTAATTTAGTCTAAAAAAATGGACCCGTGACTCGTAGTTCCTTAGTTTGTACGATGCTTCCCATTCCTTGAACTACTTCCTCTGGATTCGAATCCAAGCATATCTGATTTGTTGACATCTCTCTGTTTAACGCAGAGACATTTGAGTGTTGAACACCCGTTGACCCCGGAGTACTATTCACAACGGATAACTCAATTTCCTTTCCCGAAGCACTGTTGCTTCTTTCACATAAAAATCCGCTTCCTAGCTTCCAAGGATTATCACAACGCCGACCACGCCAGCAATGACTCCTATCGTCAACTTCTTCGGGAGTTCTTCATATCCTTCACTAAATCCTTCCATATCTATCTGTTCCAAGGTATTTACTAGTTTGCGGATAGGAATCTCCTCCATATCGCGCAATTCTACCGGCATGGTGTCCACTGAAAAATTGGGAAATTTCTGCGTAATTGGGGACCAAACCACTGAACCAGAGACGTTTAATTTACTTTATGCTTTAGATACCATTAATAATTTTCCATTATCTGTAAGAATGGCCCAGTCCCTATTCCTCTCTTTGACAGCCCAATAAAATAGTCATGAAAGTAACAATTACAGTGAAAACTCCGATCATCATAATTCAACTTTACCAAGAATCTGCACAAAAGCATAATTCACGAACATAGAAATGTAAATCATTTTGTAGTGTACAGTCATTGAAAAGAAATCCAAAAAAGAAAACCTAACACTGCACAAACCAAAGAAAACATTGTTATCAACAAGTTAATCCAATTATCCACTTTAAAGAGTAGAAGAAACTTCCTTTACATGATTTTACATTTCACTTACTCAATAAAAGTAAGATTAATTAAGCAACATACCAGTAAACTCACTTCACATATATGGTAAAATATTAAAAAAAAAATAAATCATTAACTCAGATGTTTTATACTTACAGATAGGTAAATATCTCAACTTCCTCCTCCCGTCAACCCCAAACCTATGCGCTCTCCGCTACTGCTACTCTCTACATATGGTCCTGCACCCCTCCGTTCTACCGAACAATCCATATTTCTCAACTCTAGGGCCAGATCGGCAAAAGCACGCTGTTCCAATTTTTTTTCTAACTAGACTTATAAACACGAGCAGAAAACACACACACTATCAAATCAAAGAGTCACCTACCTTGGTTGACGTCTATAGTCGCGCGGCTGCTATATATTTTCGTCTTCTTTTTTTCTTTCTATCTGGTAGTTTTAAGTCCGTTGAATTTTCAATCGTCGCCGTGGTAACCAGCTCGTATCTATCTGTTTTGTTGTCTCAAAACAGCAAGTCACTAGGCACCAAAAAGAGGTCTGTTACGCCTAGCGAATGCTGGTTCCAGTTATATCGACAAACAGACAAACATAGAAATGTATATAAAAATATATATTATATTTTTATTAATAACGATGAACCGTGTAGCCTAGGGAACAGAGAGTGAGAGAGCGCGCTTCCAAGGGTTGACGGGAGTGTCTCTCTTCACCGGCCGATCTCTGTCGCTCCTCTACTGGCTACTCTGGTCTGTCTGTCTCGTCTGACTCTCTCGTGAATCCGTGCGCCGAGGTCTTTTTATAATCTCCAAACCGGGACTTTTTCTTCCGGTTTTTGCCTCGCCCACGCACGCCCACGTAATTCTCAGAGACACCTGTTCTGTTTGCCTCTGTAGCCGTTTCCGCTACTGCCGGAAATAAGGTCAAACAAACATCCGTTCCTTTCAACGACCGGAAACACCCCCGCTTGCATCACTTCCTCGGGTGGGGCCAGATTGTTATATTACAGGTGGTGCAGTGAATATTGTCTTGGAACGAAAGATCGGAGAGCTGAGTTCGAATTCCATTTGAATTCGTTGCATTCACTTACGCAGAAATACCCTTGGGAAAAGTATTAATCCCTCCAGCTATGGGTTAAACAGCAGAACAGATTAGGTTCTACAGCCTTGATTGGCAACCAGTCTAACGAAGAAAGTAATACAGGAAAATCTTCAGTCCAGTCAGTCATATTTTGAAAGAGATACGATCGCTCAAGCGTGTAGCACATATAGCACTTAACTGACATTGACATGCTGAAGATCATGCGATTATCACCATGTACATTAACGTGTAAAAAATTAACGAAGAATAGACAAGTAAGGTATCTCGTTTCAGTAGATGCTCGTATATGTTTAATATTTGCTATTTCAAGAAACCAGGAATTCAAATGAAATGTCAATACTCATCTATTAACCGCTTGACTCTAGTTCTTTCCCCACCCTGTATATCCTTTCCTTTCTCTCCACCTTTGATCTGTCATCACACCTGTATTCTCATCCTTCTATTGCTCCTTTCTAACTGGTTCGTCTTCCTCTTCACTCTCTTCTAATTAATCGTTTTACACTTATGTAGCCCCCTGCACATCAGGGGCATTACCGCCTTGCTTGGGGTGATACGATTAAAAAAGAAAAAAAATTGCATTGAAATACATCTCTCTACCACATTCCACATAATCCACGATTAGGCTCATTTCCTGTAAATATTGTGGTCATTTAATTTCTTGGAAGTCTCCTGATTGTTTCTCGAAATATTTCTGACAATTCGGTCCTTAGCACAAGGTGAATTATATTATAAAGAGTGTCCATCGTTCCTTGGTTAGAGAGACAACCCATGAATAAGTCTAAATGGACAGGAAGCAGTGTAAGTTAGTGGTTTCTACTTAATGAAGTATTTAGACAATCAACGGTCCCAAGCTGTGATTGTACGTATACTATTGATGAATAACCACTAGTCTGCACGATGGATTGTTGATAACTGAGCTCCATATCAAGAATGGGTCCGCGTAAACGTCACAATGATGAATCATTAAGACTATGCTAAAAATTGTTTGCTGTTTACACTGTTAAGACTCTGTATGACGCACTACTAAGTTTCATGATGTTAACAGAGGCATTCTGGCTTGATAGGGCGTCTACATAAGACATTCTGGTCAGTAATTTTTATCAAATGTATTTAAAACGTGATGTGAAGTGAAGTAAAGCACTAATCAGTCACTAAGCTCGTCCCTACTTATTCTGAGTGACGAGTTATATAGGCTCTCTCTTGCACTTATGCAAATTATTTCTCCTTAGAATCTGACTTATTTTTTCGAAAGTCAGGTTTTCCAAGTTTGTGTGATATCCCATGGTGGAGACTTTCATTATCGCCTCGCACCCCGCTGTAGCCAAAAATAAATCCTTAATTTATTTTTGCCTCCCTTCTTCTTGTGTTTCAGCTTTTTACTTCTCGCACTGGCAGAAGAACAGCGAATCCATGCATCCACAAAATCTGGATCTTCTAGAGACAAAATGGAATCCTGTCGGCGACGCCATTGATGTGAAGTGAAGTTTAGCACTAATCAGTCACTAAGCTCGTCCATACCTATTCTCAGTAACAAGTTATATACGCTCTCTCTTGCACTTATGCAAATTAGGCATATTAATTTGTCAGTGTCACAACAAGACGTTTAAAATTTTTTTCCTAATTGTCCCCTTGATTCAGGTCTCGAGTGACAATGCGGTTTTATACTTGTAATGTCATCTAGAAATTGTAGTTTATGTCAGAAAAGAAAATATCCCGTTCCATTTTTGTACGGCCTGTAATGACTAGAAACTAACTGCTGATTTTAAGTTTATACATTATGTTGGCTTACAAAGAAAAAAGAACAACTTAGAAACGAATAAGTACTCCTTCTCTTACGACGATCAGATTAATTCGAAGGGTCAATCACCTTGGTGACACCGTAAAAAAAATACGGAAGAAAAACAATTATTGAGTTCAATTTGAACACAATGATCTCCCTAGAGACGGAGTGTCGTTCGTTCATTCTCAGCAAAAGTTAACAGCTTTAATTTTAAATACGGTATTAATATTGTTAGCGAACCGGCGATATTTCCAGTTACGCGATACTAATATAAATAATGTGAATATCACATGGCTGTAGCACGTGTAGTAAAAAAAGAACAAGTTACATGGCAATAACAAATAGGCATTTATTAAAACACAAACAAGTGACAATACATTATTAATGTTTAAGTACGTCCCAAAACAAGAAGAATGTTCATGTTGTCCAAATGGACGGAAAAGCTTTTTAGCAAGACTATGTGTTGTTAGTTCTTCAATATGGCAGTGAATTCTGGACAATATCATCAAAGATGAAGGAAAAACTTGAAGCAACTGAAATGTGGTTCTACAGAAGGATGATGCGAATATATTCGATCGAGCATGTGAGCAATGATAAGGTTTTGGAAATGATGGAAACGAAAAGGAAATTAATACATCAAGAAAAGACAGCTGAGATTCCTGGGACATGCAATGAGGAAGGAGGGCTTGGAGAACCTAATACTAACAGGCCAGATAGAGGGAAAAAGAGACAGGGGAAAGCAACTGATAACATATTTGAAGGACCTAACCAGGTGGATGATGGAACGAGGGTTGCATGGTGCAAAAGAAGAAGGCATGCTAAGAGCCCTCTGGAATAGGGAGACGTGGAAAGCCATGATCGCCTACGTCCTAAAGGGATAGGGCACAGAGAAGAAGAAGAAGAAGAAGAAGAAGTAGAAGAAACGACATACCGTTACGCCAGCAATTGCTCCTCGTGGGTATCCCCACTAAGGCCTGGAAGGGAACTGACCCCAGATAAAAAAAAAGAATCACTCAAGAGAAGACAGCTTAAGGGAAAACAACTATTGTTTCCTTACATTGGAAACCACCATCTGCTACAGCGAATGCTAAATCTCATGACCTGAAGGTGTTAAATCCGCCTTGTTCCTCGAACTATCACGGTCTTCAAAGAGAGTCGGAACACCCTCCAGCGCCAAATTAATCTGTTGGACGACCAAGCTGACGTCAACTTTCCAGTGGTCTGCCGAGAGTCCAACTTCAGTTAAGAGTTTGCAGGCCAAATGATAAATGATTATTGTGGGGTGGACATCAGATCGCAATACGTACTGATCGAACAAACGGGCACAGGTTGTCTGTCTGATCCTCCAGCAGAGCTCCTCATTGAACAGAAGATCAGACCAGTGCACCCACTTCTATGGCCCGAACGAAGCGGAAGTAGTATGGTAGCAGAGAAAGGAGAGTGGCGTTGTAAACCTTTAGCTTGTCGCGTCGGAAAATGTCGCAACAGCGCCATAGTGGTCTCCAATGACCTGTCAAGGAACCCACAACCAGCTAACTTCTTCTCTTGGTATGACAATAAACTTCATCCGACAGCAAGTTCTCTGACTAGGAAATTGGAGGTTTCTTAATTGTTGTTCTTAGGTTCCCAGCCAAGGAACTATAGAGAAACCAAACAAAAACAAAACACTATAAAAGTATAAAAACACATTTTTTTAGTAAAATTACCAAAAATGCATATTAATAGCAAATTGAACAGCAATACATTTAAAAGTAGAATTACTAACAATACATTTTATTATAAAATGACCAATACGTTTTTTCTGTACTCAAAAACATGCAATTGTATTTCAAAATATATTTAGTTGAAGACATAAAATTGTGTTAAAATAATTAGATTTCGGCATTAAATAATCTATTCAAGTTCATATAAACGCTAAATAAAATTCAGCAAAACAAATGTTGACCTCCCAGAGGAGGTGACCTCTGTTGGAAACTTTTGAACTGACGTATACAAAAAACGTGGTGAACTCGACAAGTTCGCTGCTAGTGATGATGGGTGGTGGTTCAAGGCCGTCTACCACGTACACCTCCGACCAGTTGATGTGCTGCCCAAGCCTTGTTGCCTAGTCGTTAAATACGATGGGTGCTACCTCTAACCCGACAAGCGAGCAGCAGAATAGCAGCAGAAGCTGCAAAAGAAAAATAGATTAAGTGTGCATCTGAGTGGGGGGGGAGTTATCATTATTCAAACATGGACTATTGTCCTTATCTTTGTTGTTTTTGGTATAACGAATCGGTCAGTTAGACTCTCCTTCTTTTCATTCTATGGAACGAGTAATAACTGGATATGCTTTGTGGTGCGTTGGATGTCGGCTCGGAACGAGAAATCGGGGAGCCGAGTTCGAATTCAAGATGAATTCATTGTATTCACTTACGCGCAAATACCCTTAGGAAAGGTATTTATCCGTCTCTTCCTTCCAGTTATGGGCTAAATAATAGGACAGACTGGGTTCTATAGCCTTGGCTGACAACCAGTCTACAGTAGAAAGCAATGTTAACCTAAGGGATAATCTTCTACCCAGTCAGTCATGTCTCTTTCGAGAGATGATCGGCCAAAGCTTGTATCGCGTATAGCACTTAACTGACTGACTAAATATAATAGTCAGGAACATAATTAAAATTTCTGCTGGGCATAAAGTGAGGGATCGGGTTTCTGTTCTTATAAAGTAATAAACTGATCCTCCCACTAATTATACTCAATATAATATTGTAGTATAATCTATCTCTTCTCCCTCCAGCTATGAGTTAAATGACAGGACAAATTGGATTCTATAGCCTTGGATGGCAACCAGAATACCGCAGAAAGCAATAGTAATCTACTGCGGGATAATCTTTTACCCAGTCAGCTATGTTTCTTTCGAGACATGATCGCCCAAGCGTGTATCACGTATGGCACTTAATTGACTAACTGTTCAGTAATAAATAAGAAGTTGACGAGATATGACAATTAACAACATAACTGAAAGAACTGCCCTCGTAGATTAAATAAAGGGTTTAATTCGAAATTCCCTGTGTGTTACAGGTATCGATATACATCTGATAAAAGCCGGTGGAGGAACAAGTTATCAAATGTTGTAAGAACAATAACAAACATGAGAAAAATAGTTCACTTGTAATTAATGAAAAAAAAAAAAAAAAAAAGATTACGTTGGTTCGAAATTAGCCTTATTTTAATTTCAAGAATTAAAATATTTCAATCTTTCTGTGGAACAGTCAGACTTGTCGTTTGATCACAGATTATTGCTATTATTATCATTATTATTATTAGTAGTAGTTGTTGTTAATAGTAGTAGTATTTATAATAGTAGTAGTAATATTGCTTTTTTTGCCTAATGTGGCTAAGACTGTCAAAATATTGGAATAAGACATAAACGCCTAACATTGTTAATCTGCACAAAACGAAATTATTCATAAGCAGTGAGAATTGAAATGTTAATTTTGTGCCCTTTGTACACTTTCAATCAACAATGATCTCAAGGTAAATAGCAGACGCACGAGGCCATATGTGGCAATAATATTCAAAACATAGACGAATTTTCTTTTTAATCATATCACCCCGAGCAAGGCGGTAACGCCACTGATGTGCAGGGGGCTACATAGGAGTGAAAAGATTGGAAAAGAGAAAGCCGGAAACCACATCCTAAATAGGGAACAAGGGATGAGCCTCTTCACCTGTTCAATAGACGTGGGTAGAGTGTGAACCGGGCGATAGTTTAGTCTATCTACTCCAACTGAAAAAAAAGTGAGAAGATTGGAAAAGAGAAAACTGGAAACCGCATCCTAAACAGGAAACAAGGGATGAGCCTCTTCACCTGTTCAATAGACGTGGGTAGAGTGTGAACCGGGCGATAGTTTAGTCTATCTACTCCAACTGAAAAAAAAGTGAGAAGATTGGAAAAGAGAAAACCGGAAACCGCATCCTAAACAGGAAACAAGGGATGAGCCTCTTAACCTGTTCAATAGACGTGGGTAGAGTGTGAACCGGGCGATAGTTTAGTCTATCTACTCGAATTGAAAAAAAAAGTGAGAAGATTGGAAAAGAGAAAACTGGAAACCGCATCCTAAACAGGAAACAAGGGATGAGCCTCTTAACCTGTTCAATAGACGTGGGTAGAGTGTGAACCAGGCGATAGTTTAGTCTATCTACTCCAGTTAGGGTTATAGATATGTAAGATAGTTTCCGGAAAGAAATACATTCTCACACGACATACTGAACCGACTTTCTGAGCAGCGGATTTAGCAAACAGAGTCATTATAGTCTTTCCACTTCCTTGTCAGCTGGGGACATTAACGCGAGAAGGCGCAACAAATCACTTTCTTGGTGTTAGCATTAGCCAAAGTGATGAAAGACTGAGACGGGTCTCTCAAATGATTAATTTCATTGTTCTAAAAGCTCCGTACTTTGCGTTAGAATAGGAGAGGTCTCCCCACTGGATTGTTATCACAAAACCTGCATTTTGGATCCATATTATTATGCATAATCTTTGCCTGAAAGTTTTTAGTGAAAAGACTTTAGTAAGACTGCAAGAATAAAGCCTTTAGTCTCAGACTTTAATCCAGATGCACGTAACCATCGATGAGTATTATCTTTGTCAACATTGAATTTATTAGCACGTTCTGGATATTGGCCATTCATTAGTTTGTCTTGCCAGCGTTGTTTCATCTGTTCAAGAGCTTTATCTTTGGCTTTCATTTTCATATTTTTTGCCGCAATAGCTGGTTCTTGACTTCTGTTTTGCTTTTCTACAGAATCTACTAAATGTAAATCTGTTAAATGTGTTACTGTCTTCTTCCGTTATTGAATATTTTTTCTTTCTGTTTTCATGTTGTTTGACTAATTGTATCATCCAGTCCTTTGTTGTTTCTATGTATGTTAGTAAGCCAATAGTTGTTGTCTTGTATGGCAATTCTAACTGAATAAGACCTCTTCCACTGTTTTTACGGAGTATGTATAGAAGGTCTACATTAGCCTTTGGATAATGCATCTTATGCTTAGAAAGAAGCTTTTTTATCTTAGAATCCATTCATTTGATGTCATTTAGTGTCCAGTTCAAGATGTTGAAACGGTATTGGACCACTGGGACAGCAAGGTTATTAATGGCCATGGTTCTACTAAATGTAAATCTTGTTTGTATTTACTGACTCCTTTCATTATTGAATATATTTTCTTTCTGTTTTCATGTTGTTTGACTAATTGTATCATTCAGTCCTTTGTTGTTTCTATGTATGTTAGTAAGCCAATAGTTTTTGTCTTGTATGACAATTCTAACTGAATAAGGCATCTTCCTCTTTCTTATACATAGACGGTCTACACCAGCCTTTGGATGATGCATCTTATGCTTAGAAAGAAACTTTCTTGTTTTAGAATCCATTGGTCTGATGTCGTTTAGAGTCCAGTTCAAAATGTTGAAACTATATTGGACCACTGGGATAGCAAGGCTATTAATGGCCATAATTTTGTTCTGAGAATTCAATTCAGTTTTTAATATCAGTCGTAGCCTTATATAATACTCTTTACGCACTATTTTTTTTTCATTTTTTTATGGTGAATTTTTTTCACTCTCATTTACACCTAGGTACTTATAAGCGTCTTCTGGCTTTAATGCTTTTATTGTTACAGCAATGTCTAAGCTAATTGAGGATGTTTGTTTTAGCGATCCTCATAAAACTGTAGGTTTAGCACATTTATTCAAATTGAATTTCATTCCAATGTCTTCACTGAAGCATTTTACAGTTTGCAGACTACCTTCCAGCTCATTATCATTCTTAGCATACAGCTTTTAGTCATCCATGTAAAATATTATTATTATTATTATTATTATTATTATTATTATTATTAATAATAATAATAATAATAATAATAATAATAATTCATCAATTAATATTATTATTATTCTGCTGATAATAAACCAATTTAATCTTGCTGGGCAAAAAGAAAAATGATTTGCTTCCAGATAGAAATTGCTAGTTCTTTTATCCTGAGAATTGATTACAAACAAAACTACTATAATATATATAATGAATTTCTGAAAGATTGGGAGGAACGAGCAAAGAAAGGAATTATAGTTCCAGTAAACTTTGGAGGACTGGGTTCTGTACAAAAAAAAACATGAAATTGTTTATTTTTGCGACTTTTATGGAGGTTATTTAAATCTGAAATTTTGGATTGCAAGAATATTCTTTATTTTGTTTGTGTGAATATAGCATTAACGATATTCTTTAGAATAACAATAATTTTCTTTTATACATCCTACTAATTAATCCATAGCTTGGGGAGAGATTGATTCACTGCTTTCCAATTTTAGCATTTGAGCGTATGTGTGAGCCGATTAAAATTCGACATTGGCTTCTCGATTTTTCATTCGAAGTTACTATCCATTACAGGAATCGCAAACTCAGAATCCTGGGAGAATTGTGCATATTGAATTGGAATTTGGAAACAAAGTCATTGCAACAAAAGCTTGCATGTTATAGCGAGGTTTGTTTTCGGTACATATTGTAAACCATCTCTCGGTAAAATGAAAACAAACCGCGTTTTGTTCTTAACCCATGAGAAATGACCTGAAGGTAAACATTTTACCAGTAATCAGCATCGTATTCTAAGCATAACAATATGAATAACAAGAACAATTCAAAGAGAATTCTATTCGATTTCTTCTCTCAGGTAGATTCTAATAAGTATTTTTGCAATCTTTGATGATTGCTGCAGGTAGTAAAACCTGCGACCAATTCTCTGTTTACATGTCTATCGCTGATATTTGCAAATGACCAATAACTAGGGGTTTAGGCCTATCACGTGGAATATACCTCTTCTTGCTCGATCACCGAAGTTAAGCAACGTTGAGCCTGGTCAGTACTTAGATGGGTGACCACTTGGGAATCCCAGCGTATAGTGACGGATGTGCGTTGTGGTGTAGTGGATATCGGCTTGGAAAGAGAAATCGGTGAACCGAGTTTGAATTCCAATTGAATATCCTGCTTTCACTTAAGCACTGGTACCCTTGGAAAAGGTATTAATCCGTCCCTTCACCCCAGTTATGGGTTAAATAACAAGAGTAGGACTTGTGAACCTTAAAAACAAATCCCAATGAATCTTGATACTCGAAAAATGTATTACTAGACACAAAACTTATATAAAAAACAATAAATTGTTGAAAGAAAAAGTTATTACCAGCAATAAATAAATAAAGTTTGGTTGGCAATAGATGACCCGCCGAGGTTGATTTGCCATAAAAACAAAACAACCAACCAACAAATAACTAAATAAAAAAAATATTACGTTTTTTTTATACCTCAAAAACTGGATTATCGCTACGAATTTCAGTGGTTGAGGTTTCAACCAATGTTCAAAAATTAAGACCTGTGTATTTTCCGATTCATTTTGGTGATATTTGCCTCAGATACTAATGATCAGTGTCCGACATCATTTTAAGGCCAGGAACATTCAGATTGGGTTTTAAAACAGTTCCGCTATTTTAGAAGAAAGAAAAGAACGTTGAACTGTTACGTAATATCTTAAGTTGGCAAATGTCTTCGCAGATGAAGAATAGACTTAAGTCGACAATGATGTTGTTCTATTAAAGAAATGCAGAGTCTATCACAGACAGAACATTTGATTAACGAAGAATTATTTAGGAAGATATGAAAATGATGCTAACAATATATACTCAGAGTGTTTTTCTAGGTTAGGGTATTGACGTAAAGCAATTTCACTAGCTAGAAGGTTCTTCTTTTTAGACTAGGCGTCATATTAAGCTATTTTTAATAAATATTGTGAACAGATGTTTCTCAGGAATAAAGAAAACATGGATAAAATCAATGTTACTTTTCGTAGAAAACAAATGAATTATAGATTCTTTTGGTTCAATAAATTTCGTAAATGACCTGCTGATATCTTAATATTGAGAGAGAGAGAGAGAGAGAGAGAGAGAGAGATAAATGGAGAGAGAGAGTGAGAGAGAGAGAAAGAAAAAGAGAGAGATAGATAGATGGGGGAGAGAGAGAAAGAAAAATAGAGAGATAGATAGATGTGGGGAGAGAGAGAAAGAAAAGGAGATAGATAGATAGAGAGAGAGAAAGAGAAAGAAAAAGAGAGAGAGAGAGAGATGGAGATAGAGAGAAAGAAAAAGAGAGAGATAGATGGAGAGAGAGAGAAAGAAAAAGAGAGATAGATAGATAGATAGATAGATAGATAGAGAGAGAGAGAGAGAGAGAGAGAGGAGAGAGAGAAAGAAAGAAAGAAAAAGAAAGAGAGAGAGATGGAGAGAGAGAGAAAAAGAGAGAGAGAGAGAGGAGAGAGAGAAAGAAAGAGAGAGAGATAGATGGAGGAGAGAGAGAGAGAAATAAAAGGAGAGAGAGAGATGGGGAGAGAGAGAAAGAAAGAGAGAGAGAGAGAGGTAAATGGAGAGAGAGAGAGAGAGAGAGAGAAAGAAAGAAAAAGAGAGAGGCGGAAATTAAGAAATAAGAAAGTCCACATCATTGATAAGCATAAAAGCGCATCTGTTTTCTTTTTACCAAAATTTGAATAAATTGTCAGAAGTTCACTTGCTTCATGTTTTTTTTAAAACAATATTTTTTGGAATCTTTAATCACTTTTGGCCTGATTTAATAACTTATATTATTACGATTCACTTTGCTGGCGAGTTATATCGCGAGCAATTCCTTTGAGCCAGTGTGGTAAACGATATATCTAAACTTATTTATAAATGAAACTTTGTCTCTGTGTGTGTGTCTGTGTGTGTGTGTGTGTGTGTGTGTGTGTGTGTGTGTGTGCGTGTGTGTATCCGTTACCTATAGACTCAGAAACGGCTGAAACGATTTTCTTTAAAATTTACACAGTTGTACTATAAGCGTCAGCGAGTGTTCTTAGCTAGGTTTTGTGTCGAGGTACCCCCGATAAATATCGAAAATCGATAATCGAAAAATCGGGTTATAGAAGGAGTGGTCCGATTTTAATCAAATTTGGTACACTCATAGACAAAGACATAATAAGCGATATTCAGAAGTTTCAAGGTTGCAGTTCTCGACGAAAAAAGCTTATTTGATATCGATAACAGGAAATCAAAATTTGACTTACATCCATTCATTTTTCTTTCAGTCTACGTTTCGCTTTAACTGGAAACAACTATTTCATTTTAGTCTTTCGTGTCAACGTCCAAAGAGTCTGAGCTCCAGGACCATGGATTAGTTTTAAAGCTTTCATTACACCCGAGCAACACCGGACTATACTGCTAGTCTAAAATATACTCAATTTAGATATTAGCATGTACTGAGATGTGCACATTAGCTGCATTCTGAGATTTAACTTTGACAGTATTTTTACCATCAATATAATTAACACTGAATTGAGTGCATTGACAGGAAACAACATTATGTTGAAATTAATATTTCGCGCAAAATTAATGATTCTCCCTCTCTCTCGCTCTCTCTCTCTCTCTCTCTCTCTCTGTATCTATCTATCTATCTATCTATCTATCTATTCTCTCTGCATAAGATGACATATGGTTTCACACACACACACACACACACACACGCACACATACACACACACACACACATATAACAAGAAATTCTAAATTTTAAAAAATAAATCGTTTTCACCATTTATTTTTACATATCACCTGAAGAGGGACAGTTTTGTTCTGAAACATGAAAATTTTTGTGTAGTGATATTATGCTTTTATAAATCACACTCCACCCACGTCTATTGAACAGGTTAAGAGGCTCATCCCTTCTTCCCAGTTTAGGATGTGGTTTCCGGCTTTCTCTTTTCCAATCTTCTCACTTGGACTTTTATTTTTCAATTGGAGTAGATAGACTAAACTATCGCCCGGTTCGCACTCCACCCACGTCTATTGAACAGGTTAAGAGGCTCATCCCTTGTTCCCTGTTTAGGATGTGGTTTCCGGCTTTCTCTTTTCCAATCTTTTCACTCCTATGTAGCCCCTGCACATCAGTGGCGTTACCGCCTTGATCGGGGTGATACGATTAAAAAAAAAAATCATTGTAATAACAAAATGACAATATGGTGCAATGGATTAATTATCACCTAAATTACGCAAAAATGAAAATGACATTTCATTTTAATAGATACGTTCACCAAAATGACACAAAAATATCTTAGAATATTAAAGAATAAATCCAATAAGATCACTATTGACTTCAACCACGGCCTCTAGACGGAACCTCTTGTGACACTTCTGCGCGGTCTCCTTGTATAAGTTGGTGCCATACGTGATACACGCTTGGGCGATCATGTCTTGCAAGAGACATGACTGACTGGGCAGAAGATTATCCCACAGTAGATTGCCATTGCCTTCTGCGGTAGACTGGTTGCCAGCCAAGGCTATAGAACCCAATCTGTTTTATTGTCTAACCCATAACTGGAAGGAAGAGACGGATTAATATCTTTCCCAGGGGTATTTGTGCATAAGTGAATGCAGGGAATTCAACTGGAATTCGAACTCGGCTCCTCGATTTCTCTTTCCGAGTCGATACCCACTGCACCACAACGCACATCCATAAGTTGGTGTATGCTGACATAATCCTTGCCTTCAATTTAACTTCGGTGTTACAAGGAGGTTTGTTGCTTTGTCACTCAACTGCGCCCCACACAGAATAATCAAGGGGTAGAAATCTAGGGGGTTAGATAGCCGGATGTAGGGGGTGATGTGTTCACAGAAATTATTTGACATTATTTATGTGGCATGGTGCAGAATCTTGATGCCAGAAATAATGTTTAGAGAAGATACTCTTTTGACCCAGGGCAACACATTTAGGACTTCGTGTTGAGACTGAGGCTCTCACCAACAAATTAGGGAGTTCTTTTTCTTGTCAGAACGGTCAGGGTTAGTTTTCTCTGGCTGCGTTACCTTCGTAATCACCATTAGCCTCATCTAACTCTTTCCGAATCCTCTACACTGTCCTCAGATTGACACCCAAGCAATGAAATGTTCGAATTAAAGCTCCTGGTGCGAATGCAAAGCAGTAAAGCATGCCATTTCTGAATTTTTGCCGAAGTGATTTTTTTTTTACAGACAATTCCCAACTGACCCTACTATACTGTGTAGTCGACAAAATTAAACGCAAAAATGCGCACGCGCAAAATAAAAAATATGAAAGAGCGACATTTTACCGATCGCAACCTGTGTTTAGGCTCCAAAGGAGAATCTGTAATGTGATTGGTCCTGACCTGACAGCTCGACTCCAGCCACTTTTGTCAACGGCGGGATGTGGCTTCGCTCTGTCTCTTCTATAAATATTTTCATGGCTTCTGCTCTGACGAAATTAGGTCACTGGTGCCCGCTCCACAAGAATTTATTCGGGCAACCAGGCTAGCAACAAGGTCCCACCCTTTTACAGTTAGGTCAACCAAATGCAGCCGACAATTAGACTTCATCAGCTTCTTTTCTCGCACTACCCGCCTGTGGAACTCCCTTCCGTATACTTGTTTTCCTGACGGCTACAACCTCCAGGAATTTAAGTGCAATGCCAATTCCCATCTCTTATCCACTTAAGTTCAGCCCTTTCTACATCACCTCGTCTATCTTGTTCTTTTTCTTTCTCTCTACCTTCGCAACTGTCTTCACACCTGTGTTCATATCCTTCTTGCCCTTTCTCTGACACCCCCTGTAGGTTGTCTGTCTTTCTCTCACTCTTTCTACATCACACCGTGTATCTTGTTCTTTTTTCTTTCTCTCTAACTTCGCAACTGTCTTCACTCCTGTGTTCACATCCTTCCTTCTCTGACACCCCTGGTTGGTTCGTCTTTCTCTTCACTCTTTCTACATCACCCCGTGTATCTTGTTCTTTTCCTCTTCTTCTAACTTCGCAACTGTCTTCACTCCTGTGTTCACATCCTTCTCTTGCCCTTTCTCTGACACCCCTGTAGTTGGTTCGTCTTTCTTCACTCTTTCTACATCACCCCGTGTATCTTGTTCTTTTCCTTTCTCTCTAACTTCGCAACTGTCTTCACTCCTGTGTTCACATCCTTCTCTTGCCCTTTCTCTGTCACTCCCTGTAGTTGGTTCGTCTTTCTTCACTCTTCTACATCACCCCGTGTATCTTGTTCTTTTCTCTCTAACTTCGCAACTGTCTTCACTCCTGTGTTCACATCCTTCTCTGCCCTTTCTCTGACACCCCCTGTAGCTGGTTCGTCTTTCTAATTTTCTACATCACCCCGTGTATCTTGTTCTTTTCCTTTCTCTCTAACTTCGCAACTGTCTTCACTCCTGTGTTCACATCCTTCTCTTGCCCTTTCTCTGTCACCCCCTGTAGTTGGTTCGTCTTCTTCACTCTTTCTACATCACCCCGTGTATCTTGTTCTTTCCTTTCTCTCTAACTTCGCAACTGTCTTCACTCCTGTGTTCACATCCTTCTCTTTGCCCTTTCTCTGACACCCCTGTAGTTGGTTCGTCTTTCTCTTCACTCTTTCTACATCACCCCGTGTATCTTGTTCTTTTCCTTTCTCTCTAACTTCGCAACTGTCTTCACTCCTGTGTTCACATCCTTCTCTTGCCCTTTCTCTGTCACCCCCTGTAGTTGGTTCGTCTTTCTCTTCACTCTTCTACATCACCCCGTGTATCTTGTTCTTTTCCTTTCTCTCTAACTTCGCAACTGTCTTCACTCCTGTGTTCACATCCTTCTCTTGCCCTTTCTCTGACACCCCCTGTAGTTGGTTCGTCTTTCTCTTCACACTTTCTACATCACCTCCCGTGTATCTTGTTCTTTTCCTTTCTCTCTAACTTCGCAACTGGCCTTCACTCCTGTGTTCATCTCCTTCTCTTGCCCTTTCTCTTTCACCCCTGTAGTTGGTTCGTCTTTCTCTTCACTTTTCTATATCACACCGTATCTTGTTCTTTCTTTCTCTCTACCTTCGCAACTGTCTTCACTCCTGTGTTCATCTCCTTCTCTTGCCCTTCTTCACCCCTTGTAGTTGGTTCGTCTTTCTCACTCTTTCTACATCACACCGTGTATCTTGCTCTTTTTCTTTCTCTCTACCTTCGCAACTGTCTTTACTCCTTTGTTCACATCCTTCTCTTCCCCTTTCTCTTTCACCCACTATAGCTGGTTCGTCTTTGTCTTCACTCTCCTGCTGCCTAAAACTTTAACTCTCTTATGTAGCCCCATGCACATCAGTGACGCTACCGCCTTGCTTGGTGTGAAATGATTAATATATATATATATATATATATATATATATATATATCGTCCCTATTTTTTATCAAGCAAAAATGTTATCACTATGCTTTGTAGAAATCTCCAGTTAATCGCCCCAAATTCCAATTATTCGGAAACTAATTACCGCGTGTAGTTTATGACCATAACGGCAACATCTACACCCAAATGTGCGGTGTCAGTATGGGAAACCCTTTAGGTCTTACTTTCTCTAATTTCTACACGTCCTGCATCGAAACAAAGAGTTTAAAACAACTTATAAACCAGAGATTAACCTAAGGCAAGTTGACGACATTTTTGTTTTGATAAAAAAAAATAGGAACGAAATTGCACACATATATATGTATATATATATATGTGATAGTCATCCGCAGACAGATCTATTTCGCTGTATCACTGCTCATCAATTCGGTTAGACTCTGATTGCTTCTAACCCAGGATTGAAACCTGACCGAAGTAGCGCAGTCGGCGATTCTACCTCTGGGCCATGGGCGTACAGTAGAAGAAGGCATACTTTTTAGCATGTATATTCTCACGATACACACCCAATAGCCAGAGTGTTCTAATTCATTAATGAATGATCGATGCGTATATATATATATATATATATGTGTGTGTGTGTGTGTGATATATATATATATATATATATATATATATATATATATATATATATATATATATATATATATATATATATATATATATATATATATATATATATATCACATAGTTTATATATGGCTTTGAAAGTGACGGAACGCATTGTTTTAAAGGGATCTTTTCTGTTCAACACTTCTTCAAAAAGATTATTCTGAATGAGTACAATATATATATATATATATATATATATATATATATATATGTGTGTGTGTGTGATATATATATGTATATGCGTACACACATATATATATATATATGTGTGTGTGTGTGTGTGTGTGTGATATATATATATATATATATATATATATATATATATATATATATATCACATAGTTTATATATGGCTTTGAAAGTGACGGAACGCATTGTTTTAAAGGAATCTTTTCTGTAAGATTATTCTGAATGAGTACAATATATATATATATATATACTTCATTCGTAAAGGCGTTATTACGCGACCTAGGTTTCTATCATGTTGTGAATTCAGGCGATTTGCAATGACTGATTTTACCGTTTTTTTAAGAACGCTTATGTAACGGGGAATTTTTAAACGCGCAATTTTTAAAATTAGAAGAAATTATACCTTTTTTCTGTCCATGGCTGCATGTACCTAATAGGTATTTTTTGGTATGGTTACACTTAGTTATAATTTCTGTTCTTTCATTCAGTAATTCATTTTTGCTTGGGAATATATATGTATATAAGCAGTACATTAAATCTAAAAACGAGCCAAAACCGACCGCGGTTTCACACAACGGATCGTCAGGTCCAGTCTCTGACTATCCGTTGTGTGAAACCGCGGTCGGTGTTGGCTCGTTTTTAGATTTAGTTTACTGCATTTTTTGCTCTACTTCTCGTACTTTCGTATAGAGCACTTTACTGTTAAGGTTTTCGTCTTGGGTTCTTTTTTTCTTTCAAACAAGCTCTTGACGCATTGTTCTTGTACTTGGTTTGTTTCTTTTTTTTTCTTCCCCTTTATTTAACCTACGAGGTAGTCCCCGTTGGGTTATTGATGATTTAATTTACTGAGATGTTAGCATTGTTTTTTCCGACATTAGTCTATAATAATTAGTGCTGCTTTATTGTAATTACGTATATATATATATATATATATATATATATATATATATATATATATATCTTTTACTTCACTGGTTATTATAGTATATGTATCGTACTTGAAATAGACGCCTTATTTTTATTTATTAAACAGGCCTGCTCATTTAAGAAATCTTAGAAGAGAAAATGCCTTTTATTAGGGTACACGTAATTTTGTATTTTTAAATTAAATCAAATAAATGTACAATGAAATTTGTTATTGTAAGTTTTCACTGTAAAGAAAGTAAACCGTTGGACATGAAAAGAACAAATCAGTTCATTGGTCATTAGTGTGCACTTTCTTTCAGTGGTTGCTTTCATTTTATTGACTATTTCAGATTTTTGTCATGCTAATCTTACCTTTGTAGTGTTCGCATAACAATATCTAGTGTCGTTTGTTGAGTAAGTATCAGTGGGGCATTCAATGCTGCCTCTTCAAAATTGGCACTCATCTAACAATGATCAGATTCATCATTACTGAGAGCATGTTATAATGTCGAAATAAAACTGGTCTAATCGAATCGATTCATAGTACAATATACACTTGTTTTTTACTTGCTTATCAATGCCAATTTATTTAACATATACAACCGAACGACCCTAAAAGAACTGGAAGACCTACCTAGATTTACTCTCGACAGACATAATCTTAGCAACATAAGATTAGCGGACAACATGGCAGACTGAAACTAAAAACACTCTTATGCAAATTAGTTAAGAAAACCAAGAAGAAAGGATTAACAATCGTAGGAAGACATAATTTATTGTCGTCAACAAAAGGAACACTCTAAGGTGCAAACTACAAAAAAGAAACGTTAAAATTAATAAGATACATAAATTTAAGTATATGGGTTGTGTATTAACAGACGATGAAAAAAGGTGGTACTGAGATTCAGAGGCGCATGTTCATAACGACAGTTATCTTCCAGAATCCAAGAAAATTATTAAAAAATAGATTAAACAGACCAAAAACAAATCGTTCTACAAAAAAGGCGTCGAATTGTTAGAGAGGCGTTGGAATCAGTGTATCACTCTATAAGGAGACTATGTTGATGAATAAAGTCGAATTTTGCCTAAAAGTTGTTTTATTAGTTAGGCCCGGGATTTACTGAGTGATTTGTTAAGGACAGGAAGAAGGTGCAAGGCGTCAGACGTGATGTCGACAGTGGAAGGAATGATGAAGCAGGCGGAGGTTCAGGCTATTACACGTGAGGGACGTGCTGGACTTTGTCTAGTTGAGAAGGAGCGATTCTGGTCAGAGTCCAGTGCACATGGACAACACAAGTTACGAGATCAGGGGGTTCGACAGCTTGAGGAGGACAGACGACTGGTACAATATGTTCAACAGGCCCAGCAGGGTCGATGGCTCAGATAGAAAGGTAATAGTGATGTTCAGATCAGTTTGTTTGATTGGTGGTGTCTCGGTGCGGGACATTATCAGCATATGATGTGGCGGCATCACCGGCAACTTTGAGGAGATATGGAGTTTGCCGGTTGTGTACGCGGAAACATGCGACACACGCTGTCATCCTGCCCCGAGGCTCTACAGAATGGCTAGTACACGTTTAGACGACTTGGTCCTGGAGTGTGTGGCAGCAGCTACTAGAAATGTTAATATACACTCCTCGGACATATGAAGGGTTGCGTGTTTGAAGCAAGGTGTTACTAGCACAAGGCAGAAGACCAGGACAGAGGACTGAAGTAATGGACCGTGTTGGTTGATGCTACACTAACATGGGGGTTACTGTTTCAGATCTAGTGTTGACTGACAGTGACAAGAATCATTTGTTGCTTGGCGATCTGACGGGGAGAAAGAGATTGAAAGAACACTACTTCGGTATGAGGAATTCCGTGTGCCGTTTAAGTTTGTCCGTAAGGGTTTTCTTGTAGATTCATAGGAATGTTCTTATGTGTGCTGGTATCCAAAAATCGAATAAAGCAATAAAGACCTGTGGTGAAAAAGCAGTGGAAAGCAGTGCATATATTACCCAGAAATTCGTATCGAGTCACAATTAATAGCATAACGTAACATCATTTAACTGTTGCGGGTCCACCGTGTGGAGATGTACTAGGGCTTGATGGGCCAAAACTTTGTTGAAGCACGGCGTTCACTTGAAGACTGCAGCTATTTTGGGGTACTTCATGTGTGCATGTGTTCAAGTTTCATATTCACTACCGGCCATAATTATTAGGCCACCCCAGTGTTTAAAAAAATAAATGATGTATATCACACTATTTTTACTATTTATTGTCAAGTAAATAATTGTAAATGAAAATAGAACGGTTCTTTTGTTAATATTGCACAATAATATGTGCATGAAATGAATTCATAAATATTTAATAATTACCTATTTTGCAGTTTCATCAATGAAAGAATGAAGAACATTTAGGGTGATTCGGACGAGTTCATCTTTACTTCCTTGCCTTGTAAAATGTTGCAAAGTAATAATAACAAAAGAAACATTCTATTTTTATTTAGAATTATCCAGTTGGCAATAAATACTAAAAAAAGTATGAAATACATCATTTCTTTTAGAAAACTAGGGTGGCTTATTAATTGTGACTGATACTATATATATATATATATATATATATATATATATATATAAACACAAACTTATAACTATACTCGTTTCGAAAAACCCTCCGCGTATCTACGTGGAAGGAAAAAATGGTTGTAAAAAAAGAAAAAGCTAAGCACATGAACATCAGCCAAAGGGATTCGGACCAAGCCAGTACGTAGCCCAAAGGAAAAACCCGGTTTCACTAGGTTTACTTTATATATATATATCTGCAGACAGATCTGTTTCGCAGCTCATCAGTACGGTTAGACTCCGATTGCTTTAACCCAGGGTTGAAACCCAACCGAATTGGTGTCAGTCGACGATTCTAACCTATGGGCTATGGCCGCACGGTAGAAGAAGGCAGACTTTTTCGCGTATACATTATCATTATACACGCCCAATAGCCAGAGTGCTCTAATTCATTAGTGAATATATATATATATATATATATATATATATATATAGGATTGACGCAAATATAAAATTTGCCATTCAGCTCATTGATGTTATATTCAACAGCTTCTCCCCTAAATTTCGTAGACGAACAATTTTGTAATCGTTCGGTAAACCTATCAGGTTAAAAAAAAGTAATACTTTAAGCGTTTTTTATTGGTATCAGGTTAATTTTTCTTCTTTCTCTGTGTGTGATTGTGAATTTTCACATTTTCATTATATTCTTGTTTACATATACCCCCTCCCTATTGCATTTCCATTCTTCATCTCTGTTTTAGGTTTGAGTGGCAAGCACAACGTAACAATATCATTTTTATCGAATATTCTGGGATACACATTTATTTTTATTTAACGCTTGTTCAAATATTTTTTGTTTAGTTTTAATTTATGTTTCAATTGTGAAGTAAATATTGGTTATTTGTATTCATTTACGTGGGAGGAGTGTGAACCGGGCGATAGACAGATCTATCTACTCCAATTGAAAGTAATTGAGGGTTTGCAAGCCTGTTTGTTTTTATATCTATATTAGTGTCATTTGAAACACCCCAGAATCAAATTTCCACCGGCAAGCAGTTCGGAAATAATATATTTTCTTGTAGCGGACATCGCCTGATCGCTTTTAGATTCTCATGAACTGTTTTGATTATCACTTTAACCTGCTTGGAGTCTTTCAGGGTGTTGTCGTACCATCTACCCAAGCTTTATTTTATTTTTTCGATATGAGCGTGGCTCATATCAAAAAATTAACGAACATGTTAGTCGTTAAACGTTTAACCGACACGTGAAAACGCTAAAGCGTTTAAAAACACTCAAAACAGGAAAGGCTAAATTATTTTTAGTGTATTGAACAGCCTTTAAAATGCAATTCAGATAATGGGCCTCCCATCAGTGAGGGGGGCCGATAGGCGAAAAAGGCGTTGAGAGGAAAGCCCCGAAACGGTGCGTATTCTCTCCTGATGACCCAACATTAAATGAAATACTCCAAAAACAGCTGAAAATCTACGAATAACAAGGTAAGCCGTTTCTTTCAAACACAACAGCTTATGTTGTCCGCTTGCTTCATGTCGAGTTTCTGTGACTGTTCCGGTAGCAATTTTAATTTAATCTATTAATGTCATTTGATATTTGAAATCTTCTTATTCTTCTTCATGTAGCGTGTTCCTTCAGGACGTAGGCGATCATGAACTTTTATTTACTCCTGTCCCTTGTCGCTCTTAATATTTTTTTCTCATGGTATCTTTCCTAAATACCGCTGCGCCATCCATTTGCTCAAACCCATCAAATGTCTCGCGCTACTTTCCCCTGATCTCTCTTAACTCCTATTTGTCCTGTGAGTATCAGATTCTTCAAACCCTCCTTCCTCATTATGTGTCCAAGGAATCTCGGCTGTCTCTTCTTGATGTTTGCAGCCTATCCAACATCTCGTCATGCTTGTTCCATAGTATCCTCAGCATCCTTCTGTAGAATCAGATTTCTGCTGCCATATGCCTCTCTTTCATCCTTCAAGAGATCATCCAATATTCACTGCCATACAGAAGGACATATATCACATAACAGGACAACATTCTTTTCTCTGTTTCCAGTGAAAGAAAGAAAGAAAGAAAGAAAGAAAGAAAGAAAGAAAGAAAAGACAAGACAGATAAAGGTATAAAAGAAAGAAAGAAAGAAAGAAAGAAAGAAAGAAAGAAAGAAAAGGCAAGAGAGATAAAGGTATAACAAATAAGAAAGAAAGAAAGAAAGAAAGATAAATGTATAACGGATAGAAAGAAAGAAAGAAAGAAAGAAAGAAAGAAAGAAAGAAAGAAAGAAAAGACAGGAGAGATAAAGGTATAACAAATAAAGAGAAAGAAAGAAACAAAGAAAGCAAAGGCAGGAGAGATAAAGAGATAAAAGAAAGAAAGAAAGAAAGAAAGAAAGAAAGAAAGAAAGAAAAATGAAAGAAAAGACAGGAGAAATAAAGGTACAACGGAAAGAAAGAAAGAAAGAAAGAAAGAAAGAAAGAAAGAAAAAGCAGGAGAGATAAAGGTATAACGGATAAAAAGACAGAAAGAAAGAAACAGGAAAAGCACGAGTCGCTTCCTTGTAGACATAACTGACCCACTGATAGGAAAGTCACCATCATATGTTCGAAACTTTGCCCACTTCATGGCACTTATCAAAGATGGTCCTATCCAAGGCAACCAGATGGTGAGCCTGGGTGTGGTGACTCGGTTCACCAAGGTACACAAGGTGGGGTCATTATCGGTAGTCAGAGACAGACAGGCCTCAGACTCATCTCTAGGAGAACGTATCAGTATTTTACTAGATGACCTGATGGAGAGGCTGACTTTCTGCGCACAAACAACTCACTTCGGAAAAGGATCAGGTATATGTGCGTTTTGGTGCAGTAGAAGGAATGTACGTTGTGGTGCAGTGGATATCGGCTCGAAACGAAATATCGAGGAGCTGAGTTCGAATTTCAGTTGGATTCATTGCATTCACTTACGCGCAATACACTGGGGAAAGGTATTAATCCGTCCCTGTCCCCCAGTTATGGGTTAAATAACAGAACAATTTAGGTTCTATATCCTTGGCTGGCAACCAATCTACTACAGGATAATTCTCTGCCCAGTCAGTCATGTCTCTTTCGTGACATGATCGCCCAAAGCGTATATCACGTATGACACTTAACTGACTGATATATCGACAGAATGAAGGCTTAGCAATAGGCTCGCCATTATCACTATCATATACACTGAATAATTTGAAGAAACGGAATTAGAATCCACAATTCTAAGGCCAAAGCCAACTCTATGGCTGAGATACGTTGATGATATCTTTATACCCTAACTGCATCAGGAAGAGTTTCAGACGATACTGGACCATGTGACCACCGATACAGCTCACTATAGAAAAAGAAAGCGGCAACAAACTAGCTTTCCTTGTGCTAATAGCTCGACCAGGGAGGGAGTTCAAGACATCCGTATAATCTAAACTTATAAATGGAACTTTGTGTGTGTGTGTGTGTGTGTGTGTGTGTGTGTGTGTGTGTGTGTGTGTGTGTGTGTCCGTTACCTATAGACTCCAAAACGGCTAAACCGATTTTCTTGAAAATTTACTCAGTTGTACTATAAGTGTCTGCAAGTGTTCTTAGCTAGGTTTTGTGTCGAGGTACCCCCGATAAATATCGAAAATCGATAATCGAAAAAATCGGGTTATAGAAACAGTGGTCCGATTTTAATCAAATTTGATACACTCATAGACAAAGACATAAGAAACGATATTCAGAAGTTTCAAGGTTGCATTTCTTACAATAGTGAAGAAAATCGATAATATATATATAAAAGGCAGGATGTTTGTGTGTGTGTGTCTGTTTAACTGCCTGTATATCTGTATTTTTTTCAGCCCTTTTATTTTACTTTTTGCATCGGGTTTGGCTCTAAGTAGGTATAATTGTAGTTCTTAGTCTCAGACATGATACCATTTACTCAGAGGACTTATTTAGCCTTCAAAATTCAGTTTACGACGAAAAAAACTTATTTGATATCGATACCAGGAAATCAAAATTTGACTGATATCCATTCATTTTTCTTTCAGTCTACGGTTTCGCTTTAACTTGAAGCAACTAATGCTTTTTAGACTTTCGTGCCAACGTCCAAATATATTTAAATACGAGTATCGATAAAAAAATAATGTCTTACTTAAATACGAGTATCGATCAAAAATAATGTTCAAACAAATAATTTAAAAACCTATTTTATTATAAAGACATTGACTTGTACCTTAAAATCCGACACAGTTGGCGAATTTTACTAATTTCTGCGTTTTCTAATCGTTTACAGTGATTAGATGGGCGAAATATTGTTGAATAACAGGTAAATGTGTATTTTTAAAGGTTGTCGTGCATGGGTGGCCAAATATGTCGGTCTGTTTTTGAAATTATTACATTTGTTTTACATCTTTGAAACCGTCCTGAGTCATTCATTGGCTGTTGTACTTTTAAGTGTAGCTGCATATAAAAAGCTCTTTGTGTGTTTCCGTGCTTGCGTCCATGAGTGTAGAATTAAACGACCATTAACATACCTGAGACATATGCTCTAGATAAGTTTTGGGTCATATCTATTTCATCATAACCAAAAGACAGAGAAAGATTTTAAAATGTATTTTCTACTTGTTTATATAGAAAAATATATTTATAGATCTGCTCTGAATAGTTGTCATCGGTTTATTTCGAGCATATTTTTGGTCATTTTCAAAATATGTGCTTATGCAGATGCGTCATCTTTCCCACATCCAAATGCTGAGACGAGGCCAATTACAATTTATGGTGATGTCATTGTCATCTGACTGTGAGTAAGATTTCTCAATGGATAATTACGTTTTTAAATAATCTAAACTTATTTATAAATAGAACTTTGTCTGTGTGTGTGTGTGTGTGTCCGTGACCTACAGACTCCGAAACGGCTGAACCGATTTTCTTTAAAATTTACACAGTTCTACTATAAGCGTCTGCGAGTGTTCTTAGCTAGGTTTTGTGTCGAGGTACCCCCGATAAATATCGAAAATCGATAATCGAAAAAATTGGGTTATAGAAGGAGTGGTCCGATTTTAATCAAATTAGATACACTCATAGATAAAGACATAAGAAACGATATTCAGAATTTTCAAGGTTGCAGTTCTTAAAATAGTTTAGAAAATTTGATATCGATATCAGGAAATCAAAATTTGACTTACATCCATTCATTTTTCTTTCAGTCTACGGTTTCGCTTTAACTGGAGACAACTATTGCTTTTTAGTCTTTCGTGCCAACGTCCAAAGAGTCTGAGCTCCAGGACCATGGATCAGTTTTAAAGCCTTCATTAGACCCGAGCAACGCCGGGCTATAATGCTAGTTATATATAAAACTATTGTTCTGTCGTTGAAAATTTTTTTTTTCTTTTCTTTTATCATTTCACCCCAAGCAAGGCATTTCACTACCACTATTGCGCAGGGTTTTACATAGGGGAAGGTGATGAAAAAGAGTGGTTAGATATAGAAAATGTCAGAAGGAGGTTTATAGAGGGGTAAGGGTATTGAAGATGAAGGTTTGGTAGATGGGAAGAGTGTTTGAGAGAATGGATGTGAGTTAGTGTGTTTGGAAGTGTCTATCGAACTTACATTTAAACTCCTGGAGATTGTAGCTGTTGGGGAAGCAAGTATGTGGAAGGGAATTCCACAGACAAGAAGTGCGAGAAAAGAAGTAGAAATTGCAGTTACATTTTATTGGTTTCACTGTAAAAGGGTGGTACCTAGTTGCTAATCTAGTATCTCGTGCAAATTCGTACCTAGGGGGCACCTGTGATCTTAGTTCATCGAAGCAGAAGCCGTGAAAGTATTTATAGAAGAGGCACAGGGGAGCCACGTCACGCCGGTGAAAGAGTGACTGCAGCCGGTTTGCCAAGTCGGTATCGATCACATTACAGATTCGCTGTTGTATTTTGTCAAGAACCCTGAGGAGAATAGCAAGGGCACCCGACCAGATGTGGCAGCAGTATTCGATACACGGGCGGATGGTAGATTTACTTTGCTTTTAATGTAACTTTTTTTATTTTGTTTTGTTTCGTTTATATAGTTTTACGTTGTTTTATTATTTAAAAGTGCGGTTCCACCTTAGGTTATAAATTTAAGCTAAGGTGTAACTGATGAAGAACTGTCTTCAAGCCAATAAAAATATATTTGTGTGGTTATGTGATTGCGTCCGTGAGTATTGAGTTAACCGACCATTAACATACCTGAGACATGTGCTCTAGATAAATTTTGGGTCATATCTGTCTCATCTTAACCAAAAGACAGAGAAATATCTATAATTACGTCACACTATGCATAAATTTAAGCTAATGTGTAACCAGCACATTTCTTTCTTTCAAGAATAACCACTGCAGGAACCAGACGTCTTTAGCTATGCACTTCTGTCACTTAAAGGAAACTAATAAACCCCCACGGTAAAATAGAAAATATAAACTATCAGGAAGAGACAAATGAGGTTCCTGGGACACGTGATGAGGAAAGAAAGAATGGAGAACTTGATACTCAAAGGTCGGATAAATGGAAGGAGAGACAGTGGAAAGCAGGGCGAGACGTACTAGTTAGGTCTGAGCAAACGGTAGACGGAGTGGGTCTTAAAAGAGATATCAAGAAAAAAATTATTGAGAGCGACAAGAGACAGGGCCAGTTCGAAGTCCATGATCGCCTAGATACTGAAGGGACACGTTACATGAAGAAGTCGTAAATAAAAAAGAGGAAATAGGGCAAAACTCGATACATTTTTACCACGGACACCTTAAGAATAAATATGACCCTGTAATTTGTAAACGTAACCAGATGCTTTTTATACTTTAAAAATAAATTTTAAAAAAAAACTCTAGCTTTTAGAATTTTTTCCTTCGTCATCCCAAAAAAGATCGCTTGAAGATGGAGTCATAGTAAAAATATAATTCCAAAACAAGGGAAATTCTTTATCGCAAAAATTGTGTATATACACAATAATAATTTAGCTCTAATTTTGTATCGAGCACTGTTAGATTAAAAATAGACGTTAAGGAACAGTAAATATCTTATTGTACTTTCTTCACATTATTGTATATATATATATATATTTGTGTAGTGAGGCAGAAACTTTTCTTTTAGACATGTCAGATTAAATAAATTGCAAACGTTGTGCCTGCTTATTTTTAATAAAATCCGTTCATACTCACGGATAATCTTTCGCGTATTATAAATGAAAGATGTTAGAAATGAACTGTAACGTTGACAGATGTTATCATTAATTTCTCAAGGTACCCAAGTACGTTCAATTTCTTTCCGATATCATCTTCAGATGTGAGTTATGGTAACAAAATAACCGCCAAGCTGTGTTGCTAAAATTTACTGTAATTTTTTTTCTGCTTCAAATATAACGCTTGACAAATTGCTAGCGTTCATTAGAACGTGAAAATTGTCCAAAATGGAATTTTTTTTATATTGTAATGTCATGGTCATGCACGCGTTAAAGCATGAAAAAAAACTGTTCTTTTTACAAACATTTTAGAACATTACTACAGGATTCATAGTTGATTTTATGAATTGACGGCTTACGTGTTTTAATGAATATTGCCACGAGAATCTGCAGTTTGCTTTTGTTGTTTTCTTTTCATCCAACGAATGAATGCTAGCAATTTCTGAGATCTTTCAATTATAATACGCGAAAGATTATCCGTGAGTATGAACAGATTTTATTAAAAATAAGCAGACACAATGTTTGCAATTTATTTAATCTGATATATATATATATATATATATATATATATATATATATATATCCCGGAAAGGAATATCAGTGTAAAGATCAGTCGAAGAATGGTACTCGACACAGGAATCCGATACAACGGATTTATTGTACAAGTGTACAATTAACAATAAGATACAGATAAGCATTCAACGAGTAGGAGCGGAATAAACTATCAAACAGAGAATGCCTTCGACTAAGACGCTTGATCTCCCTCGTACCGCTTGTCACCGTCCTTTGTAGTCTAGAGCATTCCATTCTCGGTGATGGCAGGATTAACATACTATATGTCTTCTCTCTCCGGCAGAGTGAATGATATTATATTTAATGTAGGCTATATATATATATATATATATATTTTTTTTTTTAACGTTATTTTTACCGATACTCGTATTTAAGTAGATATTCTGTTTTTAATTAAACAGTATTTTATATTTATATCTACCGGCCTGATTATTTCACGATAAATATAAAATAGATATAAATATAAAATACTGTTTAATTAAAAACAGAATATCTACTTAAATACGAGTATCGGTAAAACTAATGTTCAAAAATAATTCATTACAAATTGTCGGTTGCTTATAACCAAGTTTCGTTAAATTTCGAACAACCGAATTCCCATGGTTTTTAACCATAATCAATATTCCTACACACTTATCAAAAATTTAAAAAATGATTACAGGAACCTTCAATCAAACAAAAACATCAAAGACATTTTCGATATACCACCCATAAATGCAAAGAAACAAACACCCAACCTATCAACTATCCTCACTTCTAACAAATATTTAAATAATACAAACCTATCAGGGAATTTAAAATGTGGGAAGCCTCGCTGTTTAATTTGTATACATTTAATAACAGACAAAACATTCTCTGTACCCAACACCAAAATAAAATTACACCCACCAAACCTTACTTGTGATAGCAAAAACATCATCTACTTTCTCTTCTGCTCAATTTGCCCCACCAGTGGATATATCGGCGAATCCAGTAATAGCTTTAGATTTCGCTTCAATAATCACAAACTAAATATACGACAAAAAAATGTATACTCCCCAATTGCAGCCCATTTTAATCAACCTGATCATACTTTAGAAAATTGCAAATGTTTACTAATAGACTCCAATTTTAGTTCTACATACACACGCAGAAAGAAAGAAAAATACTGGATTTTAAAATTAAATACACACAAGCTAGGGTTAAATAGGGACTTAGGTGTGTTGAATCTTTACAAATATTTCAATAGCTAAAATTTTTTTTTCTCAGATATTCCAAGAAATTTTTATCTAAAGCAAACAGACTTTCTCTACAAACGTACCGCATGTTTTGAACAAACACACCACGTGATGTAAACGCAAAAAAAATATTCGGACGCTATCGTGAAATACGTTTCTAATTCAAATTTAAAAATCACTCGTTTCTGATGAAGGACCGAGGGCGGTCTGAAATATAAAATACAATAATAAAAATAAAAAAAATACTGTCCCAAAAAAGTACATTTTTAAATTCAAAACTTTATATATATATATATATATATATATATATATATATATATATATATAGTGATGATCCACGTATACTGTCTTAATATGTATAGGAAAGAATATTAATAAAAAGTTTTGAATTGAAAAAGTGTACTTCATATTTTAAAAATAAAGGTATATATATATATATATATATATATATATATATATGTATATATATATATATACCTTTATTTTTAAAATATGAAGTACACTTTTTCAATTCAAAACTTTTTATATTATATATATATATATATATCGTGTTGAATACACCGGTTCCTGTCCGATCGCCGAAGTTAAGCAACATCGAGCCTGGTCAGTATTTAAATGGGTGACAATTTGGGAATACCAGGTGTTGTAAACGTAAGGACCAAGAATGGTCCACCGGTCCTCTAGGTTTGAGGGTTGGGTGCAGGGCTGACAAACCTGCCCCGTAAAAAACAGTTTGTTACAAAACAGCAACAAAAAGTTGCTGCCCTATGCACCATCTGGGTGTGATGGATAAATGATGATGATATATATATTTCTGTGTGTGTGTGTGTGATATAATACACCTGGAAATGTATAGTATACATAAAACTAAAAGAAAGACTTAGCTGACGCGTTGTCCTTTATCAAGGTCAATGCAAGGATTTTATTTTCTAAGAAGTTTTTCAAGACACAAAAAATATTCTTACTTTTACAAAAATAAATAATAAAAGGAACTCTCTTGAATCTTCATCAAATTTGACAAAAGGTCAATGTAGGTTATATAGGTTGCTAAGAAACAGCATTAAATGTCAAAAAAACCAAAGGGAATAAAATATTTTTTAAGCAAATTATTAGAATTTTTTTCGGCTTAACATGAGATTATGATTTTAACCATTTTTAGTTACGTATGTTAGCTTGGGAAACAAGTAATTCTTTCAGGAATAGTGATATTTGATAGCCACATCCTCAAGAATCTTCTTTAATATATATATATATATATATATATAATTATTATTTTTATTTTTATCGAACACAAGCAGCATAACTCGACTATATTCTGTAAAAAACGGTTTAATTTCTATTTTTGTCTTCAGAAATTTAATTACATCAACTTTACAGTGTTAGCTGCTTATGGTAAGTCAACCGGGATTCAGTCCATTTTTCAGTCTGTTTTTCTGTATTTTTTGGAAATTATTATTTTTTTTCGTTTTTTTTTTTGTCACTTAGTTTATTATTTTTCAATTGAAGGTTATTTTTGACTTATACTAAGTTAAAACTTTGTAAACCTCAGTCACTTTTTTCTTTCTTTCTTTTTCTTTCTTTCTTTCTTTTTTTCTTTTCTTTTTTTTTTTAATTGGAGTAGATAGTTCCTACTATCGCCCGGTCTCACACTCCACCCCCTTCTTTTGAACGAGTTTAGAGGTGATCGCCTTGTTTCTTGTTTAGGAAGGGTTTCCCGGTTCATCCCCTTTCTCCGGTCTTAGTGTTAGTTCAGCTGGAATCTCTTTGCAGTTACGGAGTATGGTGGCAACGTCTTTACATTCTGAGGTTACCGGGTTGGCAGTTTCCTGGTTGCTGCTTCCGATTGGTAGTTAGGAGCCCGAACTCTTGCGTAGCGTCTTGAGAGGCTGCTCTGATCAACAGTTGAATAATACCGGGGTTCTTGTAGTGCCATATCACGCATGGACGGGCGTCCCTGCATGAACGTTCGGTGGGCAACCCCGAGGCCACATTATGTTGTAGGCCGCGCCAGTCTCCATCCTTCACAAGTTGCAAATGATTGACCGACTGATTCTATTCTAAGACCTCTCCTTAACTGAATCACTATGGAAAAAAGCAAACATAATAGCAAAACTAAACCAGCTCATTTGAAAACGCCCAAACCTGTCTGCATCTCTTTCACTAACATACGCGGCATCCGCACCAACTTCCCCAGCGTAGATTCTTTCCTCCATAATAACTCATCTGATATATTAGCCCTATGTGAAACTAATCTTAACCCTTCTATCTCCTCATCTCAGTTCTACGTTCCTGGCTACCTTCCCCTCTTCAGGAAGGACTCCAATGTTCATATGCATGGGCTTGGTGTCTATGTCAGCGAACACCTTCCCTTGGCTAGGGTGTCATCTTTTGAATCCCCAGATCATTCTTTCATGTGCTTCCGCCTCTCACTTCTCAGCTCGATTAGCTATCTCTTCTTTCTCTACCGCTCTCCTTCCTCCCCTGACTGTTCGTTACTTGACATCATTTCTGACAATATTGACAAAGCCATTTCTTCCCATCCCTCTGCTTATGTATTCGTGTTTGGTGAATTTAACGCCCACCACACCAAGTGGCTGAAGAACGCTGTCACTGACCCTGCTGGTGTCCACACCATGAACTTTTCAATCACCCAATCCCTTACGCAAGTAGTGGACTTCCCCACGCGTTTCTCCGACAACCCTAACGGAAGGGACTCACTTCTAGACCTCTGCTTCACTTCCATCCCAGACTCTTACACTACCAGACAACTCTGCCCACTCGGAAATTCTGACCACACTGTAGTGTCCGTCAATATTTCACTCCACTCCCGCCCGACCCATGAAACCCAGACAAGTAGAATATCCTACTGCTATCAAAGAGCAGACTGGGATTCGTTCCGAGACTTCCTCTGTGACATCCCTTGGAACAATGTCTTTAGTCTTCCCATCGAAGAATGTGCATCCGAGATCTCCTCCTGGGTTAAGGCTGGAATCGATGCCTTCATCCCTGCTAGGAAATTCCAGCTTAAATCTCATTCGTCTCCATGGTTCTCACCCGCTTGCTCGGCTGCCATTGCCCACCGGAATCATTTCTTCCAACTCTATCGTAACTACGCGTCGGACCAAAACAGGCGCCTTTTCACTTCAGCTCGTAATAAGTGTAAAAGGATACTTAACGAAGCTAAGATGTTGTTTGATGCCAGAATGAAGCAACGCATAGCATGCTCTAAATTCGGCTCTAAAGACTACTGGCGACTCTGTAAAAGAGTACTTAACAAGAGCAAGTCCACAATACCCCCGATAATCAACAAATTTGAGGTCCTCACCTCCCCAGCAGATAAGGCTGAATGCTTTGCCCGCAGATTCTCGAACAATTAGAGTCTGGACTCGTCTGGAGTTTTGACACCCGACTTCTCACCTAGAACCGAGGCACAACTGAATGATGTCCACATTACACCATCGCTTGTCTCTAAGATAATCTTAAAACTTGACCCTCACAAAGCGAGCGGTGGTGACGGAATCCCAACCATAGTCTTAAAGAAATGTGCCCCTGAACTCTCCTCTGTCCTTTCTAAGCTCTACAACCTCTGCCTATCTGCTTCCTGCTTTCCTGCCTGTTGGAAATCTTCCTCTATAGTTCCTATATTTAAAAACACTGGAGAACCCTCTGACCCTGCAAATTACCGCCCTATCAGCCTTCTTCCGATCTTTGGCAAAGTGTTCGAAGCCATTATCAACGCCGAGGTGGTTCAGCATCTCACAGCACACAGGCTCCTCTCGGACAAGCAATATGGTTTCCGCTTCACCAGGTCTACTGCTGATATGCTAACGACCATCACCGAATACATATATAAGGCACTCGACAGGAATGGCGAAGCCCGAACCGTTGCATTGGATATATCTAAGGCGTTCGACAGAGTTTGGCATGCTGGCCTTCTATGTAAACTGCGGAGCTATGGTATAACTGGACTTTTGTTTGAACTGAACCAGTCATTCCTCTCTAACCGCACAATGGAGGTGGTATTAAACGGACATGCCTCTCAGAACTACCATACAAACGCAGGTGTCCCCCAAGACTCCATCTGAGGTCCTACACTCTTCCTGATATCCGTTAATGATCTCCCTGATACCATAAGAGCCCAAACAGGTTTGTACGCCGATGACACCACAGTTTACTCTCGCCTCCTACAAAAATCTGGTGTAGGTGTCAAAGCTAACCTCGCAGCCGAGATTGAAAAAGACCTCCAATCCATATTGGACTGGGGTAAGAAATGGCTAGTAAATTTTAATGCTTCTAAAACGAAGCGACTCTCAATTAACCATCATCGACAATCTCACCTACCTCCCATTAGCATGGACCAGGCTTGCCTCCCAGAGAGTAAAACACTGCGCCTCCTTGGTCTCACACTTGCAGCGGACCTCAAATGGAATGACTATATCGAATCCATTGCTAAATCCGCTGCTATGTAAGCCGGTTCTCTGTGTAGGGCCCGGAAGTTTTTTTCGTCTGAATCTATCATGCACATTTATAAATCTACCATCCGCCCGTGCATTGAATACTGCTGCCATATCTGGTCGGGTGCCCCTGCTGTTCTCCTCGGGCTTCTCGATAAGGTTCAGAGGAGAGTCTGTAATGTGATAGATACCGACTTGGCAGACCACCTGCAATCTCTCTCCCACCGGCGCGACGTGGCTTCCCTGTGTCTCTTCTATAAATACTTTCACGGCTTCTGCTCCAATGAACTTAGATCACTGGTGCCCACTAAATACGAATTTGAACGAGATACTAGATTAGCAACTAGATCCCACCCTTTTACAGTGAAACCGATAAAATGCAGCCGCAACTTCTACTCCAACAGTTTCTTTCCTCGCACTTCCCGACTGTGGAATTCTCTTCCAAACGATTGCTTCCCCAACGGATACAATCTCCAGATGTTTAAATTTAAGGTCAATAGACACCTCCTAACACACTAACCTGCTCACATTCTATCAAACACTCTTCCCATCTGCCCAATCCTCATCCTCGCTATCCTTACTCATCTGTCACCTTCCTCCTGACATTCCCTATATCTAACCACTTCTTCTTTTTACCTTCCCCTATGTAGCCCCATGCGCTATAGTGGCAGTGGAATGCCTTGCTTGGGGTGAGATGATTAAAAAAAAAATTATTATTATTATTCATGCGTCAATTTTCATCATAATTCGATTTCTGCTTTGGTCGCATTACTTACCAAGTTTGCAGGAAGACCGAAGTTAGGTTGTGGTGTGTTCTTATGGCTCCAATCATGTTTTTTTCTATCTTTCCTATCATCCCTAGAGTTACATAGACAAAGTTTTCCTTGGTATGTGGTCTGTACTTAACAAGATAATTTTTTGTATATCTCTTAAGCTCTGCAACTTAAAAGCTCTAAAGTTTCGGTGTTTAATACAGCAACAATTGGCAGTGAAATGTGGTTAATTTACTTGATTATATATATATATATATATATATAGGAGAGAGAGAGAGGGAGGGAGGGAGAGAGGGGGGAGAGAGAGAAGGAGGTTTTAAAACATTCATTTAATCTAAAATAAAGAAGCCCATCAAATTAGATTAATAATGTTTGGAGGGAGGTTATTATATTTTTAAAAAATGAATGTGTGAACTCATACAGAAAATGTATCAATGTTTTGTCATGGAAGACTCGACATGTCAAAAATTAAACTGGAAATAAGTCAGTAACATCGAATATAAAAAGCAAAGACTTGTAAAAATATATTAAAAAATAAAGGATAATAATAATATAATTTGTTTTATTATTGAAAGGGTTTTGTTATTATTAATATTGAAAATTATCATCTTTTATCTCGTTCTTATGTTTCTAAAACTTCAGTTACGTTGCTTCCCATCTATTTCTTTTATTTTTTTAATATTAAGAAAACGCTGAACCGAAATAAAAATAATATAATTATATTCAAAGGTCTCTTTAAGTTAGATCATACATATGAAATTCTTTCCGTCTTTATTTTTTTGGTTTTAAAAAAAGCTGGGATAGAGAGGAAAGTATGACAATAATCTTGTAAAAATAATGAATGCATCAACAACGAAAACAGTCTAGACAGTAGCTTAATGGACTGGCACTATTCCCGTTAAGACTGAAAGAAGAATACCTTTATTACCCAAAAATATAACCTATGTTTTCAATGTTGAACTCTAGTCTGATTAGTTAAATTAACTTCCCACATCCATATTAACTCTTTAAATAACATAGGTATTGTTTGTTTTCTACAGTCAAATGAAAATCATTTTTACAACAATGAGTTAACATTGCCTGATGATGAGGAAAAATCTCGAAATGAAAATTTCCGTTTCGCAATATAAACTATATCAGTTTTAAATAAAAAAAAAAATATATATATATACATATATATATATATTCAGAACTTATAACATGAATATGTTATAATATCACTACAAAAGTAGCTATTTTGTTTCAAGACTACTTGTATCTTATCAACTTGATAATACACAAATCGTGCCGAAACAAAATAGCTACTTTTGTAGTGATATTATAATATATTCATGTTATAAATTCTGAACAAATATTATTTGCTCTACTGTGTATTGACCACTTTTTTAAGAATAGTGTTTCTTTGGATACGGAATATTATTCCATTCATACTTTCCCTATACGTGGGTATATATATATATATATATATATATATATATATATAAAGAGTTTGTTTTTTCAACAAAGCAGATGCCGTTATGACGATATTAATCGTCAAGCCTGTTTGTATATATATATATATATATATATATATATATAAATGAGGTGGATACAATTAAATGTATATTAATTATAATAAATAAACTAGAAAGTTATATATTTCCTGATTTTGGACAGTTATTAGTTTTTTGCAAATATATTCAAAATGGCAGCTGAAGGGAAGAAAGTCTATTGACGCCATGTTTGCTATGTGAATGCAAGTTGACGAAAGTTACACAGAAAAGTAGAAGAAGGGGTTTAAATATGCAACAGAATTGTAAACGAATTGAATAAATGGGTCGAGGGAATAGCAGAGTCGGGGCTGAGATGAAAGAGAGAGAGAAAAAAACAAACGAGAAATATAACGAAGCTGATAACAATGGCATAAATGCCGATGGGAAACATTAACAGATACTAGGGTCAAGATACTTCCACAAACATACGACATGAGTAAACATCTTGTTTATCTTGTCCGTTGGGATGTCGCTTTTGCACACGGCAAATTCCAGACATAACTAAGGCGTGTTGCAGCAGTCGTAGCGATTATGTAAAAGGTTTTTTTTTTTCGTTTGCCTTTTTTCTTTTACTCTTATCTCTTTCTTATCTAGCTTTACTTTCTTCTCTGCCTACCTGCCTACCTCATCATCTCTATCTATCGATCGATCTCAGTCTATTCATATCTCCCTGTCTCAGCCTGTTTATACAAGAATGTACTGAAAGTTTCTCGGTGCGACTCACTTATCAAAATAAAACCAAATGACCAAGCAAGATAGAGTTTCTTGGTTGGGTCGAGACCTGTTGAGTACCCATTTTCATTATAATCTGATTATATCTGGGTGGTTATATTGAATCGTGTAACTCTCCCTATATATATATATATATATATATATATATATATATATATATATATTCTCACTGAATTTATCATTTGATTTCTCTCTCTCTCTCTCTCTCTTTCTCTCTTTTAATATATTTCTAAGTATAGTTCTCTCTAGCTTTTTTTTATCTTTCTTCCTGTACGTTTATCTGTTGCTATTAGTATATCAATCGGTTTTTTGTCTCTCTCTTCCTCCCTCTCGCTTACCCTCCTTCTCTTTCTTTGCATATATATATATATATATATATATATATATATATATATATTTATATATATGCTTAGCTCATTCTCTTTCTCATTCTCTCACCCATACACTCTACACACACACACACACACACACACACACACACACATATATATATATATATATATATATATCGAATAAATAAATATATACATTTATTTTTTGATTATTTTTATATATCTCTTTATATATCAATCGCTTTATATATAAATATTTAAAGGAAAGATGTCTGCAAAATGGGAAAAGTTATAGTTGAGAAAACTCCTCCTGGGATTCTACAGCTACTGGTAAATCCTTATACCACACACACACACACACACACACACACACACACACACACACACATATATATATATATATATATATATATATATATATAAAAACAATGTAGCTGAATTTATTACAATCACTGGGGTATATCATCGCAAGGCCGTAATACGAGGGGAGATAGAAATCTGGCATAGCTGACCACATATGTAGGAAGAATGGGGATTTCATGGCCTCTATGGGATGAAATTGAAATAATAGGCAGAGAACGTCATTGGCAACGACGTAAACTTAAGGAATCAGCACATAGGCTAGGCTACAAAAATCTCCTAAGCCGACCAGGCATAGAGATGAATACAAAATGGGACCAAGTAATACGGAATACCAGTGAAAACATTAATGTCAGAAATTGCGATATGATCTGTGGTAAAAAAAAAAATACTAGAGAAAATCATTAACATCATAAAATTGCAGGATGAACTCTGGTAAAAAATGGTTAATGGACATTAGGTTTATGAGTCCTAAAAGTTTAGTTGTTATTTAGTATTTGTCTATATTTCTGAGGTGAGGTAGCATTTACAGTATTTACATTATTCGGACAATTGTCCTCATCTTTGTTGCCATTTGTACAACGTTTAATAATAGATCATTCTATTTGTCTATATTTCTGAAATGAGGTAGTAGTTACATTATTTACATTATTCGGACTATTGTCCTCATCTTTGTTGCCATTTGTACGACGTTTAACAATAGATCATTATATTTGTCTATAATTCAGAGATGAGGTAGTATTTACAGTATTTACATTATTCGGACTATTATCCTTGTCTTTGATGCCATTGGTACGATGTTTAATAATAGATCATTCTATTTGTCTATATTTCTGAGATGAGGTGGTATTTACAATATTTACATTATTCGGACTATTGTCCTCATTTTTGTTGCCATTTGTATGACGTTTAATAACAGATCATTCTATTTGTCTAAATTTCTGAGTTGAGGTTGTATTTAGAGTATTTACATTATTTGGACTATTGTCCTCATCTTTGTGGCCATTTGTACGACGTTTCGGTTGTTGTACGCTCCAGCCTTCTTCAGGTGCTAGGAATTTCGAACCGAACCCTGGGCCATGGGTCCTTATGGTGAACAAGTAACTTAGAGTGTTAAAGATCTATAACCCATGATTCCAATCGATGCTTTACGCTAGAAATGAGAATGATATACCCCAGTGATTGTAATAAAAGGTTCGGTTCGAAATTCCAACCACTGAAGAAGGCTGGTGTGTACAACGTCCGAAACGTCGTATAAATGGCAGCAAAGATGAGTATAATAGTGGGAATAATTAGTTGTTTTTGTCCTTAAGGACACATGGCCTAGTGGATATGGTTAGTTCCAGTGACTTGATCCAAAGTTTTGTGAGCACAAGTCCAGGTGAACAAGTAACTTAGAAGAAGATAAACAATCAAAAGTGGCTTCGCACAAGGAATGAGAATGATATATCTATATATATAAAGGGTTCGGTTTGAAATTCCTAACATTCGAAGAAGGCTGAAACGTTGTAGACTGGCAACCAAGATGAGGACAATCATACTTCATGGGTCACTTTACTTGAATTTAATTCTTGAGTTGGGTCAAATTACAATGGAAATTGTATGTCTAAACTGATCTAGAACGCTTCAGTAAGAAAGAAATTATGAAAAAAACGATTATTTCTGGTCCCAGTAGAATTTTGAAAACGTAATGATTTGTTGTTACACCTATGGCAGGATAGGGGAGCAGAACACAAACGATTCCACCAAGACCTCAAACATTAGAATAGGCAAAACTATACCGGCGGAAAAGGAAAGCGTTAGTCACGCTGACCTAACCAAGGCGATAGTCGCAAGAAAGGAGCTTCGAGCCAATTACGTGAGGCTTCTTCGATGCGCAGAGTTGTCCACTAAAATCAAATTCATATGAATGACCTTATCAAACAGACATCAGTTACTTTTCAAGGGCAGGGTGGGTTTTCACAGTAATGAGCGCCACCAGAGAATGGGAATAAGAGAGGCTGACGGGGGGGGGGGGGGTGACAATTACGTGAGATTTTATTTGTTCTTTTTTAAAAAAAGAATTTTAAAAAATAATAATTTCAAAAATAATTTCCTTCATTTGTGAATGATTAATGATAGTTTCATTACAATCCGACAATTATTTGATTTTTGCGAGAATTTCCAAATTAATGTGTTTGTCACCGAAAAAAGGTGTGTGATGCAATAATTACGTTTCCATTGTAAAACATTCGTAACGTTTCTTTAGCCGCTAACACAAATCAAAAACCTTTCTGAAAAATTTCAAAAATGTTAGAAGGGATTAAAAAATTTTTTTTAAATAATCAAAGTTACGTGAGATATTTTTTCTTATTATTTCTTTCTTTCCAGGATTACACGAGATTTTCTTTGTGTCATGCTTTAAACGCATTATATCACCCAAAGCAAGGCAGCTTACTGCCACTAGTGCGCAGGGGGTTACATAGGAAGAAAGCTATGAGAAAGAGTGACAGGTTATAGGGGGTTGTCAGGAAATGGGTAAAAGAAAGATGAGAATATGGATGAGAATGGAGTGGATGGAAAAAGGAGCATGAGAGAGAGAGAGAGAGAGAGAGAGAGAGGAAGCAAGTTAGTAAGATAGAAGATGAGTATTGACTTTACGTTTAAATTCTTGAAGATTGCAACTGTCGGGTTATCTATCTATCTATCTATCTATCTATCTATCTATCTATCTATCTATCTTTTTTTTATATAATCATATTACCCCAAGCAAGGCATTTTACTGCCACTGTTTTGCAGTGCGTTACATAAGAGGAAAGTTATGAGAAAAAGTAAAAGGTTATAGGGGGTGTCAGGATGTGGGTAAGAGAAGGATGAGAATACTGATGAGAGTGGAGTGGAGGAGAAAAGAGCATGAGAGAGAGGGGATGCAGGTTAGTGAGATAGGAGATGACTATTGACTTTACATTTAAATTCTTGGAGATTGTAACTGTCAGGGAAGCAAGTAAATGGAAGGGAATTCCATAGGCGGGAAGTGCAAAAAAAGAAGCTGATGGAGTAGAATTTGCGGTTACATTTTAATGGTTTCACAGTAAAAGGCTGGGACCTAGTTTCTAATCTTGTGACTCGAGTTTATTCATATAAAGGTGGCACCAATGAGCTAAGTTCATCAGAGCAGACGCCGTGAAAGTATTTGTAGAAGAGACACAGGGAAGCCACATTGCACCGGCGAGAAAGTGACTGTATCCGAACTGCCAAGTTAGTCAAGTAACATCACACCGAGAGGAATTCCTTAGTAAAATGCTTTGTATCTCAGACAATGCCAACGTTTCGTTTATATTGTTGGCCAAATACTTTGTTGAAAGTTGTGAAAACCCAAAAGGGAGTGAATGGATTAATTAGCCAATGAAATTATCGTTTAACTAGCAGAATCCGTGGAATTTCCACGGAAGGATAATTATGATTTCCTAGAAAACTTTTACTTTGTCATACTACAAATACTAACGTCTTCAAACATAAAGGTATTGGATAATAAAATAACGATAACACAGAGTGTAATTTTATTAAAATATCGATAAAAGTAATGTCCATAGAAGCTACTTTACTATGAGAGATTTTGAAAGAGAAAATTTTTTTTTTTATTTCTGAAAAAACATAGCTCCTATGTCCATTATAAACATTTTCTCAAGATTTTTAAAATATAATAATTTCAACAATAATTTCCTTCATTTGTGAATGACTACTGATAAGTTTTTTTTTTTAATCATCTCACCCCAAGCAAGGCATTCCACTGCCACTATTGCGCATGGGGCTACATAGGGGAAGATAAAGAGAAGGAGTGGTTAGACATAGGGAATGTCAGGAGGAAGGTGACAGATGAGTAAGGATACCAAGGATGAGGGTTGGGCAGATGGGAAGAGTGTTTGATAGAATGTGAGCAGATTAGTGTGTTAGGAGGTGTCTATTGACCTTACATTTAAACTCCTGGAGATTGTATCCGTCGGGGAAGCAATCGTGTGGAAGAGAATTCCACAGTCGGGAAGTGCGAGGAAAGAAACTGTTGGAGTAGAAGTAGCGGCTGCATTTTATCGGTTTCACTGTAAAAGGGTGGTAAAAGGTTTTCACTGTAAAATTTCATTAAAATCCGAAAATTATTTGATTTTTGCGAGAATTTCCAAATTAATGTGTTTGTCACCGAAAAAGGGTGTGTGATGCAATCATTACGTTTCCATTGTAAAACATTCGCAACGTTTCTTTAGCCGCTAACTCAAATCAAAAACCTTTCTCACAAAATTTAAAAAATGTTAGAAGGGATTAATTTTTTTTTTAAATAATCAAAGTTACTTTAAAGGTTCCTATGTCCATTGTAAACAGAAAAGACCAATTGAAGAATGGCCAAGCGTGTAGAAGCTTGAAATTTCGTTATTAGGTGGCGGGATACGACAACAAACCGACCTATTTTTACCATATTGTACAGTACACACACCCACACACACACACACACACACACACACACACACAACTACTGCTACAACCACCAGATTAAGCTGCTACTGATACGATAATGCTATAAACTCTCTCCTCCTACTCACTCACTCTTTACTAACCTTCCGTTTGGCAAAGGTGGGCGAAAGGCTCAGGAGAGTAAAAAGATAGAGGTGAACGAAAAGCTCGTGTAGAAAGTGTCGTGTAACAGACGGAGTAACAAAGTAACTAACTAACTAGAGAAGGAACAAGCAGAATTATAATATAGATTATCCAGAATTACCCAATTCCATAGAGAAATTCGAAAACAAATAAATGTGAAAGAATCAAAATATCCAATAAAAAACTGTCCATAATCAAATATTAAGAGCAAATTACAAGGTAACCAAAAATGTTCTGTCCGTTTTTAAAGGAAAAAAGAAAATGCTTCACAGTATGTGTAACTTACATTTAGTCTTCGAAGTAATCGCCATCGGCATCCAGCACCTTCTGACAACGTGTCTCCAGCATCCAGCATCTTCTGCCAACGGTAGAACTCGGGAAGGTTTGACGCAAAGAAGTCCGTGAGGGCTTTGCGTAAGTCTGCTTTACTGATGAAGGATTTCCCACGAAGATGATTATCTAGGGAGTGGAAGAGGTGGTAATCGGATGGCGCAAGTTCAGGTGAATAAGGTGGATGGCACAAAGTCTACCACCCAAGTTGCTGTATGGTATCCCTGACCACTCGCGCGACATGCGACCTGGCGTTGTCATGGAGGAAGAGCACACCTTTGCGATTCACCAGTGCCGGCTGCTTCTGGCGCAATGTCCGTTGCACACGTTACAATTGTTGCGAGTATAGGTCTCCAGTGACCGTTTGGCCCGTTGATAGCAGTTCATAATGAACCATTTGACGACCTATCCACCAGACACAAAGCATAATCATGCGTGGTTGCATAGGCAGTCTTGTATATTTTTTATATCTTTAATTATATTGGCAGCTATTTTTCCAGGGAAATTAAGGGTATTCCTTAAGATCTCTGTTCTAGTGGGATTAGGGTAAAATATATATTACTAGCATTGCTCGGGTGTAATGAAAGCTCTAAAACTAATCCATAGTCCTGGATCTCAGACTCTTTGGACGTTGGCACGAAAGACTAAAGAGCAATAGTTGTTTCCAGTTAAAGCGAAACCGTAGACTGAAAGAAAAATGAATGGATGTAAGTCAAAATTTGATTTCCTGGTATCGATATCAAATAAGTTTTTTTCGGCGTAAACTGAATTTTGAAGGCTAAATAAGTCCTCTGAGTAAATGGTATCATGACTGAAACTAAGAACTACAATTATACATACTTAGAGCCAAACCCGAAGCAAAAACTAAAATAAAAGGGCTGAAAAACTGATTTTGATCAGTCCCGGTATCTTGCCTTATATATATATATATATATATATCAGAGATTTTCTGCACTATTGTAAGAAATGCATCCTTGAAACTTCTGAATATCGTTTCTTAAATCTTTGTCTATGAGTGTATCAAATTTGATTAAAATCGGACCTCTCCTTCTATAACCCGATTTTTTCGATTATCGATTTTTGATATTTATCGGGGGTACCTCGACACAAAACCTAGCTAAGAACACTCGCAGACGTTTATAGTACAACTGTGTAAATTTTCAAGAAAATCGGTTCAGCCGTTTCGGAGTGTTTAGGTAACGGACACACACAGACGGACAGACAGACAGACACACACACACACACACACACACACACACACACACACACACACAGACAAAGTTCCATTTATAAATAAGTTTAGATATAAGACTGGCAGGTGAAAGGTCGAAGCAACACTTTAGTGAAGAGTGGGAATCCACCCCCACAGTTTACATCAGAATTGCAATGTTAATTATGAACTGCACAAATAATGTATGAAAAGGACGGTCTAAGTTTGTCGTATATTTTACGCAGTCGATTTGCAATTGTATTTTTTACAGTAAGATTCAACTTTTACAAAGCCCAGGACCACTCGGTTGACGCTAGGGAACAGTTTATCTGAATAGGAGAGGAAGATAACGGCTAATGCTAAACTTGAACTCGTTAAGATTGTCGTGATCGAGGAAACACCCTCTTGGGACCCAGTTCGACAAAAGCTGTTTGAGTGCAACTTACTTCTCACCGACAGAATGCAGAAGGAATGTGGGTGGTTTGCTATAATTTAAGTGACATAGCGGGTTCTTGCGAGGAAGATTAGAACTGGCAGAACCTAGGAATGTACTTCGTCTGAGCACTTTCAGTGAGAGTAGAGACATAGCACTGAGAGGCTTGCCATATTTAATCCGTGTGTATGTGTGTGTGTGTGTGAGTGAAAGAGAGAGAGAGAGAGAGAAAGAGAGAGAGAGAGAGAGAGAGAGATTGGTTGGTAAAAAATAAGTCCTACAAAGAGTCGGATACTTTTTTGGACTCCACCGAGTCTGGAGTGTGCGGTCTGGAAAGCCTCAGTCATGTGCTCTATTTTGATACTGATCAACTGCTCAATACAATACATATTGTAGAGCATAATATAATCATAGAATTAAATTTGTTAATTTAATTACAAAGCAAATGTTATTATATATACATACACGCACACGCACACACACACACACGCACGCACACACAAACACACACACACACACACACACACACACACACATATATATATATATATAGCCTTTGAGATTTCACTCGCCCGATCGACTCAGTCGATTAAAAAATTAATTGAGCGATTAAAGTTCATTGCTTTACTAGCCCGCGGTCGATTAAAAATCTCGCAATGAAACGTGTCCTTTCAAATATAGAAAAAGGAAATCTGATATCTTTTAAAACCCAAAAGTATGCCATTGAAGATTCACAAGTTACTTAAAATGACCTAGAATGACATTATTGAACTCTTTGGTCTTATGTATGGCGCCTAATTTATGTCGGAATGTGTGGTTAAACAAAAGACAGTGACATCCCGCAATCATCAAAGCAAGATCTGACAAAGGGAATTTAGATTGACAAGCTCCTGTCTCTCTTTTATCGTCTCGGTCAGTGTAAACATTCGTTTCACTAACGCTTCTAGAATGGAGCCAAAATGTCTCTGTCGCCAAGATTAAAGACGCTCACAGATTTTTAGAAACTCATTTTATTTCCTCCGCGTTTACAAAAGTAAAAACGAACATTTGAAAGAAAGAAAAAAATACGCCTACTTCTTTCAACCACGCACCGAAAAACAAATTATACAGGTAAGTAATTTTTTATAGAAAATCCTTGATAAAATCAGATTTGCTATTTTTTATCATCTATGAGATGTAGTCAAACAGAAGAAAGAAACTACGAATTTAGGTACCTCCACTCAATTGCCAAAAATTAAACAGCATATCATGATGTTAAAAAAACAAAGTTTTATCATAAAAATGTTTATGCTATTAAGAGGAAAGATCAAATTTTGTTGTTATTACTTTTTGAATTTTTTAAATCTTTTCTAACACGTTCGAAATTTTAATTAAAAGTTCATTTTTTTGTTTTCCGTCAGCGATTCACGCTATGTTTACGTAAGGCGACTATTAGGAAAATGGAGTCGGTCGAGTAAAATAATTTGGGGCGAGTAAATTTTCCCTCGTTCTCGACCGCCAGTAGAGTGATTTCTTTTTCAAATTTCAAAGGCTGCTTGTAAGGTTAGAGAATATCACGTTGAATCCGGTTACCGGAGCAACACAAGAAGCCCATCGTTTTACGTGCTTCTATATTGATGGATCATACGTACGACTCTACTTCAGGTCAGGTGTAAGTTTAAGGCCCAAGAGTCTCTCAAGGCAGAGTACCTCCTCGAGCGGACATCTGTTCACTGTGATTGGCTATAGTTCGGGGTGCGATCGGCGATAATGCTCCAAATAAATGGATAATTCAAATAGGCAAGATTTTAAGGAGTAAGAAAAGAGTATTAACATTTCTCATCGCTTGCTCAATAGACGTCTTTAAGCAGCATTTGCCACAACTGTTAATTCCCTGCTTTATGTATTTTATCGATCTCTTTCGGATGTCACTTGAGAAGATAAACTAATTCAGAGCAAATATAAAGTCCTTTGTACTCATTCACACGTTTCCGTATCACAGGATTGACATTAGTAAATAAATATTGGAAGGTGAAATAGAAAAGGTTGATATAAATAATAACATCTCCGTGACTTTCAACGATAACGACAGGATTATAGATTAATCAAACGATCGACTTATCGGCTAAGAGATAAACAAGAAAAATATTTAAGGACAAATGCACTCTAAAAAAAGAAACACTTACATATTACTTTGTTATTTTAGTAAACATTATGCAAAAATGTAGATAATAATTTCATCATATTCTTCTTCTTCTTTTATGTGCCATGTCTTTTCAGGACGTAGGCGATCATGGCCTTCCACGTCTCCCTATCCCTGGTCGCTCTTAGAACGCTTTTTATACCACCCGGACCCGGCTCTACCAAGCAGTAGCTCGAGCCCATAAATCTAAAATATAAATGTAGAGAAACTAGAGTGGCCACAAAATGAGGGATCAATTTATATATTGGTTATAATATAGAATTGATCCCCCATTTTATATTTACATTATAATTTCTTATAAACAGTTGGCATATATATTCTTTTTCTATGTGCCCTATCCTTTCAGGACGTAGGCGATCATGGCTTTCCACGTCTTCCTATCCCTGGTGACTCTTAAGCACGTTTTCTCCTGTTGCACCATGCAATCCTCGTTCCCTCATCCATCTGACCAGGTCCTTCAAATATGTTATCCGCTGCTTTCCCATGTCTCTTTTTCCCTCTATCTGGCCTGTTAGTATCAGGTTCTCCGAGCCCTCCATTCTCATTGCATGTCCCAGAAACTTTAGTTGTCTCTTCCTGGTGCTCAGTATTAATTTTTCTTTCGTATCCATCCTTTCCAAAACCTCATCATTGCTCACATGCTCAGTGTATGATATTCGCAGCATCCTTCTGTAGAACCATATTTCAGTTGCTTCTAGTTTTTCCTTTATCTTCGGAAATATTGTCCAACATTCACTGCCATATTGAAGAACTGACATCACATAGCAATCCAGTACTCTCCTCTAAGTATTGCTATTAAGAATTTTCTGTTGAGCTTACAGCTATGTTAAGTTGAAACACCGTGCGATCATCGAAGTTAAGCAAAGTTGAATCTGGTCGGTTTCTAAGTGGGTGACCGTTTGAGAATATCAGATGCTTGCATGTGCGAGTGGTATAATGCATAAAGTGTCGGAATGATAAATCGGGGGGGGGCTTTTTCCCATTCCGATCGAGTTCGTTATATTTACTCACGTTCAAATATCTTTGGGAAAGGTATAAAATTCCGCTCTTCTTCTCCGAGCTATGGGTTAAATAGTAAAACTTGCATCAAAAAATCATTATTATTTAAAAAAAAAAATCTTATAATCCCCAAATATGTTTCCCATTTAAATAATATTAAAAAGTTTGTAAACCGTAAAAAAAAAACAAGTAAATAAATCTTTTCAGTTATCTGACGAGAGCTGTTTCGAATGCAAATATGTGTGATTTCTCATCTTCAGCTGAGCTGCTCGTTACTGTGAGTGCCCCTCTGCTCAGGTCCTTTTGTTATTTCTTTAAAACGCACTGATCGAAGCTGCAGTCTATATTGCAACTAGTCTGAGTGGATCTTAGAGTTCAAGTACGGTTTTGAATTTAGTGAATCACGACCGCATTCACTTACACGCAAATTCCCTTGTGAAAGGTATTAATCCGTCACTTTCCTCTAGTTATGAGTTAAATAACAGGAGGACGGATTAGGTTCTATAGCCTTGGCTGGCAACCAGTCTACCACAGAAAGCAATGGCAACCTACTGTGGATAATCTTCTGCCCAGTCAGTTTCGAGACATGATCGCCCAAACCGTGTACCACGTATGGCACTTAACTGACTGAGTGAATCACGGCCAGAGAGTCCGGCCTCTTCTGTGAATTTACCCTTAACTGGCCAGAGAAAAAATGAATTCATATATTTCAAATTGGAAAAGTTAATGTAACGATCTGGTTCTGGGTATGACGTAAACTGCACCCGGCAGCAAGGCCACTGAGCGGAAGATTGTGAGGAGCAAGGAACCACCTCTTAATTTGCTGTTGTTCCCAGGTCCACCCTGACCCGGGGTGGTAGCACCTGTTAGGGTCCCAGCTATGGGCAAATAGTTAACCCCCAAACTGGGGTCAAAACACTATGAAAGTATAAAAATACACTTGTATAGAAATTTATACATAAAAACATAACTTTATAAAAAAATATACATTTTTGAAGGAAAAAAATTATTCTCAACAAAACATTTTTGAATACAAAAGTAAAATACATTTTCAGTTTTCTGAAATAAAGAAGAATAAAAACAAAAACTTTTCATTAAAATCTGACGAAATCAGCCCTCTCACTGTAACCGAATAATAAAAACAAAAAACCTTAAGACACAACCTTTTTGGCATTAAATAACCCACAGAGGTGTTGATATGCCGTTAAACAAAATTTAAACTTAATGTAACAATCTCAAAAACAAATTCAACATCGGATTACCGATTTCACGGTCTCAGCTTCTACCCATTACTCCGGTTTGTTAACGAAATTTAATCTGAGTAAATTGTATATCCTATAATCTGTAACACACTCGGTTATAACGTTATAATGTAATTATATTTTTAATCCCAATGTCAATGAAAAACAAAATTGAACACCCCTCCTCCTGTTACAGGGTTACTGTTACGGACATAAATAAGTAAAAGTGGGTTTTATGAGGATAAGAAGGATAGATAACGATTGACCCTTGACTTGAAGTTAAAATTGTTATATTCATGGAAGCACCAACGCAGAAGTCTTTCCGCAAATTTCTTCAGAAAATGGTGGATGGGTGGAACTTCTTTCTTATAAATGGAATACGGAGGAAAATATCGTGATTTGACTCAGTGGACAAAAAATGTCGATTCCTAATTTGGGTGACTTTCAACTACAAACCTAAGATGACATTTGAGTACAAACATAAAGTGACGTTCGAGTGCGAGCATTAGGTGGCTTTCTAGTACATGTTTAAGTTGGCTTTCGGGTGCAAGCGTAAGTTGATTTTCGAGTAAAAACATAGGGTGACTTTCGAGTACAAACGTAAAAAAACTTTCGAGTACAGATGGTTGGACTAGAAATTTACCTTAAGTTTATACACGAAATCACATTACGCTTGTACTCAAAAGTCCCCTTACGCTCTTACTCGAAATCTCCTTACGTTTGTTCTCTAAAGTCACCTTAGGCTTGTATTCGAAAGTGTCCTTACGTTTGTACTCTAAAGTCACATTGCACTTGTACTCGAATGTCTCCTTACGTTTGTACTCTAAAGTCACCTTAAGTTTGTACTAGAAAGTTTTCTTACACTAAAGTCACCTTACGCTGGTACACAAAAATCTCCTTACATTTGTACACTAAATTCACCTTACGCATGTATTCGAAAGTGTCTTTACGTTTGTACTCTAAAGTCATATTACGCTTGTACTCGAAGGTCTCCTTACGTTTGTACTCTAATGTCACCTTACGTTTGTACTCGAAAGTCTTCTTACGTTTGTACACTAAAGTTACCTTACGCTTGTACTAGAAATTTCCTTACGTTTGTACTCTAAAGTCACCTTACTCTCGTACTCGAAATCTCTTTGTTTTTATTCTAAAGTCAGCTTACGCATGTACTTGAAGGTCTCCTTGCGTTTGTACTCTAAAATGACGTTACGCTTGTACTCTAAAGTTACATTGCGCTAGTACTCGCAAATCTCCTTACGTCTGTACACTAAATTCACCTTACTCATGTATTCGAAGATGTCTTTACGTATGTAGTCTAAAGTCACCTTACGCTTGTACTCGAAATCCCCTTATGTCTGTATTCTAAAGTCAGCTTACGCATATACTTGATGATCTCCTTGCGTTTGTACTCTAAAGTGACCTTACGTTTGTACTCGAAAGTCTCTTTACGTTTGTTCTCTAAAGTCAACTTAAATTGGTACTCAAATGTCTCCTCATGTTTGTACTTGATTAATATTATTTCTACACTTTTTCTATGAGTGATATAAATCCTAACATTTATTAGAAACATGTTTCTCTCTTAGAAAAATATATTTACCACCTTAAATCAAATTCTCATAGCCAGTCAGTCTTCGATACTACACTTCTAAACTGACCATAATGTCACATTGCTATAAACTAGACTGCTCTCGGCTTACAAGCCGATGAAATTTTAAATTCATTCTTTGATAGGGACAATATGCCAAAGTAAAGTTTGGTAAAGATCTAAATGATTTTATTATGGGCGTGATATAAATATACCTTTGGAGCCAGTGGTCGATGTTCAAGTCCAGATAACAGCAGGTTGAATACTCATTATCAGGTTAGGCAAGTATTCTCCTTTAATGTGGGTGATTAATACTGCACTATCTTTTAATTACTTACTTTACTGACTTTGTAAAAAAATATCTTGAGTCTAATAAATATCCATTGCGCATCTGTGTTTTGCATGTTCCCAGCTTTTAAGCTTATGTAGAAAGTTGTTAATACCTAAGTGAATGCTGTTTTGTTTTCTTGCTTGCTCAAGATTGGGTTGAGCGGCATCAGCACAGGTGTTGCCAGGATTCGATTTTGTATGTTCTTAAAGTTTTGGCGGGAGTCGTAGGAGTCACATCAAAAGGAGATACTTTTTATTTCTTTGTATTTTTTCCTGTTTTTCTCTTCTCTTTTTCTTTTCTTTTTTTATGAAAATAAATAGGCTAAATAAGAAGAAGAAGAAGAAGAAGAAGAAGAAGAAGAAGAAGAAGAAGAAGAAGATATTAGGTTAAGATATGAAAACAGCTGTGGAACGTGTGCTCAAGAAGGATATACAGAGAAATTAAATAAATATTGCGTGGGACTGTAACAAAAAGAAAGTGAATAAAGATTTTCGATAGTATTTGTGCGTAAGTGAATGCAACGAATTCAACCGGGATTTGAAATTGGCTCAGTGATCTTTTTTTCCCCCGAGCCGATATCCACTGCACCACAAGGCGTATCCCATTGCTAAATATGGAATTAAAATTACGAAAAACAAGAGAAACGCAAAGACATGACAGAAAGTGAGTTTTCATTCGATTTGGATTATATCTGATCGGTGATAATTTAGTTAGTCAGTTAAGTGCCATACGTAATACCCGCATTGAGCGATCATGTCTCGAAAGAGACATGACTGACTAGGCTGAAGATTATCCCACAACAGGTTGCCATTGCTTTCTGCAGTAGACCGTTTGGTTGTGAGCCATGGCTATAGAACTCACTCTGTCCTATTTAACCCATAACTGGAGGGGAGAGACGGATAAATACCTTTCCCAAGGGTTTTTGTGCGTAAGTGGATGCAAGGAATTCAACTGGAATTCGAACTCGTCACCCCGATTTGTCGTTCCGTTTCGATTCAACGCAAATGTGATAATTACATTTGTCAATTTATTTATTCCTTTCATGGCACGCTCTGTTGTGGGAAGAGAAGTCAATCAACTTAAGTTATTAAATTTATGAGTGATTACTTTCCATAGTCATTTTAATAATCTATAAAATAAAATATTTATTTTTATTTAGACAAAATTACATCGCGAAAAAAACAAAAAACTAAAACACAATGAACTGCTTAATTAACCAGTTCCTTTATTCCTAAGTTTCTTAGACTGCAGTCTTATTTACTCAAGCCATAACTTTACCTTAAGTGATTGTCTTGGTTGAACCTGATCTTAAAGTAGGCTTTGTCATTACCATCTTCGTCGCTCTGATCTTTTTCTTCCGAAAGGTGCTTCTATTTCTCTTTACTGTTAAATTAAATACAACCTTTTCAACATGTAAAGATATTCAGTAAAAAGTGATTGATATAATATTAGGCTTGATCAATGAATAATAAATATCGCAGACCGTTTAAATACAGGGTGTCCATAAAGTTCGTGTGCATTTAAAATAATGTATAACTTTATTTGTATTTGTGATAGAAATAGTCTGTAAAAAATGTTGTAAAGTTTAATGTACCTAGTTTTAAGTATAGTTATTGAATAATTCTTTACCACAAAACTTGCAACAATTTTAAAACAAGTAAAAAAATAATTTCTTTTTTCAGAATTAATTTGATCCTTGACTTCAACTAAAGAAAAAGTAAAGTGTCATTTGGTTAGCTGAACTGAAATCTACTATTGGTGTATAAAGAAAGTTTAGAATTGAATCCAACATAGGAACGCTACCTTTTGTATTGCTAATGATGAAGGACATGTGGAAACTTAAATAAAATTTCAATAAAACCTTAAGCAACATAGGTTTATTATACAAGAAGTAAATGCTCATAAACACACACCCGTAACACACTCACGCACGCACACATACATACGCGCGTGCGCACGAGATCACACGGGAAAGAATATTGGGAAAAATGTAGCAATAAATACGTCTCCAATTAAAGCAGATGGACATAACATCTGGTCATAAAACGGCGCCTACTACCATTCTGACAGTGATGCGAAAAAATGCCAAACCCTGCCACCGGCCAACGCGCACATATTAAACCATAAATTAAAGCAGACAGATATATCATCAATCATAAAACGGCACCCGTTATCACTTAAATAAAGATGCGAAAAAATCCTTCCGCCGTGCACACTTATATAAACCATAAACACACACACATACATGAACTAACACACTTACAGGTAAACGCACTCATACTCACTACAATTAACGACAGCAGTAGCAGTAAAAGAGGATCACTGATTTAAAGGCACGGTCCACCAGCGGACGGACGTGAACTCAAGCTCTCCTATCATTCTCAAGATGAGATTCTGATCTCGAAATATTAATGAATAATAAATAGGTAATAACCAACACCTTCTTTACCTTCCTTTATTATACTAAACGCATTGTATTAGCCTTAAAATACTTACCCATTACTTACCCATATAGATTTACTTCTTTCTTATCCTATTTACAAATTCATTCTATCGTAAATACAAATATAGTTATAAATTTTTTAAAGCTCACACGAACTTTGTGGACACTCTGTATACTTTAATTAAACGTTTAATTAAACGCTCTGTTTTTTTATCGATTCTGGATCTTGACTTTATTGAATTTCAAACATTGTTTCAAAACTTTTGTCTCATTGCATCTCCCTGCGAAAACTTTTTAACAATTACCTTCACTTTAGAAGGCACGGCTACACAAGTTATTTAATAAATCATTTTTCATAGATTTTAATTGCTGTGAAAACGAAAAAGGAAACAATGTACCGTGCTGAAGGAAGAGGAAAACTATGCTATTTTGAAAGGGAGTGAATTTTAAATGTACAAATGGGATGCTGAAACGTTCTAGCCGAAGTCTACTTCATCAAATCTAACCAAATTACAAATGGTTCTGTTTTCTTTAGGTTTTGTTTTTTTACTCAGGCCGAGATCATATCAACAATTGCCTCGACGAATCATTGAAAACTAAGAATTCAGCCTTGTAACTGATTCAGTGTACAACTTAAAGTTTCGTTTTTGTAAAACTTTCTCTCGCTCTTACACTCTCTTTTCTTATGTGCCATGTTCCTTCGGGGTGTCGATGTGCATGACTGTCCTAATCTATCCTCTTAGCAATGTCTATCTTCTATCCTTTCCACTTTAGGTTATAACACCCATTTACACAAGCGTCTTAGGTTAGTTACTCGTTATTTTTCTCTCGCCTTCATAGCGAAATGCAAGTGTCAAAATCTACAAACCTTCTTGCCTCATGTTTCTCAGAAATTTCAGTTGCCTATTCGAAGTACAAGTGTCCTTTTCCTGAAAACTTTCTTGTTGCTCATATGCTTCGTCGATGTTATTCTGTACAGAATGTAGAAAATAAAACCACATTATTATAAAACAAAAAAGGGAAACACATCATCATTTACATTTAGCCTAATTTCTTCTTTCTGTTCCTTATTAAATTAATAAAAATATGAACACAGTGTACAAGGTCAGAAATTGAACTCGACTCGCTAAATTCACTTTAACGCTAACATCAATTACACTAACCACGCCAACATCTGCTTATAGCAACGCTGAAAAATCACAATTTGAATAATAAAACAATGTCCCGATTAATATTTATATTTTTCTGATAAAATTTATATTGATCAAAAAAGGTCGGTGACACTTTCAGAATATGTCTTTTATATTGTGGGAGTTTCGGTTTATAACATTTATCCTTATTCGAAATATTAACAATAACTTGTTTGGGGTGGGGGTCTGGTTTTCTTATATAAACAAAGTAAAAAAGAAAAATATAGAACATCTGTCTCAAGTAAAATGACGACCCTGACGACATTGTTCAAGTGATGTTATTATTTATTGTTGTCGATAAACAAACTTTCAGTGAAAACCTAGTATGATTTTAGTGATGTAAGGGTTTAAGGTAGACACAACGAGAAGATAAAAAGTAGGTATTTTCATTTGGGATGGATAGGGAGTGGCGGTTAAAAACTCTTCAGTGCTTTAGGGTGCGTAATACTCAAGTAAAAACTAAAAGCATAAAGAATTTGTAATGTGGTCGATCCCGACCTGGCAACCAAGATGCAGTCACTTTCTCACCAGCGCAATGTGGCTTCTCTGTGCCTCTTCTACAAGTACTGTCGCGGCTTTTGCTCCGATAAACTAAACTCTCTAGTTCCCCCTATACACGAATTTGCTCGACACAAGATTATCAACTAGGCCCCACCCTTTTACTGTGAAACCAATAAAATGTCAACACAAATTCTACTCCAACAGCTTCTTTTCTCGTACTTCTGTCGAATTTTTTCCGTTTACTTGCTTTCCCGATATCTACCACCTCCAGGAGTTTAAGTGTAAAGTCTATAGTCATCTCCTATCTTGCTAACTTGCATCCTCTCTCTCTCTCTCTCTCTCTCTCTCTCTCATGCTCATTTCTCCGTCCAACTGGAGTAGATAGACTAAACTATCGCCCGGTTCATACTCCACCCACGTCTATTGAACAAGTGTAGAGGCTCATCCCTTGTTCCCTGTCTAGGATGTGGTTTCCGGCTTTCTCTTTTCCAATCTTTTCACTCTTACGTAGCCCCCTGTACATCAGTGGCGTTGCCGCCTTGCTCGGGGTGTTATGATTAAAAAAAAATTCCACTCTCAGTATCTTAACCCTTCTCTTAACCACTTCCTAACACGCCCTGTAGCCTGTTAATCTATCTCATAACTTTTCTCCTATGAAACCCCCTGCACACCAGTGGCAATAGACTGCCTTGCTTAGGGCGATATCATTACAAAAAAAGAAAGAATAACACAGTTGAGAATGAATACCAGACGCGAACCATGACGTGAAACAAAGTGACTCCTGCGCAAAACGTGGACGTTTCCTCCTTTTAGAAGGAAAATATGTGGCGTGGTTTTAGAAACGGGAATATCACAACTGGGATATCATTGTAATATAACTTCGTGCCCAATGATTTAATATGAATATTTTCTCTTCTTGACAATTTATGAAAACTCCTTCTCCGGTGTGCCATTTCACTTCATGACGTAGGCGATCATGACTTTCCACGTCTCCCTATCCCTGGTGGCTCTTAGCAAGCTTTCTTCTGTTACCCCACCCAAATCCCGCTCTGCCATCCACTAGCTCTAACCCATAAATCTAGAATATAAATGTATAGAAACTAGCATGATCACAAAATGAGGGATCACTTTATATATTGATTATAATATAGAATTGACCCCCCATTGTATATTCACATTATAATCATATTATAATATATTAATATAATAAATAATAAACCTCACGATCAGCGGCCTTGCCTGATGCAGTTTTTAGTCATACCTAGGATACTTAACTTCTTCTTCTTCTTCTTCTTCTTCTTCTATGTGCCCAGTCCCTTTAGGACGTAAGCGATCAAGGCGTTCCACGTCTCCTTATCCCTGGTGGCTCTTAGCAAGCTTTCTCCTGTTACCCCACCGAAACCCCGCTCTGCGATCAACCTGTTCAGGCCCTTCAAATACGTTATCCGCTGCTTTCTTCTGTCTCTCTTTCCCGCTGACATGTGAGTATCAGATTCTCCATGCCATCCTTCATCATCACACGCCCCAGGAACTTCAGCAGTCTCTTCCTGCTGCTGATTATTAATTTCCTTTTTGTTTCCATCCTTTCTAAAACCTCATCATTGCTCACCTGCTCGGTCCATGATATTCGCAGAATCCTTCTGTAAAACCAAATTTCAGTTGCTTCAAGTTCATTCTTCATCTTTGATGAGATTATCCAGCATTCGCTGCCATATTGAAGGACAGACTTCACATAGCAATCTAGAACTCTTTTCTTTGTTTCTATCTAAATTATTCTGTCTCTTAATACTCTGCTCGGCTTCTGGACTGCGTCCTTGGCCATACCGATTTCACATTCAGATCTCAGTGTCGCACTTAACGTCTTCCGTTAGAATGCTTCCCAAGTAATTAAATTTTTCTACTTGCTTGATTTTAGTATCCCCAACGTGGAATTGGTATTTTAGACAATTAAGTTTGCTGATGACCATAAATTCAGTTTTCTTCTAATCCATTTATCAAGACTACGTACCTCTAATGTTTGATTCAGTCAATTAAGTGCCATACGTGAAACACGCTTTGGCGATCATGTCTCGAAATAGACATGACTGACTGGGCAGAAGATTATCACGCAGTAGGTTGCCATTGCTTTCTGCGGTAGACTGGTTGCCGACCAAGGCTATAGAACCCAATCTGTTCTGCCATTTAACTCATAGATGGACGGAGAAAAGATAGATTATTCTATATAATTATATTAAGTATAATTAATGGGGGATCAGTTTATTACTTCATAACAACAGAAAACGGATCCCCCATTTTATGCCCAGTAGACATTTTAATTATGTTTCCAACTATTATATTCAGTCAGTCAGTCAAGTGCCATACGTGATACACGCTGATTTGGCAGAAGATTATCCCGCAGTAGGTTGCCATTGCTTTCTGCGGTAAACTGGTTGCCAGCCAAGGCTATAGAACCCAATCTGCCCTGTTATTTGACCCATAACTGGAAGGAGGAGACGGATTAATATCTTTCCCAAGGGTATTTGCGTGGAAGTGAATGCAATGAATTCAACTGGAATTCGAACTCGGCTCCCCAATTTCTCGTTCCGATTCGATATTCACTGCCCCACAACACACAATGTTTGATTACTTGTCCTGAAACAAGCTACTGAAACATCAAATGGGTAATTCTTTTTTAAATACCTTATCTTGTTTCGTTAAAAAACACGTGTATTTCCTCGACATTACCCATAGATACTTTAGCCTCATGCCTTCCTATTTCTTCTTCTTCTATGTGCCCTGTCCCTTCAGGACGTAGGCGGTCATGGTTCTCCACGTCTCCCTATCCCTTGTGGCTCTTAGTATGTTTGAGCCTGTTGCTCCTGGCAACCCCCGTTCCTTCAACCACCTGATCAGGCCCTGCAAATATGTTATTCGCTGCCTTCCTCTGTCTCTCTTTCCTTCTATCTGACCAGTCAGTATCAGGTTCTCCAGGCTCTCTTTCCTCATTGCATGTCTCAGGAACTTCAGTTGTCTCTTCCTGATGCTCAGCATCAATTTCCTTTTTGTTGCCATTCTTTCCAACACCTCATTGTTGCTTGCGTGCTCAGTCCACGATATCCGTAGCATCCTTCTGTAGAACCACATTTCGGCCACTTCCAGTTTTGTCCTCATTTTCGATGATATTGTCCAGCATTCACTGCCGTATTGAAGAACTGACATCACGTAGCAGTCTAGCACTCTTTTCTTCGTTTCTATTGAGATTTTCCTGTGTTTTAGTATTTTGCTCATCTTCTGGAAAGCGTCCTTTGCCATTCCAATTCGCCTTCGGATCTCCGTGTCGCACTTTCCATCTTCTGTTAGAACACTTCCTAGGTACTTAAATTTTTGTACTTGCTTGATTCTGTTATCCCCCACCTGAATTTGGCATTTTGGGTTGTATCTTTTGCTGATGACCATGCACTTAGTTTTCTTAAAGTTTATTTGTAGTCCCTTCTTGTCACTCTCCACTGCTACTTTCTGTATGAGGTATTGTAGTTTCCTTTCCGTGTCCGCAATCAGCACTGTATCGTCCGCATACCTTATGTTGTTCAGGTTGTGGCCTCCAATAACAAATCCTGGTGTGTCATCTAGGGTCCTCAAAATATTCTCGCTGTATAGGTTGAACAAATCCGGTGAAAAGACACATCCTTGTCTTACGCCTTTTTCTATCTTTGTGTATCTACTGAGGTCGTTATCTGTCCGTATGCAGGCCGTTTGCTGCCAGTAGAGATTCTTGATTATTCTTATGTCTTTCCCGAAAATGTCGAGGCTGCCTAGCATCTCCATCAATTCTTTGTGTCGTATTTTGTCTTATGCTTTCGCGTAGTCAATGAAGCATGGTTACAAGTCTTTCTTCATTTGTAATGCCCTTTCAGAGAGCATCCTAATCATGAATATGGCGTTTCTTGTTCCAGTGTCTTTGACGAACCCGCACTGTTCCTGCCCTATCTCTGGCCTGATTCTGCTTCTCCCTCTATTCATCAGGATTCTGACAAACAGTTTTGTAATGTGACTCATTAAGCTGATAGTTCTGTGTAGTTCGCACTCGTTTGCACCAGGCTTCTTCGGCAGCGCTATAAATATCGACTTGCATAGGTCGTCTGGTATTATTCCGCTGCTATAAATTTCGTTTATTATGTCGGTAATCTTTTCTATGCCATATTCTTCTCAGGCTGTCAGCAGCTCTATCACTATGCCATCTGGACCAGGTGCTTTGTTTCTGTTCATTTTGGCCATTGCAGCTTCCACTTCGGATTTCAGTATTTCCGGTCAATCCATCTCCTTGTGTATTCTCGGTTGTTCTCTCTTGTCGCAAAAGAGTTCCTTTATATATTCTTTCCATCGCTGGAGTATTTCCTCTTTCTCTAATATGATTGTTCCTTCCTTGGATTTTATGCATCCTGTTGAGGAGCAGGTTTTTTGTCCTGTCAGTTCTCTTATCTCTTTATGCATCTCTGCTTTGTTGTTACTGCTCAGTCTCTCTACTTCTGCGCATTTGTTGTTGAGCCATTCCTCTTTGGCTTGACTGCATTTATTCCTTATCTCCTTGTGAAGTTTTTGTACTCTGCTCCGTGCCTTGGCGTTATTTTTTGTCTCTTTTGCATCATGTGGAGGAGGATCTCTTCGGTCATCCACTCGTTTTTTTTTCTGCGTCTGATTTCCTTTGGGGCTATGTTGTTCGCTGAGGTCACCATCACTTCTTTTAGCGAATCCCATTTTGAGTACCCTTTTCCAATTTGTTCTTCATATTTCTTTCTCACGCTGTTATTGTATTCTTTCTGCAGGGTGAGATCATCCTCTAGCGTGTCGTATTGCAGCCTTGGTGATGTGCTGGGCTTCTTCAGTCTTCGGAGTTTCACTTTTAGTTTGCAGATGACTGGGACGTGGTCACTTCCGCAGTCGTCACCTGTGTATGTTTTGCATTGCATTGGATTGATACTCATCGTGGTTCCTGTACTAACGTAGTTTTCTAGCCTCCGGTCTTCTTCTGGCTGTCTCGTTCTCGATAAGCTCTTAAGAATTTTTATAGAAAACGAAAAGAAAAAAAACTTTATATTCAACATCAAAAAGGGGCAGCTAAAATTTCTAAGTCAAGTATCATTATAAAGGTTGACTCGGTGAGTTAGATACTGATAGAACAAAATGATGACAAGAGGGGCAAAGTAAACCAACGAATTAACAATAATTAAATAAATGAATTGTAAAACAGGGCTTAGGTGAGAACAAAAAAAATCAAAATTTATAAAGAACTACAAACGACAGAAAGATGTGCATCGACATAATCGCCAACGTCCTGAAGAGAGACAGAGTATATAGAAGAAACGTGAAATTGTTCCGATTCTACAACGCTCTGCTTAGAAAAGAATCCGTCCTAGCCGAAGTCATGCTGTTATTTATTGTTGTTGATAAGACAAACTTTCAGGGAAAATCTTGTTTGATTTTGAAGACAGAAGGGTGCAAGGTAGCGGCAACTAGACGATAAAATATATTATTTATTTATTTTTTGTTACCATCAAGGCACAAGAACCACTCAAGGTAGATGGCGGCTCAGTAAGAGGAACCACCCCAAGCAAGGTGACTATGCCACCAAGATGCAACGGGCCACCGGTCGTAAAAGAGAAGGAAAAGGTCTAAATGGAACTGGAAACCCAATCATAAGCAGGACGTGAAAGATAAATTTCTACTCCTTTTCAAAAAACGGAAAGAAGGGTGAACCTGACACAGGCAGACTTATCTACTCCTTACATTGGGTGGCAGACGTATATACTCCTTAGATTGAGTGGCAGACTAATCTCTCCTTAGATTGGATGGCAGACCTATCTACTCCTTAGATTGGGTGGCAGACCTATCTACTCCTTAGATTGAGTGGCAGACCAATCTACTCCTTAGATAGGGTGGCAGACCTATCTACTCCTTAGATTGAGTGGCAGACCAATCTACTCCTTAGATAGGGTGGCAGACCTATCTACTCCTTAGATTGAGTGGCAGACCAATCTACTCCTTAGATAGGGTGGCAGACCTATCTACTCTTTAGATTGAGTGGCAGACCAATCTACTCCTTAGATAGGGTGGCAGACCTATCTACTCCTTAGATTGAGTGGCAGACCAATCTACTCCTTAGATAGGGTGGCAGACCTATCTACTCCTTAGATAGGGTGGCAGACCTATCTACTCCTTACATTGGGTGGCAGACCTATCTACTCCTTAGATTGGGTGGTTAGTAGAAAAAAAACTTAATATCTTCAGATATTAGTAAAAAAAAAAAGACATGATATAAAGACTACAAATATCAATTTTAAATACCAGACTTGAAGTGAAATAAAGCGATTTTGAATTCGGGAATGCCATAATTACAACGTCACGGGTAAGGTTTATTTCAAAAGAGTAATGAACAGGGTTGCCAGACCGAATATCATTGAAAAGAATTCAACATGATCTGAACAAGTAGCACAAGGTACAATTTTTAAAGAATCAAAGAAAGTCAAATATAAATACAACAGCAGTTGAAAGATTATAGTTTGAAACACAACAATGCCCGGCTTACGGCCATATCACATTGAATACACGGGTTCGCGTTCGATCACTGAAGTTTAGCAACGTTGAGCCTGATCAGTACTTAGATGGGTGACCACTTGGGAATACCAGTTGCTGTAAGCGTTTTGTGACGGATGTGCGTTGTTGTGCAGTGGATATCGGCTCGGAAAGAGAAATCGGTGAGCCAAGTTCGAATTCCAGTGGAATACCCTGTATTCACTTAAGCACTGGTACTCTTGGGAAAGGTATCAATCCGTCCTTTCCCTCCAGTTATGGGTTAAATAACAAAGCTAGGACTTGGGGACCCTGCTCTTAAAAACAAATCCAAGTGAATCTTGATGCTCGAAAAAGAAAAAAGTATTACTAGACACAAAAACTTATATAAAAGCAACAATAAATTGTTGAAAGAAAAAGGTATTACCAGCAATAAATAAAAAAAAAAATTAGTTGGCAATAAATGACCCGTTGAGGTTGATATGCCATAAAACAAAACAAACAAACAACCAAAAACAATGCCCAACATCAGACTGTGAAAGCATTTGTCGACATCAGCAAACATCAGGAAAGCAACTATAAGGAATCATCCATCCGCGTGTCGACATGGTAGTTTCAGCAAAGTAAAAAGCAAAAGATATGAATTTATAAACATGAAGATGGCAGATTTTTTTTTTTAATCATTTCACCCCGAGCAAGGCGGAAATGCCACTGATGAGCTGGGGGCTACAGAACTGTAAAAAGATTAATTAGAAAAGAGTGAGGACTACAAACTAGTTAGAAAGGAACAACAGAAAGCTGAGAAAGCAAGTGCGATGACAGATACATAGGTGGAGAGAAAGGGATGTATATACGGGGGTGGGGAGAGAGCTAGAGTCCAGTGGTTAATAGATCAGTACTGACATTGCATTTAAATTTCTGGAGGTTGTAGCTGTCAGGAAAGCAAGAATATGGGAGCGAGTTACATAGGCGGGAAGTACGAGAGAAGTAGCTGCAGGAGTAGAATTGTCGTCTGCATTTGGCTAACCTAACTGTGAATGGGTGGGACCCAGTTGCCAATCTGATTGCACGAGTAAACACCTGTTGAGGAGGCACCAGTGACTTAAGTTCGTCCGAGCAGAAGCCATGAAAGCATTTATAGAACAAAGGGAGGCCACATTTCGCCTATCACATTACAGACTCTCCTTTGGAGCCTGTCGAGAACACTGAGGAGAACGGCAGGGGCGCCTGACCATAAATGGCAGCAGTACTCCATGCACGGACGGATGGTTGACTTGTATATATGCAGGATGGATTCAGGCGGAAAAAACATCCTGGATCGGCAAAGTGACCCAACCTTCTTAGCAGTAGATTTAGCTATGGAATCAATATAGTGGTTCCATTTGAGGTCTGAGGAGAGAGTAAGGCCGAGGAGGCGTCGCGTGAATCTGACGGTCACTATGCATTACCTATTTGTACATATCTCTACTGTATAAATATACAAACGAGATTCTTCCCTCATAAAATATCCGACGAACATAAGTCACTGGTGCCCCCTCCACAAGAATCTACTCGTGCAAAAAGGTCAAGAAGAAGGCCTCGCCCATTTACAGTTAGATCAACCAAATGCAGCCGACAATTCTACTCCATCAGCATTTTTTCTGGCACTTCCAGCCTGTGAAACTCCCTTCCATATACTTGCTTTCCTGACGGCTACAACCTCCAGGAATTTAAATGCAATGTCAATTCCCATCTCTTATCCACTTGACTTCAGTCCTTTCTACATCACCCTGTGTATTTTGTTCTTTTCCTTTCTCTCTGTCTTCGCAACTGTCTTCACAGCTGTGTTCCCATCCTTCTCTTGCCCTTTCTCTGACTCCCCCGATAACTGGTTCGTCTTTCTTATATATATATATATATATATATATATATATATATATATTTATATATATTACCGAAATTAACGAAGATTATCCAGACTTGGTTATAAACAACCGACAATTTGAAATGATTTGTTTGAACATTTTTTTTTTTTGGATACTCTTATTTAAGTTGATATTCTGTTTATAATCAAACAGTTTTATATATTTATATCTACCGGTTTGATTATTTACAATAATTTTTTATTACGAAAATGTGTGTCATTCATCATTATTCGAACCTGCGACCCCTATCCACATAGGGGAAGCTACCATGTGATCTGGTACGTCTTAGACCTCTCGACCACGTAGATAGGGGTCGCAGTTTCGAACCCTGCCGAATGACACACATTTTCGTAATAAAATTTTATCGTAAATAATCAGGCCGGTAGAAATAAATATATAATACTGTTTAATTAAAAACAGAATATCTACTTAAATATGAGTATCGATCAAAAATAATGTTCACACAAATTATATATATATATATATATATATATGTATGTATTATTTTATCAATTATATTTATTTTTAAAGTTAAATATTAAATTTATTTGACAACTTTGATTGCTACGATTTTATAATTTAATCAATCGCCAGATTTGTTTAGACATTTAGTTCCCTTGGATTTAGGTACCTCCACTAACTCGCTAAAAAAATCAGGGTAGTATGATTAAAAAACGTCCCAAAGTTAATAAAAACGAACTTTTTCTATCAAAATATTTATATTATTATTAAGAGGAAAGATCAAGGTAAATTTTAATTATTTTTTAACATTTTTTGATTCCTTCTAACATGTTCGAAATTTTGGCAGAAAATCTTGTTTTCATTTGAGTTAGAGGGTAACCAAAACGTTACGAGAGTTTGAAATGGAAAACGTTATATTACATCACTAATTTTTTCTGGTGACAAACATATTAATTTGGAAATTCTTGCAAAAATCAAATAATTGTCGGATTTTAATGAAACTTTCTGTACTCATTCACAAATGAATGAAATTGTCTTTGAAATCATTATCTTTAAAAAATCTTAGTAAAAATATTTTTCTACATCTTTTACCCACCCTCTGTGTAAATTCATGAAATTTTAATAAATTTTACTTTCGTAAATGGTTTTATTAGTTAAACGAAAGCCTCATTGGGAAATATAAATTTCTATTTTTTTAAATTTGCCTCTGTTTCCGAAAATCTGCTCCGAATAGAAAAATAAAAAATGCAATAAAACTCTGATATTATCTAATTTTATAAGCTTTTAATTGCTTGAATAAATAATAAAAATTAAGGACATAATCTGAAAATTGTTTTTCTATTACTAATGAAATTTTAAAAGATTTTTTAAAACTTTAATTTATAAAGTTTCAAAAATATTTTTAAAATACTTCAAAGTTTTGTTGCGGTTAGATTTATAAGTTAATAATTAAAGATTATATTGCCTATCGAAAATTGAAAAGTTTAATAAAAATCGTTTTACCTTCATATTTTTAAAATAATTTAATTTGTGTGTGTGTGTGTGTGTGTGTGTGTGTGTGTGTGTGTGTGTGTGTGTGTGTGTGTGTGTATTTGAAGTTTTTTTTTTAGTATGGTAATTTTTATGTGCAAACTAAAAGGACAGAATTTTGTCACTTGTGAACGCCATACATTTTTGTCTTATCAATCAAGAACCTATCAACACGATTTTATTTACGGCGGACAGGTCAAAAATTTCAACGCTTTGATTAAAGATAGTTTTATTCTAAACTTCACGCTATAAACAAGGAATACTTGTGTAAATCCAATTAATTTAACATAAAGTTTGATCATTTTCTAAAAATAATGTGTCACATATGAATATTTTATTTTTGCAAGATTTTTAAAACCAATAATTATCCTTTGTCTACAAATGTGTCGATCGCTCAAAAATGTCCGAAAGATAGAAAGATTTTTAAAAATTGAAAAATTTTAGATTGCTATCAAAATAGTTTCTGTGTAAAATGAACCAGAGTATTTTGCTTACTGGAAATAGTAAATTTAATCATTTAGCTTTCAATTAAAGTTAAAATAAAAGTTTCATGAAAGCGTTTTGTTTATTATTAAAAATTCGATTTCAAATTTAGATATAAAAAATGAGTGCATATTTTGTTCCTATTATAAAAGATAATGATCGTTTCGCCAACAATTTATTCTCTCACAATGGGTTAAAAATTTCTTAGATATTTCTCCCACTCCACTCCCATATATGTTTTATAATCATATCGCCTCAAGTAAGGCATTTTACTGTCACTGTTTTGCAGGGTGTTACATAGGAGGAAAATTATGAGAAAGACTGACAAGTTATATTGGGTGTCAGGAAGTTGATAAGAGAATACTGATGAGAGTGGAGTAAACGGAGAAGGGAGCATGAGAGAGAGAATTCAGGTTAGTGAGATGGGAGATGGCTATCGACTTTACGTTTAAAGCTGTCGGGGAAGCAAGAATGAGAATACTGATGAGAGTGGAGTGGATGGAGAAAGGAGCATGAGAGAGACAGCATTCAAGTTGGTTAGATAGGAGATGACTATTGACTTTACATTTAAATTCTTGGAGATTGTAGCTGTCGGGAAAGCAAGTAAATGGAAGGAAATTCCACAGGCGGGAAGTGCGAGAAAAGAAGCTGATGGAGTAGAATTTGCGTTTATATTTTATCGGTTTCACAGTAAAAGGGTCGGACCTAGTTTCTAATCTTGTGGCTCGAGTAAATTCATATATAGGGGTCACCAATGAGCTAAGTTAATCGGAGCAGAAGTCGTGAAAGTATTTGTAGAAGAATGTACACACATTTTTAGCATTAAGATGTTGACATCTATCCTATTTAAATAATGATAAAATTTTGCTATATCAAATCAAGGTTTTAATGCGTATAGGTATTTGCGTCTGGGAGTGTGTGTGCTTGCGTGTATGTGTACGTACGTACATCAGTTCCAGAGTTTCAATTCCAGAGTCTAATCGCAAATAGGCGGACCTGAAGTAGACTACCACCACGTTTAATTTGTTGTTGTTTTTTTCCTTTTTTTCTTCTTTTTTTTTTTTTTTTAGCGCAGTCCTATCGTCCTATCGATTACCCTCTTAGCTTTACGATTGACAGAAAAATTTTGAAAAATTTCAATATTTAACCATTTTCTGGGGAGGATCAGTTTCTCATACAATGTTATAGTAAATCGAGCCTCTGTTTTGAAACCAGTTGCCGGTACGACATTAGCGACAACTGAAAATTCGTTCATTATCAAATTTTTGGGACTTTTTTCAGTGCAATATTATCTTTTACACCTTCAACTTTACGAATGACAAAAACAATTGCAAACATTTCAATATTTAAACAATCTTGGGTGGGGGGACCAGTTTCTCAGACAACCTTATAGTGGATTGAAAATGGAGGATCGATTTACTTTAACGGTGTATAAGAAACTGGCCTCCCTCCAACAAATTTGTTTAAATATTGTAACTTTTCAAAATTTTTGATGATCGGAAAGTTTAAGTTACAATCAATAGAACTGCGCTGAAAAAAGTAAATAAATGAAAAACAACGAAATCAAACGTGGTATTCTGCTTCAGGTCCGCCGGCAAATGTATTTACAAATAGCCATGATCCATTATTACAGATTTCTAAGTCACTTAAACCAAGTCTCTACTCATCATTACATTAAAAATCAAGATTCAAGATAATAACTGCGTCAAGCAAGAAATGGTATAAACCATTTAAAATATTACACGGACATATATTTAAAAATCATTTATTTTTTAAATACACGAGGCACATCAGTTAAGGGCCATGCGTGATACACGCGTTGGTCGATCATGTCTCAAAAGAGACATGACTGAATGGACAGAAGATTATCCCGCAGTAGGTTGTCATTCCTTTCTTCGGTAGACTGGTTGCCGGCTAAGGCTATAGAACCCAATCTGTTCTATTATTTAACCCATAACTGGAGGAAAGGAACGGATTAATACCTTTCCCAAGGGTATTTGTGCGAAAGTGAATGCAAAGAATTCAACTGAAATTCGAACTCGGCTCCCCGATTTGTCTTTCCGAGACGATATACACAGCACCACAACGCACATCCTCACCAATAAGATCTAACTCCAAATCACAACAAAACAGTTTCTTTGCTTTTTCATTTTTCTCTCAATCTCTGAAGAAGCTTTCATAAAAGTGAAACATGTTAGATTGAGATACGTTTACCTATTTTGTTCCTTTACTTTATTCTATCACTAGCAGTATATCCCGGCGTTGCTCGGGTGTAATGAAAGCTTTAAAACTAATCCATGGTCCTGGAGCTCAGACTCAGCCTAAAGAATATTTGAAATAATAAAATAATTGCGACAATTTACCAATCGCACCTAATATATATATATATATATATATATATATATATATATATATATATATACTAGCAGTATAGCCCGGCGTTGCTCGGGTGTAATGAAAGCTTTAAAACTAACCCATGGTCCTGGAGCTCAGACTCTTTGAACATTGGCACGAAAGATTAAAAAGCAATAGTTGTTTCCAGTTAAAGCGAAACCGTAGACTGAAAGAAAAATGAATGGATGTAAGTGAAATTTTGATTTTCTGGTATCGATATCAAATAAGTTTTTTTTTTTGTCGTAAACTGAATTTTGAAGGCTAAATAAGTCCTCTGAGTAAATGGTATCATGACTGAGACTAAGAACTACAATTATATCTACTTAGAGTCAAACCTGAAACAAAAAGTAAAATAAAAAGGCTGAAAAAATACAGACATACAGGCAGATAAACTATCGATTATCCGCACTATTGTAAGAACTGCAACCTTGAAACTTCTGAATATCGTTTCTTATGTCTTTGTCTATGACTGTATCAAATTTGATTAAAATCGGACCACTCCTTCTATAACCCGAGTTTTTCGATTATCGATTTTTGATATTTATCGGGGGTACCTCGACACAAAACTTAGCTACGAACACTCGCAGACGTTTATAGTACAACTGTGCAAATTTTCAAGAAAATCGGTTTAGCCGTTTCGGAGTCTATAGGTAACGGACACACACACACACACACACACACACACACACACATACACACACACTGTCAAAGTTCCATTTATTTATAAATAAGTTTTGATCTTGTCGGATTCTTCGCGATATTTGCCTGAAAACCATATCCCACAGGTCGACCCAAGCGTTGTGAGTGAAACTAAGTAGATGGATCTTTCATTGGTTGGGATCGCATGAAGTCACTTGTCCCCGTAACTGAAGGCTTGAACTTACTGTCCTTGTTGAAACAATTTCGAAACGTATGAAAGCATTGGGAATGATTCAAAAGCAAGGACATTGGGTGCCGTTTGAGTTAAAGCCGACAAATGTCTAACGGTGTTTTCTCACGTGTGAACAGCTGTTTCGTCTCATGACCTGCGATGAAAAGTGGATACACTACGATAAAACTACGCCTCGAAATCTTATGTTTAGCCCGGCCATTCATCAACATCAGAGACAAAGACGAATATCCACGGTTCGAATCTTCTGCTCTGCATTTAGTGGGATCAGCTGGGTGTAGCTTGTTATGAGCTGTTCAAACCGATAGAGAGCAGCACGGGAGATCGCTGTGAACTACAATTGATGGGTTTAAGCCGAGTATTGAAGAAAAAACAGCCGCTATACGAGCAAAGGTTGGACAAAATGATTTTACAACATGGCAACGCTAGGCCACATGTCGCAAAACAGGTGGAAACCGACTTGGAAACGCTTAAATGGGGAATCCTATCACAACACGCCATTTCCACCAGACATTGCCTCGTTTGATTATCCCTTGTTCAGATCAATGATACATGGCCTGTCTGAGAAGCACTTTCATTTTGTGAAATGCCAAAAAATGAGTTGACTGGTGGTTAACCTCAAAAGACAAGTGATTTTTCCGACGTGGAATTCAAATGCCGCTAAATATGTGGTAAAAATTGGTGCCATATCTTGAGGTGTGCTTCTGCTATCCACCTCGGTTTCCTCGACCAAATCCAACGGAGAATCTGTAATGTGATCGATCCCGACTTGGCAGCTCAGATACACCGACGCAGTGTGGCTGCCCTGTGTCTCTTCTACAAATGCTTTCACGACTTCTGCTCACCCTTTTATTGTGAAACCGATAAATTGTAAACGCAAATTCTACTCCATCAGCTTCTTTTCTCGCACTTGCCGCCTGTGGAATTCCCTTCCGCTCACTTGCTTTTACGACAGCTACAATTTCCAGGAGTTTAAATGTAATGTCAATAGTTATCTCCTGTCTCACTAACTTAGATCCCCACTCTCATCAGTATTCTCTTCCTTCTTATTTTCTCATCCTGACAACCCCTATAACCTGTCACTCTTTCACATAACATTCTTCCTATGTGAACCCCTGCACAACAGTGGCAGTAAAATGCCTTGCTTGGGGCCACACGATTATAAAAAAAGTTAGTGATGGGCAATAATTTTAGTGACACGTTTTTTATAAATTTTTGTAAATAAAACATTACGTTTCATGAAATATCAGCAAGAAATTATTCATGGTTAGAGGGTAAATGGGTGTTGTACATTGAATACCATAATTAATGGGTGTTGTACCTTGAATACCATAATTAATGGGTGTTGTACCTTGAATACCATAATTAATGGGTGTTGTAGTCTGAATACCATAATTAATGGGTGTTGTAGTCTGAATACCATAATTAATGGGTGTTGTACCTTGAATACCATAATTAATGGGTGTTGTACCTTGAATACCATAATTAATGGGTGTTGTAGTCTGAATACCATAATTAATGGGTGTTGTACCTTGAATACCATAATTAATGGGTGTTGTACCTTGAATACCATAATTAATGGGTGTTGTAGTCTGAATACTATAATTAATGGGTGTTGTACCTTGAATACCATAATTAATGGGTGTTGTACATTGAATACCATAATTAATGGGTGTTGTAGTCTGAATACTATAATTAATGGGTGTTGTACCTTGAATACCATAATTAATGGGTGTTGTACATTGAATACCCTAATTAATGGGTGTTGTAGTCTGAATACTATAATTAATGGGTGTTGTACCTTGAATACCATAATTAATGGGTGTTGTACCTTGAATACCATAATTAATTGGTGTTGTACATTGAATACCATAATTAATGGGTGTTGTACCTTGAATACCATAATTA